>VWZS01008147.1:262900-377041 GCA_013397075.1 Rhabdornis inornatus | reverse complement strand
CGCTCTCCGGCCGCGGGGCAGCGCCCGTCGCCGGGGCGGCAGCGGGCCTCGGGCGGGCGTGGGGAGGGGGCCGGGGATGCCGCGGCGAGGGGCCCGCGGGGAGCCTGGCAGATAAACAGGGCAGGGCAGTGACAGCGGCCGCGGGCGAGCGGCGCGGCGAGCGCGGGAGGGCCGGACACCGCTCCCCGCGTCGGGGCCGGGGTGCCGAGGGACGTGCGGCCAGGCCGGGGAGAGGAGGAAGAGGAAGGGAGGAAGTCGGGGAATCGTTTGGGGGAAACGGAGGGAGGATGTCGGTCCCGGAGGGAAGCGCGGCCGCGTTGGGGCCGCGGAGCAGCGCAGGGCCGGGCGGGCACGGCCCTGGTCCCGGCCCCGGCCCCGGCGGGCTCGGCACCCTCCGCTGTCGCACCAGGAATTGAGGTACCGCGCGTTGAAGCGCTGGCGGAGCCGGGCTCCAGGTGCTGTTCCAGCGGCTCCGTTGGGTTACCTGCTCGTGTTTTTCAGCAGAGACATTTACAAATGCGAGCTGTGGCTTTCAGGGGACGGAAAGGTCCAAATATCGATATCGGAGAGGACAAGCAGATGTTTGTCAGGCTCAGTATTTCAGAGTATTTTGAAGTGGTGTTTTAGGATCAGATGCAGTTAGGAGCCGTGGGTTGTTTTGGTCATGCCGAGGGACTGCCTATGCACGTTCTGCAAGGCTGTAACGTGGAGCACAGGCTAGGCCTCGCCGAGCTGACTCAGTTTTGAGGGGAAAAAGCCCTAATTGAAGAGGGAAAACAAAAAAAGAATTTTTGAAGGTGGTGAATTTGGAAGCGTACTATCACCAGTAAAATCTTTCAAATACTCATTTGAAGAAAGAGACTTAATAATAAGTGGAGAGTGACTGGGACTCCAGCAGCACCTGCAGCACTGAGGAGCCTGCCAGGGCTTCAGCAGAAATCTTTTAACAGGATAATTTGGACTTCAGCTCTTGGGAAATGTCTTGGACTTCCAGATTTCAGGCTGAACATTACGTAGATACGTAGAAACTATTTGTCATCAGACGAGTTGCTTTCGTAAGAGGCAAAATTTCAGCAAACAGAAACATGATGGGCTTGCTTGGGTTTTCTTTCTGTTTTCCTTAGTTTTGGTGGCTGAAAAATAGTTTAGACACTTGCAAATAAAAATTTGCGCGTGTTTAGCAATGACAGTAAAGTCATCTGTGAGTGTGTTTTAAAGTGATAGTTCAGCTGTTACAGTTTCTGCCATGAATTGTGGATAGTCTGTAACTCAGACTCACTGGTAAAATATATATAAGCTCACCTCCCTATTATTATGTTATGCTTCCTCTATAAGACACGTGAAATAAGAAGCCAGGCACTTGGAAAGTGTTCTTAATCTTTTCAAATCATATTCAAATAACAACAAAGAAGAGCTGCTGAATATTCTAGTGGGTTTATTCTGCTGCTCGTAGGCCCCATCGCTGTACACGTGCTTGCCCCACTGCCACGAGCAGTCTCGCTGAAATTAATGGAACTCTCCTTGGTGGTGAAGTTAAAGGTGCCTGTGTAATTGTTATTGAGAAGATGGCGTTAACAAGCAGCCAAATACAGAGCTAGACTTATGGAGAAATGTAGATGTAATACATCGTTTTGGTTCACTGGTGTTGTACCCAATCCAGAGAACCCAGGTGTGTCAATACCAAACCATATGTGTTTATAGCAAATGCAACAACTGTCCAGCCTCCTTCTTGGACCAAGTGGAGTAGAGATTTTGGCTCCCAATGCTTATAAATATAAAATGTGATTTAGTGTTACCGCTGAAATTTAGTTGTTATTAATTTTTAAGTGGACATATGACTATAGCAGATACTGCCTTTGTGAATAATTCTTAATTGTGAAGATGATCCGGTCTATTTTATCCAGGATGCTAATTCTTGATTGGTTTAGCCACCTGTGTTTATTGCATGGTGCAGTCTGCCTGATCAGACAGAGGGGGTATGGTATAAAATAGCAGCTTAAGGGAGAAGTGTGTACATAGAGAGTTGTAGATAAAAACTGCTCTCTGAAGGCTCACAAAACACCAGTGAGCAAGGAGAGGAAAAAGGAGTAAGGCTCTGGGATCAAAGTGGCAAAACATGCAACCAGTCTTTATGGAGGGCAGAGGAGGACTTTTGGGAATTCATGGGGGAGAAGGAAAGAAAGGGAGAAAGCAGAAAGGGAAAGCATTTGTGAGAAAATGAACCTTGAAATGTAACTGCTAAAATACAGTTTTGAACATGAGGCTCAAAATGGAGGCTTGTGCTGTCAGTGTGTGCTAGCAGAGGCCTGACATCCTATAAATACAAACTGTACCTCCCTGCCCGTTCTGCCATAGACATACGGTTCCTGTGGGTGAGACACAGGCTGAGGAGGGGAATAAGCGAGTAGCTGGGAGATGCTAAGGGGAAATCTTTCTAAATTTTGCCACGTTACAATACTACTCCTGCAAAAATACGTTTGCTTTATATAGAAAGCTGCCGATCTGGCAGCGTGGAGCAGCTCAATTAAATGCTGCTGTTGGAGTTGTTCAGCGTGCATGGAAAAACGGGTACTATAGGCAGATGGGCTGCCCTGTGCACTGGCATCCGAGCAGCACAGCAGAAATAGCATCCATCTACTTATGGAAACTGGAGTAAAGTGGAGTGGGGTTTTTGCACTGCAGGTACAGAAGGGGAGCTGGGGAGAGCTGCAGTGAGGCTCTTTGGAGCAGGCACAAAAGGTGGTCTCTGCCTCTCGTCGTGTGTAGGGTTGATTTTGGAACATGTAGGGAGGGTGGGAGGCTGCTTGCAAGACACAAATAAGAGGAGGTTTTTTGAAGCTTTGTGGGTGGAGGCTTAAAGGGATGCCTTCCTTTTTCAAATGTGGGTATCTACATATTTTATTCCTTGTGATGTAAGTTACGGAGTTTGACTGGGTGATGATGAACTGCAGCCAAACTTAGAATTCTTTAAGGACATAACAGAATTTCTTGGGTTTAATAGAGACTTCAGTCAGTCTTTCTCTCTGTCAGATAATAAAGACAAGGCAGTCAGGTTGTGATGTTCCCTGTCGTCTTCTCTGTAAAATGTTGAAGTTGTCCATTTTCTTTCCAAATACTGCAATCTGCTTTTAACATTGACACTGGAAAAATGGACAGTGAAATGATCCAAGATTCAGATCTGACACATGACTTGAGCTGGGCATTTATTTTTAGCTACAACTGAAGTTTCCAGTGGCAATTATTTCTTTCACTTTTCGCTCTTGCACTGAGAAACCCGACTTTCTTGATTTTACACCGAAGAAAAAAATTATAGTGTGTGCCTTAATCACTTATGCTTCCTTCTGAAATTGATTTACTTTCATTTTCTAGGTGCTGGTGAATCCGGTAAAAGCACAATAGTCAAGCAGATGAGGATCCTGCACGTGAATGGATTTAATGCTGAGTAAGTGCATTTGCTTTTTCACTTTACAATGTTCCTTCTTCCTCTGTGCTGCAGTCAGTGCTCCTGGTTTCTATCTTGTGTATTTTCCTCTGGCTGCTGTTTCACTGTCTCTAGAATTTGGATGTGTATTTTTAGATGAGATTAATGGACATTAACCTGAAGAAGTCAGGCACCAATCATAAGTAAGATGTAGCAGTGTAAAATTATTTATATCAAGGCAGAGCTGATTTGATTAAGTTTTGAGTTTTGTGGGTTTGTTAACTGCAGTTTCTTTCACAACATGGCTGACACTGATTTACCTCAGCTATAGCACATTGATTCGTATTGCTGCAAACACGCCTTGTGTCAGTGTACAAAATGAGCACAATTTTCTTTATTTGGAGCAAGTAAGGCTTTATTTTCTGTGTCCTCACAGAACAAAATCCTACTCTGAATTTTGGGGATTTTGTTGTGTTTGCTTGTCCAGAGGTTTGTGTTAAATTAGTTTTATAAAAGCTTTTATTTTTTGCATCTAATATATGTTATTTGGCAGTTGTGAAGAGGAGAATGGCATTAAGATAGGGAAAATGGATTCTTGTTTGTCTAGAAGGGTTTATTTTTGCTACCATTTTGACTAACTTTGCTAGAGAGTAGGAAGAGATTCTTCTGCATGTTAATTTATGCTTGCAATTGCATATGTGTGTATACCAAAAGGTGCTACATTAATACTAATTGAATCAAAGTGTTGAAATTTCAAAGCTTATTTTCTGTGCTTTTTTTTAAATTGTATTATTGGTTTTGTCTTGCTTGTTTTCAAACAGAACAGTTTTGTACTGCCATCCTTTAGCTTTTAGTGGTATAATCTATTTTGTGAATCCTGCCTTTTTTGGGAAGGTTAATCTTTCATTAGTCTTCCAGTAGTTAATTCTTTAATAAGAATATCTGAGCTAAAAGTTTAGCCAAGGAGTCTGGACAGTACTTCTTCCTAATCAGCAAATGATAGTTCAGGATAAGGTACACAGTCTTTTGGATGAAAGTTCAGACTGATTCATAATAAATACATTATGTTTTTAGCTCCTCTTTATAAGAAATATTTTCTGTTTCCAAAATAACTTTTTCATAAGTGCCTAGTCCTGCATCCTGTTAGTGCTGAGCTGTCTCTGTTGTTTGGGCTGCTGCAGAGACCTCTTAAAAGACTTGCACGAGTTGCCTTGGTTGAGTAGGTCTCAATATTGGCTGCTGAGTAAAAGGTTCATAAATGAAAGTGGAAGTGGATCTCTGGTACCTTTGAAAGTATCAATCCATTTGAGCAACATGGTTTTTCTAAGTTTTTAAGCCATGGGTGCTCTTAAAGGGGTAACCATGCTGTGTAATGGGTGATGTGTGATGTGGGTAGGAAACCTCAACCCTGCAAGCTGCATACCCAAATCTTAGTGGAGCTGGGAGACCAGAGACCTGTGCAAAACTGGTGAGGAACTGGCACACACTGGGATTTGCAGCAGCAGGGGGTTCCTCGAGTGTCTCACTTTGCATTGTGTGTTTGGGCAGAGCTGAGCCTGCAGCTGGAATCCAGGGCAAGATGGCAAATTTGGCCTCAGGAGGCTCTGCTGGCTTCTGCCTTCTCATAGCAAGGGATTTGGATTACGGGGCAGCCCTGTGCCAGCACAGCCCTGCTGCCAATCACGGGGCATATCCTGGTGTGGGAGCCATGTGGGAATTGCAGGGGAGCTGCCTGGGGCTCAGGAGCTGTGGGTTGTCCACCCATGGCATTTTGTGCTTGTCCTTCAGTGGGTAATGTGTGTTGGAACACTGAGGTGCATAAAAATCCAGTACAGAAGTGTGGTATATTTAAAGTGTACAAGGAGTAAGTTATAACTCATCGTTTTTAGGGTTCTACTGCCAAAAATAATCAGTAGATCATAACATACACTTTACAGCAGGGAAAAGGCTGTTTTTCAGTGTTTTGAAATTCTTGCAAGTTACACATCTGTCCTTAAATAACTTGCATTTTCGTCCAAGTAACTAACTGCTCTCTATGTTGTCTTGCTTTCCATTACCCTTTTTGCCTGATTAATTCCCTTTCTGCCCTGCTTACCTTGTGGAAGAATGGTGTGGGATTCAGCTAATTAGAGAAATAGCATGGAGGTGTTTTTGGAAGGGTAGGAAGAGTGAAGCATTACTTCTCTTCATGTCCTGATCAGTTGCTCTGGAACATAAACATGTTTGCATACAGCACCACAGCTGATGTGATGAATAGCAGGAGAGAGGTGGTGAAAACAGTAATATGCTGCAGATGAGGAGACTTTAATTTTAGTGTACTTGTACATAACTAGATTTGAATTATTTCTGTTGGTGCAGCTTATTCTTGTGCTTTGAAAGAAATCCAGTTTAAAGTCCTATCTTAGAATTGTTTGCCTTTGGTTTGGTTGCCCTTTGGCAATTGATGTTTGAAGCAGAGAGAGAGATACCTGTTAGGAAAAATGTCTGATGCTATGAACAAGGGAGTCAAAAGTTTTTATTTAGTGTTACTCTTCTTTCTGGTGACTAAACAGGATATCCAGTGCTAAAAATGTTGGCCTACTTTAGAGGGTGTGAGGGGATTTTATTTGGTTTTGTTTTAGGATCCTGCCCCTAAATAGTTGAAGTTGTCATGTGTCTTTAGGTGAATCATTGTAGCATTTAGCAAGGTGAAGTCTGTGTAGTTCTGCAAAACTAGAATTTCCTCTGGGACTCCAATTCTCAATCCCTTTAGCTAATTAATTATTTGAGGAACTGTATGGAATCAAGTGCTCCAGGTAATTAATGTGCTGAATAGTTAAAGCTAAGATTAATGTGATGGTGGTTAAAGTTGTAGGCAAGTTAACTACAGTAAAGACTATTTTTTTTCAGTGTTCCTTTTATAATTTGTGGTTGAATTAGAGACAGAAATATTTTTTTCTCTTGCTGTAGTGAAGGTGGTGTGTGGGATGTAAGAGTGCTGTGGCATTGGTAAGGGGAGCAGAGTGTTGGAGAAGCAAGGCATGTTCTACTGCACAGGTTTTTCTGCAGGGAGTTTTTTCAGAAGGGTTTAGCCCACTTTCAGCTCCTGCAGAATGGCTTCAGGTGGCCGTGCTATCATCTGACATCTTCCTGCAGCAATTCCATGAAAAATGGGATTGTGGCCTCCCCACAGTATTTTTCCAGTGTTCCTGGTCTTTAACATGGAAGAGCTGCCTTCTAAGTATGATGAAGAAGCCACATCAACCAAATTTTCTACTCTTTGCATTACTGCCAGCAACAGAGGCCCTTTTGATGTAGAAAGGGTTTAAATTTGGCTTTTAATAGCAGGAAGCCTGCGACTTCCCTTCCTTTCCTTCCCTCCCTCCTCAACACTTCAGCTGTCTTTTCATGAGGCAGTTCCAGAGGAGAGGTATCTGCTGCTGCAAACAGTATTTTGTGAGCATGCACTGATAAGGTGGTGCCAAAACCTTCTCTTTCTGACTGTGCAGAAGTTGAGATGGCAATCTTTCTGAGCTGGAAAGGATGAAAAATGGGAAAAGGAGGATTGGAGGAGTAAGGAGTATAGTTGGAAGAATTAAATGTGTAGCTCAGGTTGAAGGAAAACAGCTCCTTTTTGTGCTGTCTAGAGGCTGGGGTTCTTAGCTTCTAAAAACATGGCCTTTCACTTACTTCTGATTTCTTTAAGTCATCTTTCCCCTCTGTGATCACTGTGGCTTTGGCTGACAGACTCTAAGGAGGGGGTCATTGTCATGCACAGTTTTAGAAAGCAGGGAATAATTGGCACAGGCAAGAGACAATTTGAAGTGTCATGGGAAAAACTGGGGCAAGCAGAAGTATTTAAATAGAAATAAATGGTTGAAATGTGACTTACAAAATCCACTATGAAGATTGACAAATAAGGGGAATATGCCTTTCTGATTATTAAGTTTGGATAGTGTTTAGGATTTGGGAATTCTTGAGGTTACAGGAAATTTCAGGTAATGCTTTTCAGCCTCAATTTCCCAAATTATGATGTAAAATGTTGACACTTTCTTGAACTAGTATGTTGAAGCGCTGAATTGGAGTTTGTGTATATATTAAATCTGGTAGTGTTGATGGCATAAGCAGAGCTGAATAGCTTTGTTTTCAAGACTTAGGTGACAAATATATTTGCATTTCTCTTGTACTTTTAAAAATTATTTTCTCTTAGTGGGACAGCTAAGAAAGCCAAGTCACCCTCTTAGAGATTTCAAACATTTTCTCTTTTTTCACCAAGATTTAGGAGTTTGTGAGTAAGGAAAAGTAGTCATTGATGGTTTCTAATCTTCTCTTAATACATCCATTACCACCATTATGTCACATAAAGCAGTAAATAATATTATCTAATCACTTCAGTCAGTGTCTGTCTCTCTTGTAAGTGAAACAACTTCTGGTTCAGTAACTTTACTTTTCAGTTGTTTGATACTGTCGGGTTTTTTTCTAACTTTGATCTTTTTAGCCATGTGATTTTATGGAAGAGAAGTTAATGTTATGAGCTAGGGAAAAGTATAATATTTATAACTAAGTCTTCCAAAATAATGAATTCCCTCCTAATGGCTAATATTAGCTTGTATTCACAAATATGATTGCTGTGTTTTTGTAGTTCCTTTACATTTGTGTACCAATCCCATGTTTTCAGAATGGTCACTTCAGTTCCTTGCCAAGAAACAAACAGACTTTATGGTTTTACCTGACTGGCAACAAAAGTAATTTTTTCCTGGTGTTTGAGTAAAATTGAAAATTGGAGTGGGGGAGGCTTGGGGTGTGTGATTCCCCTCGCCTCCTTTCTTTCTTTCTTTGCATCACAGTGTCTGTTGAGAGACTTCTGCAGCTTTGAGGCACAAACTTTTGGGTTTTTTTTTTCTCAGCTCCTGTTCCAGGACACCAGTGAGGTGCTGGAAAATTTGTGTGTACGTGTCTGTTCAGTTCCATTTGAACAATTGGTTATGGTGTTTGATCAAAATTTGTGCTGTAGAACATAAAGTGGAGGTGTGGGCAAAGAGGGGAGCAGGATTTGTGTTTCACTCAGCTTTAGGTCTTGTCCTGAGAGCTGACACAGTTGTGTAGTTGAATTTAGTCAAAAGACAAAGATATGCCAACAGCTAATAAATGCTTTGAAAAAGAACTGACTACTGCATATAGCTCATAAAAGTTTATGCAGAATGTTTATACAAGTTAAATATAACTTTCATAAACTTGAAAGAAATGGGAGGTAATACCTGGTGATGTTAAACCACCTATGCAACCAGGCAATTCCTTAACTGTTAGAATGTTTAAGAGAGTTTTTATGTGCTTGAAATTATCTTTCCTTTGAAAATACTTTCATTTCTACAAGGGCAAAAGTTCTGTTCTATGACAGAGTAAAAGTGAACTCAGTGAAGCAGCATTAATATTTTTTTACTTATAATAAAAACGGAAGAAAAGTTCTGAGTTTGGGTTGGGTTTTTTTTCAAGTTTCTGTGGGATCTTGCCTGAAGATATGAGACATTGTCCATTAAGAACTTGTGCAAATGGTGTGATTTCTAAATGCTGTAAAATGAGTTTTCAGAAAATTTTGATTGTTTATAATACCTGCACTGGGCCTCATTTGGCAAGGATTGTTAACATACTGTGGCACTGAAAATTCTAATAGTCACTGGAATAACTCCTTCACCTTGCTTAGAGACTTTCTGAAATCAAGCCATTAAAATATTTCCACATGCAAGTGAAGTGAATTTTTTTTCAGGGTGAAAAATCATGTTATTTAGGTTCCTGAAATATTACAGGAAAGTAGTGCATGAAGGAATCTAAAAGTTAAAAAAACTGTTTAGTTTTATCTGCTTTTAGATGCTCATGGTAGGCTCAGGTTAACCATCAGTGGAGAGATGACAGCACAGTGTTCAAAGAAAGAATTGACTTTCATTTTTACATTGAGCTTTGTTTTCACATAAAAGAAAGGAAAGTGCAAATTGAACATCATTTTATTTTCATGGGAAACATAGTATTTCTCAGAGCAGAACATGTATCTTACGTTCGTTTACTGGTTGGGAAATGCTGAATTCTCCTAGCAAAGCAGTATTTAAACTACCAATTTTATGTTGTTACATGTTGAGAGCTCTCTGTCCTTTGAATTACTTTTTCTGGCTTGCAACTTGACATTTGTGTTTTCAGTTAAATATTTCAGTTTTCTGAAAAAGAAACCCAACAACAAAAAAACCCAGTAGTAAACTCATCCCTCAGGCTAAGTTTGCATATGTTGCAGACATGATTTGGCATGTAAAGGGACTGGCCAAAAATATGGCAGTAGTTCTATTTGTTTTGAGGTTTAAATTTCACAAAAGCTTTTTAAGTATGCAGCTATCAACCTAGGAGAAAGCTTTATAGTTGTAGAGAGCTTGGAGAGCAATAACTATGAATAGCGGAATAAGCACGAGTGATGTAACCTGAGAAGCCAAAGAGAGAGACAGAAGAGAGCTTAAGGCTTAACTATGTGGAAAACATTGTGAATGGGTCTGCGAGGGTTTTGACTTTTGATGGTAGATGTGGGATTTTACTCATTAGTTTTGGTAAAATCAAACAAATGTGCAAGTTTCCTTTTATTTTCCCAAACAGAAAATAAACCATTCAGTGGGTAGCTGAGTGAGTGAAGGCTGGGTTCTGTAACTTGTTCTGTCTCCCAAATCTTTTCTCCCCCCTGCAGCATCTGCAGTTCCTCTTTGGGACCTGTGGCTTTCTGAGTGTCTCCTGTTTCCTCCACTCCTTGTTTTCCTCCCTGATGCAACACTGATCCCTAAATATTCCTGCATCAACCCACCCTTTATCTTCCTTTTTCTGATTTTCCCGCTACCTGGACAAAGTCAGAATGTGTCGTGGCTGTTGTGGCTAGATCTACATGAACTCTTCCTGCTTTTCCTCATTGGAGTGCTAATTTTGGTCTCTCCTCTACTCCAGCCTCTGTTTTGCATTTCTGGAAATTAATTTTGCAGCAACAATGCTTCTTCAAGTTTGGTTCCACAGCAGAATCTGAGATAGAGTAAGGCTTAGAAAAAACAGCTAAAAAAAGTCTTCCTCAGTTCACTCCAGATTTTTTTTAAACATGTATTTTTAGTTTCCACATTCATGAGTTAAAGTGGAAGTGGTGTATTTTTCTCCATTTTCTTATCTTAAGCAAACGTCTAGTAGTATAAACCAATGTATCATGTTCTGTTTAACTTGTAATTTAATAAATCACCAACTATATTAAATACTGCAAAAAAACTTAAGATAACTTCAAAAATATAGCTGTCTATGGAGAATATTAAATGTATGTCTATATTCCACACTTCCTTGTCCTTTCTGAAAAATTTCACTGGGTTTTTCATGTTTTCACCAGCTTTTCTTAATAATTAGATGGTGCAGAGTGATTACCTTTTCTCTAGTCAGTGCTACAGAATCAGCACTACATGAAGAATTTTTTTCTGGAGTATCTCATTGTATTTCTTATTTCCCATATATTTTGGATGGACAGACTGGGTACTACTCTGATTTTTAAAATAGAAAAAGTTTTTACTTATTTTTCCAGATGGATGCTCAAATTAGTTTATATATGAACAGAGTGTTTCTTATAATCTTAAACTTATTGCAGTTACCTTTTTGATATTAAAACTATTTGTTCACATTATTGAAAACCCTGAAGATTCCCCTTACTTCATGATGTAGCTACATTTTATCTCTTGCCAGTCATTCCAGCTGGGAATTTTTTTAAAAAATTTCATTATGTTAAAACCTTGTGGTTTTGTCCCATAAGATAAAATTTATTATTAATAAAAGCTGTGCCTTTTCCTGCTCCTTCTAGCAATCTAGATATGAGTGGGATTTCTTATTCCTGTTTCTTAGGTTGTGAGTTCCTGTGTTGTTCTCTTGGGCTAGGGGAGCAGGTTTGGGGGGTTTTGAGGCGTTTTTCTAAAAAGTGAAAACACTGCTCTTGTTCCAGTTTTGTGAACATCATTCCCTTGCATCTCAGATCAAGGCAGGCTTTGAAGTACAATCCAGCAGGCAAAGTTATCTCTATCTTTATTTTTAGCTGTATCATGGGTTTGTGTATTAGGGTTGCCCAGGTCCCATCTCTGATGAGGAGCTGAGATACAGAAATTGCTCATCTTAATCTTGGCCATTTAGAGCTCTCAAGTTGAAATGGAGGAATTTCCACTGATGAGGTTTTTTTTAGTATAACTTGAATGTTGATGTTAAAAATAGCATGCCTTACATTTTACTTTAACAGTTGAACCTTGAGTTAATAGTAAATCCAAGCATTTAGGATATAGTTCAAGTGTAGCTGCATCAGCTTTTAATAGTTATTTCTACAACTGTACTCTAATGTAAACATGCAGTTAATTAGAATTACTTGTTTACAGCTGAGCTTGCTTAGAAACAGCAATGCATTGAGGGGTGTTTTTGACAGCTAAGGGGCAGAAGCATCCACTTTTTGAAAAATGTAATAGTGGAATATCTCAATGAGATGTTTTGTTTCAAGGTGTTGCTGTTACAGAAGTACAGGAAAGCTTGTGACCTTCTCTCTGAGCTACCTGTTGCTGGCTGTATTCTCCACAGGGCTATTCAATAAGTCATTGTGTTCACTTCTCTTTTTAGTTAAGGCACTAGAAAATAATTATCTCTCCCAGCAGCACCCTTGCAGCCTCCCAGGAGTGAAGGGTGAGCTAATGGAGCAGGCAGAGGTGTGCGGGGTTTTCCTTCTGGGGTTTGGTGCAGTCCCAGGAGATGCTGCATTTAGCCTTGAATGGCACCTTCAGAGCTTGCTGGGGGATTTACTGCTGCCTCCTTAATCACTGGGGTTTAAACACTCCCTTTTTGTCTGGAGGTCTGTGTGCACAGAAACACTTTGGTTTCCTTCAATTTAAGACATTTTTATTCTGTTTTGACAGTACAATTATCTATGTAATATAACTGCTCATATTAATTAGAAAATGTTGCAAGGAAATGCGTGTTTGTGAAGTAAATTTCTTCCTTAAGTTTGTAGTAACCAAGAATGCCTTGCTTCAGTCTTGCTTGGTTTATGATTTTTTTTTAAAATATAGATAAAAATGTCTAGTGGGACACTTAGCACATTAAGCTCAGAGAACTATGTGTAATGCCTGTTTTAACCCTGATAATTTAAATTAAAATAGGCTAGGTAAATTTGGTTTAATGTGGCATTACTATGGAAAAATTAAACTAGTTGGTTTCATGAATTTTAATTTAATTGCACAGTAGTGACTGGCACAGCTTCATGCATTTTTTCTGTTGTTTTTAGCAAGTTAAGACTATTTAAGATAAATATGAAAACTTAGAGTTATAACAACTTTTTTTTTTTTTAATAAGCAAAATATAGTATTCCTAAGGACATAGCCATTTACTGAAAAGATTTTATTTAATATCTTCTGAAATTAGAATGTAATCACAGCACTGCATTATTCATGGAAAAAAACTACAAGCACAATGCAAAGCCCAGGAAAATTATTTTCCCTTAAATGAGAGAGAAAACTGAAAAGGGAAGGGCTCAGTTAAGCACTTGGGGTGTTCAGGAAAGCTGGGACACGTCAGTCCCAATCTACCACACAGACCCCAAACCTTTACAGGTCAGGCAGAGCAGCACTTCCTATACTTCAAATATTTGACAAAACACTTGCAGAGCTAAGTAAAAAAATTAGGTTTCCTAGTACTTTGTCTCAATGTCTTCTGCAGCAAGCTTGTTATACAACTTTCTGGAAGATTTGCCTTAATGGGGTTGTGTGGGGGTTTTTTGTTATTAAATTTCTGTGTTGTGGGAAGCTACTGGATTTTTAGTCCTGGGTTTTGATGCATTCTATGATAGATGCCTGGAAATTGGATGCAACCTTTTAATTTTGCTATGTCAAAATGATTAATGTTGTTTCGAAGTAGTTACTCATAGGAACACATTCTGCTTATGCTGAACATTGTAGATAAAAATATGCTCTGTAATTTACACACAGGACACTTGAAAATCTGAAATGTAACTATTTTGCCTGTTAGTTTTTTGAACTGGAACTGTGTCACTCCTAATTTCCCAAAGCTCTTGGGAACTTGGGATGCTCTGTGCTGCCTCTGTGTTTTGCTTTCACTTAATTGGACAGGCTTCACTTTATGTAATTGTATCTTATGCAATCAAATGTTTACTTTCCTTATGTTTATCACCGAAGAACTTGGGAATGTTCTGTTACCTAAGTATCTTTTTGACACTGTAAAATACGGGGCAAGAAATGAGTGAAAAAGATAGTTCAGTAAAATATGTCTGTATTCTATGCAATTGTAGGGAGTTGGAAAAAACACTTTGCAATCAAGTAAGCAGCATAATGTCTGACTTTTTCCTCACAGTTTTATTCATGCTGAATAAATTTTTAAAATGTATTTTTTAATGGGACAAACTGGAGTCAACCAAGGCCTCTGTTTTCTTAACTGAAATTAATAGGTTCCATTCTGACAATAATTTCAGACAATAAGAAAACAGGATTTTTTTTTTTTTCCCACTTAATTTTTAATAATACTGTTTGGGCACAGATTTTAATTTTTTTTAAACTGAATTCAGAAGGAAAAGTTATACATAGTTAGAGAAAGTAGAAATATTCTATATATATTATTCCTTACCCAAAGGAAATATATTTCCATCCTGGATAATGCTGCAAACAGAAAAGGAAGTTTGGTGTCTGTTAGAAGGGCAAATATTGGGATCAACTCTGAGTGATTCTGTGATATTGTTGTGGAAATAGAATATGGGTATTTTCAACAAACAATGAAGAAAAATCCCAGAGGATATCCTGTGAGAAACTATGGGAAACACCAATTTATATAACTTATTTATAATTATTACTGGGAGGGGTGATCAGATAAGTTGTACTTCAGAAATTCATTTTAGTGCAGCTGAACATGAGAGCCCTGCAGGAGTCAGAGCTTAGATTGTATCTGTGAAATTGGAAAAGGACTCAAAAGTCAATTAGTCAAATTACCTTAGTATGGTTTGGGATGTTTCTGTGGCAAAAAGACAAATGCTGTCTTGGAGTAAAAAAAGGGAAGGTGAAACATAAGTGATAGAGGGAACTTCCAAATCTGATAAGAGTGTTGTTAAAATAGTATATCCCATGCTGGTGCCTTCACTTCATGCAGGATATGGAATTATTGGGAAGAACTTAAAAATAAAAGGAAGCCACAGGAGTTGTCCCTGGTCCAGGGGAGGGGTGTCCAGATGTGGTTTCATGGCCATACAGAAGTGTGAGAAAAATGCTTGAAAACAAGGGCATGCATGAGACTGACTTCCTTAGCAGTTGAGATACTTTATTTGAAATAATTTGTTAGGAAAGAGAAGCTTCATTTAAGCAATCTGAGGGAGGTGGGGGTTTATTTTTAAACCATATTTCAGTCCACCTGAAGATTCAGGTATGTGTGTGTGCTCAGGATCCACTGTGGCCTTGGGGAGCACAAAGTCTGATGCACGAGCTGCAAATTCTTCCTATTCCTACCCTGGGCATTATAATGTATTTGCAATTCCGTCTTGGTGTTTGAAGCCGTTTGAAACATTTCAGTCCTGTGTCTGCCCACGGGCATCAGAGAGGTGGGGAAGTGTGGGAGTTGACTTTTGGTTTTGGTTTTTTCCCTTAAAATAATTCTGCTGCTTGTTTTGTCACTGTTTTCCCTTCCTCCTGAAGCATCAAAGATTAGGCAGGGTCTAAGGTGATGTCAGAAGATCCTCTTCTGGGCCAGACTGCTTGATTCTTCTCAAGTGATGCAGATAAAGTTATTTGAAGGGCTTCAGATAAGAAACTCTCTCGTTAGGGACTGCTAAGCTTTTTTCCATCTTCTCCTGCTCAAGGCTTTCTTGAACTCCTTGAATCATTAGAGCAGATTTTTGTAAGCAGTTCTCTGTCCTTGCAGGACTCCTCAGTGCTCAATCTTACCTCATTTCAAATTGTGACCTTCAGAAATAATTGTTTTATTTGAAATTTCGTCTCATCACTAAAGCATATGGAGAAGCACAGTGGCTTGTGAGACAGTGAAAGGCAAACTGAAGTATTCAATTATCCTCTCTGGCCTAAATTCTTCAAAATACTTACCAAAAATCTGTATTTCCTGACCGTTCCAAAGTGCTATCCCAGGTCAAAGCTCTGGTTCTGAAGTCTGTTCTGTAGAGGGAGACGTGTGCCTGACTGGATTTAGTGCTACTCTGTGATTATGGATCTCTATACTTTGAAAGAAACAGCAAAATTTCACCTGGTGTGGGCAATTCAAATCAGTATAGGTATAGTTTGAGTGCATTAGTGTCTCCTAATGAAACCAAATCTAGTTCTCTTCAATTCCATTCATTCTGGACATTATCTCTCCTTCTGATATGTCTCACTAGTTGCCAAGCAACCTCAACAGTAGTTCTGCACATCCAGCAGCATTAAAAAAAAAGTGAGTAGTTGTTGCTGAAAATAAGATGCCTTCTGATGACATGAATGAAGAGAGTTACGAGGGAAGGAAATGGGGAGTGGCAAGTTTGGAGCTGATGTTCTGAAAAAGCTAATAATATTTAGCACTTAAGTAGTGCTTTTTATTTTCCAAGCACTAATCAAGCAATCATAAGATTATTAAATAAAGACTATTTTTTTTTCCTTTCAGTGAGTGATGCACAGTTATGTTTATGCTTCCTAGAGCAGAGGGCAGGATTTAATCCCAAGAGTGAAGGAGTTTAGTATATGGATTTCTTTCTCTGACCTGTGTTGACTTCCCATGTTTCTAGTTGGACTGCAGATTATCTGGAGGGTTTGGGAAGACTTTTGTTTGTATGTTTGCTGATACATAGCCAGCACTCTCTATTTGTTTCATGCAGATGCACCTGCAGTGTTTTGGGTTTCATTAAAATATTTGTAATCTACAAGGCCTTCCAAACTAGAAGTATGAAAGGCTGTGTGTAGGTCCTTTATTCCTTGATAATGCTGTAATGCTTATAAAGCAATAAATAGAACTTACTTTTATATTCTGTCTCCTGTGCAAAATGTGACCTGAGAAGCACACTACCATAGAAAAGGAGTCTGTGAAAGCTGATTTGGGAAAATGATTCTGGTTTTACGTTATTCGAAAGGAAAACTTTGTGTTTCATGTAGACTGACCAAAGTAACATTATTGAGGATACACTTAAGTTAGAAAGTATCTGAGTTAAGATTGCCATAATTTGAGTTCTTTTTAATTTAGGACGTCATTGCCTATGACTGCCTGTATGAAAAGGTAATTTTAAGTCCTTTAACTAACTCCTAAAAAGCAGTTTAAATTCGAATGTGGGGTTTTTTACAGCAGGTTCTGACACTGTGAACACTCACTTTCCGTGTCACAGCCTGCCTGGATTTACCAAATTGTGTGTCTTGAAGAGACACCAGAGAACTGGGCTGTCCTACAAGTTCTAGTCTAGAGAACTGCTGGCCCCAGTCACAGTTCAGTCCTTTCCTTCCCATTCATTTTTTCTCTGAAGATGATGGTCTTAGGAAGATGCTTATTCCATTTCTGAGAGAGAGTAGTAAAGAAGGGATGTGCTGCAAATGTGTCAGAAACTGGGATGTGTCAATTTATACCCAAAGTAGGATGTGTTGTGAGTTACACCCTCTGTGTCTGTGGCACACAGATTCACGTGTTGGACATGCTCCAGTGAGGCTTTTTACACACATTTTTACATGCTTTGTGCTCAGCCAGTGCTTACACACTGCATCTCCACATGGCTGTTTTGACACTATTCAGGATAAAATGAACAAAACAAGGCAAGATTATTCAGGAGACGTTTGCTGTGTGATGCAGATAAACACAAAAAAAAATGGAGGCTCAGTGTGCAGATCCAAGCTTATCCTTGCAAGGTGGCTTCCTGCTCTCCTGTTCCACAGAGGGGAAGGTGTTTTACAGGCAGAGTGGTGCTTGGAGCTGCTACTAACAGAAGATATACATTTTGAATCAGTCTGTGTGTTCATCTGAATCACAGACCCAGAGGAATGCCTGCCTGAGAGGAGCTGGTGCTCTGTGTGAATTATTCTCCAGTTGCAGTGAATTTAACTCAGCTGGTTGTCGCTTTTAATGTGAGAATTAGAAACAATTCTAGATCATTCTAGGTTTAAGGATAAATTGAATTAAGAAAGGCATGCAAAAGAACTAGACTTTCAAAGGGTTAAAAAGCAAGTGAAAAAACATCCCAGTGTTACGTAGTATTTTTACGACGTTCGACTTCTAAGGATTATTTGTGTTGGACTAAAATTTCTTTTGACGTTCTGCAGCTAATAGAGGTAATTTAGAGATAGAAAAATAGTCTGTGTGTGATGCATATACAAAAAACTGTTTGTAGTGGTGGTATTTTTATCTTCATCTTCTAAGAGAAGAAGACTAGTCCTAGTTCATGCTTTTTTTGTAATGCATAAAATACGTGGATTTTGGCAGCTGCCTCTTGCCTCTAGGCTTGCAAGTAGATTTGTCCATGCAAGATGTGGTAATTACTATATGTGTGTATATATATATATGTATGTGTGTGATGTGTTAGTTGCTGCACCACTATTACCATGTAAACTTAGTTGCCCTTTTATATATATATGTATTCTCTGTATACCTAGTTTTAAAAGGGTAAATATTATAAACTGGTTGCTCAGGAGCAGCATGCTATTAAAAAAGTAATAAGCACATCAGTAAAAGTGTTGGAGGTTGTAATAAAACTGCACTATAATCCTTCCACCAATTTATTGAACTCCAGCTATAGTTATCTATGACAACTGCTGCATATTGTACATTAACCCTTTGTAAGTAGTTGTATATGCAGTGATACTCAGTATGGCCTCACTGCCTTAAACTTTAGGTTTTCAAGCAAATGTGTCATCTAATTTGATCATACAGTTTACTTGTTGCTTTTCTCGTTTTATCCGTCTTTCAACAAAATAGGACACCCAGTTACTTTGGGGAGAACATCTTTGTCACAAAAATAAACGTCCTTTTTGCAAACAGAAAGTAAACACATGACTTATTTCAGATTTGTCATCAGTGTCTTTAAAAGTAATGATACTGCAAAAGGTGATAAACATTTAAACATGGCCATCTCTGCTTCATTGGAACAGGCAACTCCTGTGCCCTGTTGGGTGTCCTGGGGTGGTTCTGATTCCCAGAGCCGTTTCCACGTGCTGGATGTTCACCAAGAGCTGGGCTCTGTAAGCTCAGGAATGCAGCTGCCAAGTTGGGTTTCAGATGTATGATGTTGTGAGGTGAAATTATAAAGTGTAAAGCATTAGTTCTTATTAAATAGAAGAAGTCAGTCTTAATCTAAGGTTTAAATTTTCTAAATTCTGTCTTCTAGAAGATGATTGTTTATATTTAAAATGTCCTAAAGTTTCCTCAGGTTGATGAAGTGTGTTGGAAGTTGAGACTACAGCTTTTTTAATTTGGTTGTTTGTTGCCTTGGCACAGCAGTTTCTATAGGTCTAGTGAGTGTCCCTGAATTCCAAGAAGATCCTTAAAATGGCAAGCAATTACATTTGAAGTTTGGATCTCATGATGTCAATACAGATATGTAGTAAAATATTCCAGGGTGTGGTAATACTTAATCATTAATGCTTGAGACTTGGGGCATTTCCTGAATATTAATGCTGGATGTGAATGTTGATTGCCTACAGTGAAATTATCACCCAGATACTTTCTTCTCTCCCCTCTCTTTTTTTATTGATTGCTAATGCAGAAAGGATAAATGCAGAACTAGGTCAGACAAATATTTGAAATACTCCTGAAGCACAATGCTCAAGACAGAACATTTGCACTACCTTCATACCTTGTGGATTTCATAATTATCATGTAGTGTGAAAATGGTTGCTTTTTTTTTTTCCCCTCTAGTGACTTAATCTGTAGTTACACAGCTCAGGCTGTAAGCTGTCCACCAGGATTCCTTCCCTCAGAATCACTTGGTAGAGTTCAGCATTGTCACAAGCTTCTGGTTTCAAATGATGAAGCTGATGTAGAATTTTCTCTAATTGTGTAAGTTTAACTGACACTAAGGGTAAACTGATACGATGCCACACCTTGGATGTACTTTAATACTTAATCTGGCCCTTAGGAAAGGATTGACTAGCTCATGTCAGTGCAGTGCTTTATAAAAAACTTACTCATAAAAATGTTTATGGCTAGGTTTACATTAATACTTTTAGAGAAATGTAGCCTTTTGCTGCCAACACCAACTGTTAATAACCTACTAAAATACATAACTTAAACATTTCATGAATGTGTTTGGAACACACAGCATGTGCTGTTGGTTATGTTGTGTTCTATAAGTCTCAACTCCTCAAAGGTCCCTCTTAATTCCTACACAAAAGTACAGGAGGAGGTGCCAGTGAACATCATTATGCTGTAGGTACATTGGTGTAGTTATCTGATTTCCAGGTAGTAAATTCATTGGGCATTTCTGCATATTGTTTGCATATGTTGAAAATACACTCTTGTACCTGGTGGGAATAAACTTGGTTTATCTTTCTGTGAAACTTTCCACAGAGAAAAAGGTTTTTCAATCCTATATGTTAAACGTTTGGAAGGAAAGCCTTGTCCCTCTTGTATGACAGTGGTTGCTACAGCAGGGTCCATTCTCCCCTTTCTCCTCCCAGTAGCTGGGAAGTATCTTCTTAGCCCGTGGCTAAGAAGCAGCTTCTGGTACTTAATTTAAAAAACGTTTTGTGTAGTCTGTTTTATGTATCTGATAAATAATATATTTTAGAATGTTGTAGATACTGATGATTCACCAAATTCTTTTAATCAAATCTGTGGTACTAAGCACACATTTTCTGTAACATAGTGGCATCTGGTCTGCTGAAATTTCTAGGAAGAGAATTTCTAAGAATCAGAGCAACACTAGTTTAGACCAGTGGTTTGTATAGTCCAGTATTATGTGTCAGAAATGGCACTTGGGGAGGATTAGGGAAAAAGTGTAAGAGATTCACTGTGATTCCTCTTCAAGTTCTGCCACTGCCACTTGAGAAACTCCAAGAAGCAAAATTCATAACAAGTTTTGAAGTTAAGTCACGTTGAGTATGTTTGTCTGTTCGTATGTTTTTCTTTTAAAAAGCCTAGTACTTGAATAATTGAAAAAATCCTCATTTTCCTTTTGAAGTTTCAAGTTTTCCTTTGTTTCAAATAGAAGGCAAACCCAGTGAAACAGTTGTTTTGCCTGGTTTAATACATCTGCATTAGCTGAGTGCCACTGTGGTCAGTCAGATTCAGGTAGAACCAAGCTTGTCAGAGCTTCTGTGGTTTTGTTGAACCCAAGGTAGCAGCTGGTTGGATCAATAATTATGCCCAAGCTTTATTGTTCAAGTAATTTGCAGTGTTACACACTCTCCTGAGATTGTTTTCTTCAGCTATGTGTAAGTTTCTCATTCAAACAATATTATTTGTATTTAAAGAACCATACGTTGTGAAAGTAATTGGACAATTATGACAAGGTGCTGTGTATTCTAACTGATGAGCTAAGTATCAGCAAATAATTTCTCACATAACTTTTGGCCTAATATTCTTGTTCATTACATACTGTCAGCATGATCTGTGTCTTTTACTTTTTTGTTATCGTTTAGAAATGTCAGGTCAGGGCCAGGACATGATAATTGTGCCATTGTCACAGTTTGACTTAAATTACAACAATATAATTTCCCTTTTATCGGGGGAAATGAAAATAAATGTGCTTATTCAGGTATCATTAATTTCCAATTTTAAGCTCATTCTTCTTACAGATCAAGTTCAAATATATGTAGATCTTAAAAACAGTAAAGTGAAAGTTTCTTCACATTGTGGCTTCCAGACTGTTTAACAAGAGCTGTTTGGAATTTTCCCAGTTAACTTACGTTGCATTAGGAAAAGCTCTAGTTTGGATGCAGACTTTGTTTGTCCAAAACATCCATGAACCATTCTGGTTCTAAATGGTCCCTTCCTGGTTAAATAAACTCCCTTGGTACTAAAGGTGGGGTTCCCTGGAGGTCCAGAATCGTGGTGGAATGTGGCTTGAGCGTACTGTTCTCTTACTATGCATTTTAAGTGAGTGGGCATAATGGGAAATAGAGTATCTAGGTACAGGAACTGTGTACTGTGTTTTCAGATTAATTTCTACAGCTCCTCTGTATCGAAGGAAGATTTTTTTCCTACTTAATCCGGAGCAAAATTATTTCAGAAGTAGCAGTACAGAAACTTGTGTTTCTCTCAATAAAGTGACTCCAGCTTTTCAGTAAATAGAGCCCTAGATGTCTAGAAAAATAAAGGTATTTTTGATGTCTTTTAGTTGACAGTGTATTCTAAAGTCAGGCCAAGAACATCAGGTAGACGCTGTTGCCTGAAACAATATTCCCTGACATTGGTTGAAGAATTTTGCTAATGGGTTTAATGTGGTGCTGACGGTGTCTGTGCTTGGAAGGAAGTGAGGGTATTTTTGTTGTTGTTGCCTGGTAATATTTGATGTTTACTTACAAATACTTTTCTTATATCATCTTCACTTCTGGTAGTGCAAAACCTTTAATAACTGGAAAAGAAATTAAAATACCTTGTATCATATGAAATGTAATTATAGAAACCAGTGTTGATGCTTTAAAGGCAGCTATTGGCTGATACTTGTTGATCTTTGGGCCACCAGAGATAATTAGTACCAAAATATCTGAATTTGGGCTTGTTACCAGTATGGTTGTAGCCTTTGAGACTGCTGTTTGTGGTGTCAAGTTGTTTTTGGAGAATTTCTTTACTCACAAATTTGATTCTTTGCACTTTTGCCTTATGCTTCCATTTTCCAGTGTTGGCTTTGAAATTCAGTGTGGCTCATCTCTTTTGCATGGCAAGTTGGTGTCAGGGTATCTCTGTGTAAATACACTGGAACTTCACTGAGCAGATAGGAAAGTATGGTAGCAGACACAATTTTCATTTAGCTTTGCTGAGTTTAAAGTTTAATTTGGCTGTACTTAGAGACTGCCTTTCTTAAGATCATAATTTATTGATGTGATTTTTCATTCCTGTTACTTTGGAGGACTAAAACAGAGAAAGATTTTTCAGAACATGAAACTAGCCAAAAACACTGGCAATTGCACAAGTAAGGTGCAATGGAAAACTCCTCCTGTAATTTTACAGCTTCAGGAGACATAAGTTTTGTTTGTAAGAATAGGGGATTTGAAAATATTAGAAAACAGATTTTAAAACTTACAGGGGAGTCCATGCTTCCTTGACTTCTTTGTCTAAAACAATAATCTCAGAAGTTTCCCGTGAGCTGTGTAGGAAATGTGAATAGTGTAGTTGTTCACTTAACAGATATGAGCTACACCTTTTTCTTTTACGTTGAGGGCAGCCTTAACTTGATCTGAATGACCTTTGCTGTAACCAAGCCAATGTTACTGTACCTCAGAGCTTTAGGGTTGGAACGTGCTAATCTAGAGGGGAAAGTTTTGTGTTCCCTTCCAGCGATATTCCAGGAGGTGTTGGAGCAGCTTTGGTGTCTGCAGAGGGCTCAGCAGCACCAGTGACAGGAGGAGACCTTTCATAAGAAAAAGCAGGTGTGGGTTTAGACCAACAAGCTTTTTACTGCTGAAATCTTTTTTTAGAACGATGCTAAGACTTGTGCAAGATGTTCCCTGCTGGATTCCCTGTGGTGAGTGTTGGTTGGTGCCCACAGCAGAGTTGCTTTGTCCTGGCTGGTCTGGCCACTCCAGCTATGGGGGGCATTCTGCTCCCGTCTCGTGCCACCTTGAGATTTGGCACGGTCTTGTCTCAGTAAAAATTTAGTAATAAATTCAGTGGTATGGGAGGTGCAAAATAAATAGCAGTGCAGTCAGGTTACTTGAGACTCTGTATGCAGGAGTTTTGATTTTCTGATCCAAGTGCTCTTTCAGTGGAACTAACACCAAATTTTGCTTGTTTTAATTCTCATTATCTCGTGTCATAATATACTTGCTTCTTACTACGTAGATACTAATAAGCAGTTGTGTGTGAGTGTGGCATTAACAAATATTTATAAACATGAGGCAGGGTATTGATCTGTGAAGCTCCATGTGAGCTATAATCAGGAGTGTCAGAGCTGAATGGTTTATTTCTGGTGGATGTTGGTAGGTTTGCTCTGTTGAGGATTACCTGCTCACTGACACTTGTGCCAGAGGTGAGGGAAGATCAATTAACAGCGAGTGGGACTCTGGAAAAAGTATTTTAAAACCACCCTGGATGGAGAAGAAACTGCTTTGAATTCCAGTTTGGAGCAGAATTGAAGTGTGTCTATGTTTGAATGTAGAGTAACAGCCCTGATTAACCAGTGCATTGCTGAAATCTGTGAGAATACACTGAAGCTCTCTAGATAAAGCACATTCCTTGTTTTAAAGATGGCACAATGTGGCAAAAGCATTGGACATATTAATGTGAAACAAAGACAGCTGAGTGTTGAGTATGATACTGAGGATTTCACTCAGACAAGCACAGCCTTTTTTTTTCTTTTTTTTTTTTTTTTGCAAGCAGGGTCTGTGGTGGTGTTTTGATTTGGTTTGCTTTTGCCTGAAGTGCAGCTTTGACCTCCTGAAGGTTTTTTTTTTGAGAAAAGCTTACTTCTGTCATAGAAGTACTCTGAACTGCCTTTTGCAGACACAGTCACTTTTCCTCATTTCCCTTCTCAACAAGGATTCCAAGCTTGTGGCTCAACAGTACTGCTGTCATAATGTGCACAAGTGGAGTAGAAATACTAGAAGTCAAGGATAAACTCATTTGTTTTATAAAAATAACTTTAAAACACTTTTGTAATAACTTACAAAGCTTTTCAAGTTAAAAATTGTCAAAATTATTATTAAATCTGTGAACAGCAGTAGCCCTGCAAAATTTGTTTCTAGACACACTGTTCAGATAAATTGACAATTCTGGTAAAAAGTGGAAACTCTTCAGTAACATAGTTTCAAAGCTTTTTTTTTTCCTTTCTTTTGAATTGTGTTTAATGGAATTTTTAAGTTCCGTGGTGGTGTACTTCATTTGCCATAAAATCCATCTCAGAAGTAGCAGTATATAATTCCTCTGCTTCAGATATCTCAGAATGCATAGTCCTCACAGAACATATCTGGTTTTGTGTTCTTTCTGCTGCTTGTTTACCAACAAGTAAAAAACCTCAACCAACCAAACCAAAAACCAAGAAAATAATCTGTAAGTGATTTCTCAAATTGTTGCATTCTTCCCTTTCTTACCAAATTATTTTATGAGACTTGGTCACCTGTTGTGGAGCCATATTGAGATAAAACAAGATTGAGAATTTTCTAGTAGGTGATTTAGAGATTGAGTAAGTCACTGCTGATTTAGAGAGGCTGTCCTGGCTAGGAATTTGCAGAGCAGGTGTGGGGTTTTGTTTCTTTTTCATGTCCTTAATATTGGCTGTATGAAATACTTCAAAGAAATCCTAATTTTACTTGGAGACACATATTTGCAACACCTTATATCTGTACAGAAGAGGCATGTGCACAGCTCTGAATATCAAAAATAAATGTTGGACAGGAGTTACTGCACTGTTAAGCCTGTTGCAGTTGGACATGTGTGAGACAGGTAAGAAAGGCTGTAGTACTGATGTTTGCAAACTGCAACCAGAGGCATCTTATTTAAGAGTGTTACTGGTAGCTAAATTTTTGGTGTACTTAACTAAGCTCCCTATTTCAAAGCAAAGTGTGATGGGCAGAGGTGACTCAGAGCTGTCAGAGGAAAAGAAGGGCAAAATAAAAACTTGTGGACATCTTGTACATGAGAACCCTCATCATATTTTATCTTCAAGGGCTGTGGAAGAGCTTGTATCTCTGAGTTTACACAAGCATAGCTGAGTTCAATTTATGGTAAATTTTGCTTTCAAAGCATTTGTAACTTAATTGTTCAGTGGGAGAATGCTGTATTTTCTCCATGTAACATAGGCCATGCAGCATTCTTAAAGGTTCTGGGCATTCTGGCCCCCATCCATCACAGTACTTAAACCATGAGTAGCCCTATTAAAGTTGATAGAATTACTCATGTGCTTAAAATTAAACATGTGCTTAAGTGCTTTGATGGATTAGAGCCAAAGTTGTCAGCACCTTGCTTTGTTGTGTGCTGTGTTACACCTGCCTCTCCATGCCCTGGCCTGGGTCTTCAAGGGACACATTTTCAGATTTGCTCATTCCAGTATTTAGCTGCTCTGTGTCCTAAAATTGCAGTTTATGTGCACAACCGTAGTAAATTTATACAAGTCTGGAAGTATAAATACACAGCTACAACTCTTGAAATCTGTCAGGCCTTGACAAATTTCACAAGATTTTTTTCTGGGTGTTTCAGAGGAAACTTTATACTAAGTCTCTACATGGAAAAGTGATATCTGTAATGTTTTTTCAGAAAACTAGCTTTCTACTGAAATTTGTATTCTAATAAAGTGTAAAGTGGAAATCACCATTTAGGTGTGACAGCACTTTCTTAAGAATGACTTCTTAAGAACTTGAGCTCCCAAAACCAGAGATCAGTAGGGGCTGTTCTAGTTTTTGCTGATAATGCTGAGTCTGTAATACTTTAAGGCATATGAGCAAAGTTGCATATATCTGACAGCCCTTTATCTTTGAAGATAACTGTGGAAATCTTCCTTAATTCAGACTTTGTCCATGGTAAAAATTCTAGGTTTAACAGCTGTGAAGAAAAGACTTGATTCGGTGAAAGCAGTTCAACACTGCTGTAAGAAAGTGTGGTGAACAAAGCATTTAATGTTAATATCTCTCTGAAATATTAACTTTCAGTCACAGCTGCATAGTTTAGTAAACAGCTCCTTTGTTCCTGTCCAAATAGTTCCCCCTGTTTTTTTGGGTCTACATCCCCTGCCTTAACTGCTTTCCTGTTCAGATTGTCATTCAGAACTTAAGAGCTACCAATATTAAATTCTACAGCATTTAGAAAACGTTAAGGGTTTGGGTCATTGAGAGTTTAATGGAATTTTTTAGACCTACTGAGGGAAAATGGTGAAATACGTTAGATAATTGTTTTTTATTTGATTGAGGCGAAAAACCTTGCCTTTTGTCACTGCTAAAGGCAACCACCTTCCAGATCATCCATCTACAATATCACATGCCAGAAGTGTTTCAGGTGATAACAGAGATCATAACCACTTGGAAAAAAAAAAAATCAAGGGATTCTCAGGACCAACCATTTTCCACCTGTCTGATCAGTGTCTTCCCTACTGCATTGCATTCTGCTTTGGCTGGTCTGTGTTTACACTTACTTGGCATCCACTGTTCCAGCCATTTTTATTTTAGGGCTTCTTTCCATTTAATACTGGCACTTAGCCAGCTGTGTACTTTTTCAGCTTTAAGTAGCACTGAGGTCATCAGCCATTATAGGAGCTATTCCTGTCATTCTTGTGCACAAACCCCTGAAGAGCTCTGGGATGTGATTGCCTTCTCTTCAAAAGCTTCATACCTAATCCTGGCTGAAGAAGTTACTGGAATGCAGGCATTTGCAAAACAGTTTTAGAGCCAAGGACACTCATCAAATTGACGTTTCAAAGGTTGGACAAAAGTGCTTTGAAAGTGAGAACTAAGGTGAGAGAACAGGAACCCCCCCCACAAGGCTGCTGTTACCTGCCTGTGTTTGAAAGCAAAGGATGAGGAGATGAGCAGCATAGCAAATGGCCCAGATTTAACAGCATATGCTGTTCATCCACGTGTATGCTGTGCCTGTTCACTGTACACTCCCACAGTAGTATTTTTTCTGGGCATGCAGAGATCCAGGAGAACCCAGGAGGCTGGTTCTGCTGGAGGGGTGGCTGTACCAACAGCCAGCCTGGAACGGCAGAGGGGACATCCTGAGAGCTGTCGTGTGCTGTGTTCCAGTGCTGCTGCACAGTTGGGCAGAAGTGTTTAAAAAAATGTGATGGGCAATGGACATTTCCTTTATTCTGTGTTAATAATGGCTACATTCACAATACTTAAATAAATAATTAAAAAGGTCTCTGCTTCCTGACAGCAGTTTGATTGTCTCGAAATAGTGAATTGTACAAGGCAAGATGATTCAGCAATTTGACTTTTGAGTCCTCCCGTTCCTGCTGGTTGTGAGGTGTCCTTCCAGACCAGAATGGAATCACAGCGTCCTCTGAAGACTCTACAGCCTTGTTAATTATTGTATCGAGTGTCTGGAGAGAATGCTAGACTTCTGAGGACACCTTTTAGTGCAATATGCTTTAATTACCTGTACAAAGAGCAAGAAAATGACACCGGTGTGTTCCCCTCTGAATGCCTGGGGAGCTACAGGCAGGGTTTGCAATTTGCAGAGGTGTTTAATTGCACAGCAGGAACTAAAGGGCCATTGTCAAGCTCGTACATCACAGAGCTCTTTGTGAACAATTCTATTTTCATCCCTTACCTAAACTATTGCTAGTTAATTAGTTGAGGTAAATGGAGCAGGATAAGCAGAGTTACGCTTCTTAATATTGTGTCTGTGATGGTCTCTTTGTGCCACTAACAGGTATAAAGGGACTGTAAACCAGTTAAACTGGTTTTATGTAGGAATTTGCAAAGCTGAAGGGGAGCCTCAAGGTGGCTTAGAGCCAGAATAGCATCTCTGTGCCACATCCACCTGGGCAGGTGCCATGAGCAGGGTGCCACGTGCGTGCTGCCAGAGTCCTGGAAGTTCATCAGGAGCAAAGTCTGCCCACAACCAGTCTTTGCATCAGGATATCCATAGAGGCAGAATAAAGTTACCCTTTAACCTTTACACTGGGTATCACAGGGAGCAGAGATAAAATAAACCTAAAAATGGAGTTTATTACATTTATATTCAGGGATGCATTTTTTAGAGTTTGATATAATTTCATTGTGGTACCATTCTCAAAGATAAGAAACAAGTCACATCTCAGCCCCTAACAGTGCAACGTAAATAATGATCAAAAATAACAAAATTTCTGTTTTCACAGAGCAATTAAAAACATTGTGGTTTTTTTAAAATCAACACTTCAGTAATTTGTGTTTCTTGACTTTTAACTTTGAGAATGGTTCTATCATTCCATTAATAGAAGGTATCTCTTTGTGCTTGTATTTCTTATCATCTGCTCATGTGTTTTTGGCTACATAGTAAGATGTGCATGTTACTCATGGAGAGAAATATTGCAGTGTATTAAAACAAGGAGTGGTAAAGCAACTTACAGTGCTTTTTACAATCTGTAAAAGGGAACTTGTGGAAGCCCTTTTGGTATTGTCTACTCCATACATGGCATCTCACATATTGTGTGAGAAAGTCATTATGCTTCAGGGGATAATTGAACTAAGTTCTCCCAAATAATTTTGGTCACAGTTAGATCTGTCCAACATAATCAATTTTTAGCTGTGTCTTTAATTCGAGTATATCATGACAAAATTATTCGGCCTGTTGAGTTTTTCTTTTTTCCAAAAGGTGTTACTTATTTACAGAGAAAGGAAATAGTTTATCCTCATAGCTGTTCTTTTTTCTAATATTATTTCCTCTCACAGATCTCTGGTAGTTGAATCGTACAGGTGTTGATAGCTGGAATTTTGGAGAAGTTAAACAAAGAATTTTCAAAGTGAAGTGTGTTTTGGGGTGGAGGAAAGGTGGTGTAGGAGGAAGAGTATAGTGGTAGAGAGGGGAAGCTGTTCTGCAGGAAGAGTCTCGTGCTTCCAGGGAGATGCTCAACCCCTGTGTGGTCAGAGTTACCAGCACACACTGACTGTAAAGTGCTTTTTAGGGTGCATTGTTTCAGCTTCCTGTGCCTTGGGTGCCATTTCATTTTACCAGGTGCTGACCAAGAACCAAGTGTTAACATGGTTAGAAATCTCTTTCAGCTCCACTGCAAGTGAGGACCCAAGTAAATCCTATTTTTGTTATAAGCTGTAAAGAGTTCGTGCTGTGGAGCTGCTGAGAGGCAGCTCCTGCCCCATGGCACTGCAAGGGTTTGTCCTTTTTGGGCTTGAACAGCACAAAACAGAAAAATCTCTTTGAAGTTGGCAGAACTACTGAGGTATCTCAGCAGTGTGATATAAAAGGTGTTGAGTTTGCAGAACATATGTAGTGGGTTTTGCTATTGCATTTTAGTAGTTTTGTCTGTAAAATTGGTACTTTGTCACAGGTGTAAGATGAATTATTTCAGCTTCACTCTGAATACTCTAGGCAACTATTTTTCCCCATTTTCAAGTGCCTCTAACTTGGCCTCTGCCCTCTTTGCTGTTCTAGCTATTATATTTTGAGGTAATTGCCGTGTTCTGTTAGAAATAACCCAGGCTAAAACAAGTTTATCTTTTAGTTGAATTGTAAAGTACTGCAGGATTTTTGTCATGTGGATCAGTAGCAAAACCTTAATTGAATTTCCTTGCTCGTGGTCTTGTGTCTGAAGATCTTGACTGCACAGTTCTGTTTCTCTGAGGTGGATTGGCAGGTAGTGCTCTTAGTTTCCATAAGGTTCAGCAAATAAATTTTAATGCAGATTTTATGGAATATTTATTAAATCTATCAGCATGTTTCACTGCATCAAAGACACTTTATTTAGATGAATAGGCAGGTTTAAATCCCACGTGCCTGTGAAGTGCTTGACTGCCTGTCAAAGAACTGAGTTGTGTTTTAAAACAAAATTGATCTATTAAGTTTTCATTGGCTGTCAGTGTGTAATTGGTGGGCTTTTGAAGGTGAGCAGAAGGGGACAGCCAGTGGCTGCTTCCCTGGGCATTCACATTTGGTGGCAATACTTGCAAAAGCAGGGAGATGCACCTGTGTGAAACACAACTATGTCATTTTCTACCATAAAAAGTCAGAGGCAAATGAATTGCTTTGTAAGGTTTTCGTTCTGGCTCTTCCACTTGCAAATTGACTCATTAACTGCAGTGCTTTGCCTGGGGAAGGGAAGCCTTGCCCTGCTGCAGTTGTTGTGTCAGCAGGTTCAAGAGTCAGCGAAGTTTGACTGCTTCAGAAATAAAGGTAATTTATGCATTACACCAGTCCCTGAAGGTGATAGAGGCTGGGCTGTTTACAGCCTTGTAAAGGAGGCAAAGCCTCTGTATTAACACTGTGTGACTACATTTTGATATGCCCTATTAAAATAGTCTATATGTTCTCCAGAGCTGCAGAACTCTCCGAGGTTTCCTAACGTGTCTGCACTGATCAAAAAATTCAAACTTCTTTGCTTTTAGGAATTAGATTAATGGTATAAAGGTGTCCCATCATCCCTGTCCATCCATCTGTGTCCCCCCCAAATTCTTTATCATGTTTTGTTTTGAGAATTAGTTTCAGCACCCATTTTAAAAATTATTTTTCTACCTGAGTGATGCAGAAGGTTTCAGGGTGAACTGAATCTTTATCCTCCGGAATGTTCTTTTTTCACTTTTAAGTATTTTTTCCAAGTAATGGTAATTTCTATTACCTGTAAGATAAACCAGAAATTAACATTAAAATTAAATTAGTTTGCTTTCTGATAATCTGTTTGTTAATGTGTTCTTTGAATAACATATGATAAAGTCTGAGTAAAAATGTTGCCTTTTTAATAGTAAAGCTCAACCACAGGTGGAGAAGTTCTTTACTAAATACCGATTAGGTTGGTTTTCAAGGAATATTTGAGTTTTCTGACCTTTGATGTCACTCTGATTTAATGTTACTTGAATTAAAATGTCATCTTTTTTTATAGTACCTAAAATAGACTTTATTAGTTTTCCTGAAAGCTATGTGCAGCTTTTCTTTGGCCCATTTAAATATTGAAAACAGCAGGATTTGAGATTTTTCTTCTAATCCTCAACTAATAGAGTTTAATGCTTTGTTTGGCCTACCTTGCACAGCCTAAGCAAAAGTTTTAAACAAGATTAAAAATATGACCTTATTAACCCATGACATCTAAAGATACAGAACAGGCCTGCAGAGACATCAGTCATTCCTTAGCCAGGAGAGCATTGGTGCCATTCCCAACCTACTCAGGATGTTCCAGAGGAAAACATTTTGGCAGCCCAGCTTTTTTTCTTTTGTGGTTTTGTGCCAGCACCTGTGAATAAGAAATTTAAAAGGAAAGAATCTAAGCTGAATATTCGGTCTTTGTGGTTGTGGAAAATAAAAGTTTGAGTACTTCTGGAAATTTGAGGTGCAACCTGAGTTTCTAAAAAGAAGAGCAATTTCGCAGAGCAATGGGATGTTGCTTTTGTGTGCTTCACCTCATTAGTCCCTGATTAAAGTGAATGTCACCTTTTTGGGGTTTTTTTGGTGAGAAGTTAGAGTTGTTTGTAAGCTACTGTTGGATGGGTGATTGATGAACATGCTGAGTTCCAGAAGAATAAAGTGTCTCATTGTCATGGAAAGTTTATGTTAGTAAACATTACAAAACAGAAAATGCTGTGATACATTCACTGCTGTGTAATAGGATTCCTTGTTTACTGGGCAGGCTATAGGGCCATGGCAACAACACCAGAAATAGGAACTATGAGTATCCTTGTTGTAAAGATGATGATGGTTATCAAGCACTTTGTTAATTGCTGAAGGTTAACATTTCTCCATATTCATTATCACTTAGTAGTGAGAGGATCAGCCAGGAGGTGTAAGTGTGGAGGTTTGACTGAAATCTCTAATTAAAATAATGAGGTTTATTGTATGGCATGGAAGAGTCAGGTCAATGTGCATCTCACTGATGTTTTGAGACAATTAATAGCAAGTGTTCCAGGGAAGAGAGAATAATGAGAGTTTGCTTATAAACAATTCAAACTCCCTAAACTTCTCTTTTTCTAGTGATATTCCAAACCAAAGCAAAATTACTGCTAATTCCTTAAAAATACTGGTACCTTGCTTAGCTTTCAGCATATCAGTTGCTCTTTTGATCTAAACAGGGCAGAATCTGGATACATACATGTTCATTAAGTTCAAGATCCAGCTGAAATTTGGAGGTAGAATAAAAGCCAGACAAATTGCTTACACTGTCATTGATAATCACTTCCTGCTTTCATACCATTATTTACATCTTTTTAATAATTAAGCATGATTTTTAAAAACTGAAAGTGGATGGTGGTTTTGCAACCATATGTGCACTGCTGAAAAACAGGGGATTTGTGCACCCTGAGTCTTGGTTGTGGAATGGAGAGTTTGTCAAGACTTGGGGCAATAGAAAGGATTGCAGTTAGGAAGGAAGGGAGAGAAAAGCCCTCAGTTTTTTCTCTCTTATCCTATCTAATTGATTTTGCTTAATTTGGTGCTTTTGGTCTTTCTTGGCTCACTGCCTTGTTCTCGTTAGCATTGCTAAATCTGTGGAGCAAAAAACTGATAATCTCCAGGAGTAAGGTGGTCTGTAGGTAGGTAAAGAAGTCTAGGAAAATATCGAATTTTCATCTGATTATTGATCATTCAATTCTCTCTCTGCATCAAGCTTCACTGACCTTCCTGTCCCTGCCCCAAACTTCTGAGGATGTGTGGTCATTGAGGAGCTGGTGTTTCGGGATAATCACATTTGTGTTTGTTGCTGTGCTGCTGATTCAGAGCCATGCCCTGCACAGCAGAGTCATCCTGAACACGATGATTTGGTGCTGCTGTTCGCTGCCCCTCTGCCAGAGCAGCACTGGCATTGCAGTCGTGCTGTCACAGCTGGGGAATGTCCGAGCACATCCTCCACACCTCTGGCTAACAGGCAGGATAACGTGGGGCTGGCATGGGGGTGTTTTCCTTGACCCTGCCTTTTACAAAAGTTGCATTAATTTTTCATTTGGTAGTTGAAATTCCCACCTCTCCTGGGTGTCTGTGTCTGCCTTATTATTGAAGTAGTACTTTTTTTTCTCCTCTGTTGTTCTTCTGCATTCTTGATTGGTGACTGTGCTTTCAGTTTCATTTTGGTTTTTGACTGTGAGTAATTATAGAAAGGAAAAAGTGATAAAAAGCATTTGCAATATGCGTACTGAATTAACTCCATAAAATGAGGTTTTCAAGCTGGGGTCTGTAAGCTGAAAATGTGAGTTACTATCTTTAAAAGGGTGAAAAAGGAAATGTTGTTGGTGCTTCCATAGTCTCTGGGACACTGTGCTGGAAAATGTTAGTTTTCAAAATGACAAAAAATTTTAAATGTTGATATAAATATTCCACAATCAAAAAGTCCTGCAAAAGCAGTTCACTGATGATTAAAAGGTCACTTAGACAGTTTAGCTGGCTTTTTTTAATAATTACATGGCTAACTTGGTTTACTTCAAAGTAATGATTTTTATACTGTGTACAGCAAGAAGTCAATAATGTGAAAAATTTTATCATAGTGCTTTGCTATTAAGTTACAGTTTGCAGGCTCAATGCTGGTAGTACTTTTAGGGTGCTAATTCCTGGTTACACCAAATGTTTGATAATGCATTTCATTTGATTGCACTATTTAGCATTGACATTAACTGTTGTCAATTCTGACGCAAAATTCAGTGCAGAGGAGCAGAGGCGAGGGTTTGCACTGTCCTGCTCCAGCCTGTTGGGCTTGTGAATGTGGCTGCAGTTAATCCCAAATGATAGTGCTCATTCTGAGTGGTTTTCCAGCCTCCTCCTCTGCCTGTAGTCAGGAGGTAATTTTATATACTTGGATTAACCCTTTACTGCTCATGTTTCACATCCAGACTGTTTGAATGTCTTGTGTCAGGTTGAGTTCTCCACTCTGGCTTCTTCTGCTAAGGCATAATTTTTGTGCTTTAATTTTTTTGTCTTTTGAGGTTCTTTGATCTCCTTTCATTTGTTTCTGCTTTTAGTGACTGACCCTTTTTTCCTTTCTGTTTGTTTCCAGTGTATACTTTCCTAAAGAACTTTCACGTATGTCTAGTATTTTGCATTCAAATGAATCAAAATCTGTTTGATTCTGCAGAATGTCTTAGTCTCAGTCTAAGGCTGTAGTAAGTTTTTATTAAAGCATAATTAGACACTGGTTTTTGGATGCAAATAGATGTTACTGCTTAAAATAGATGCAAATAGATGTTACTGCTTAAATAGAAATGTTTCAAGATATTTAAATGAGTCTATCTACCAGTATAGCTTTGATAGAATATTTTTCAAGTTCGTGTTCTGTTTTAAAAAGGTGTTCTGTTTTAAAAGGTATTCTGCTTTTGTGGCTTATAAATTTAATGATGTATCTTTTTTATTACAGGGAGAAGAAAATGAAAATTCAGGATATTAAAAACAATATTAAAGAAGCTATAGAGGTAAACTTATGAGCTATTGTTTTTTAACTATTCCAGGTGGCTATTTAGACACTCTCTGCAATATTTTACTTGTGTTTCTTTGCAGACAATAGTGACAGCAATGGGCAATTTGGCACCTCCAGTGGAACTAGCCAATCCAGAGAACCAGTTTCGAATCGACTACATCTTAAATTTAGCAAACCAGATAGACTTCGATTTCCCTCCGGTGAGTAATTCACAGTGGCTGCAGCCATGCCTTTTTGCAAATGATTATATTTCAGTGCCCTGTAGTAAATATTTCCCCAGAACAGTGAGCTGCTCTCTGGGAATTACTGCAGTAGGTGCTTTTGGTGAGTGCTAATTGAATTTACAGCAAAACAGCCAGAATATTCCAGCTGATCCTTCAGGAACATGGAGACCCTCATCTGCTTTTTGTGCTCTGGGGAAATAATTACCCACAGAGTCAAGATGGACAGTGCTGGGCATAAAGTTTGGATATTGTTGGGAATTGCCTTGCCCAGAAGGAGTGGAGATACACACAGCACTCCCTTGATGATTAGTTGGTGTTTAATGATTTCTCTCTTCTGGAAGAACAGTGGAGTTTTCCTGCTGATTCAGACTGTGTCAGCCAGGCTCTCTGCAGAGGCTCCACACACACATCCTTGCCCCAGTCCTGGTTAATCATTCGAGATGCCAGCAGTCCCAGATAAATGCATAAAGGATAATTATTTAGTTGATGATACAACTTTGTGCCCACTCACAGTGATTAATTTCTCCTGTATCTCAACCAGACTTGTAGCAGAAGCCCATGAAAATACAGTTTGCAAACACTGAACACCTAAACACTGAGAAGATATTTTTGTTAATTGCCATGAAGTAACTTTTACTTGCTGTAATGCAGGAGTGGTTCAAAACTTGTATTCCTCTCTCTGGGCACTGTTTCAGGGGGCTGAGGGGAAGATTCATGATGATTTATCAAAAATTGTAATCCATTTACACCAGAATTCTGTGTCCAGCAGCCCCAAATGCTTGAAATGAAAGTGCAAGTGCAAATAGTAGTAAGATGTGGGATAGTTTGCACCACAGCAATTCTTAATTCAGTTTGTAATTCTTGATATGTAAATATTATTGAACAAGCTGGTCTGTGAGACCAACAACAATTACCTTCTCCAAATGTTGCTGCTTCTAGGAATTTCTTCTTTGGTCAGTCTTTATCAAAAGAAAAATAACCAACCAACCAACTAAACCCACGTGCTTTGTGTGCAAGGCAGAAGTCAGGTGACATTAGCAGTTAATTGGAAATACTGCCCTGTAATCTTCAAATCATTTTTAATGTTGAACAGGCACAGAGAGGTTGGTGGGGGGGATGTATGATTCTCTCTAACACATAAAATGTAGTCATTGACATTTTGTCTTAAAGCATCTTAAATTTGAGATTTTGAGATTTTTAACTTCATACCTCTTTAGTTTAGACATTTGTCAGTGTTACTCACAGGAATACTTGATCCCTTTATTGATGATCTCTCCTGCTGGGGGCACAGAAAAATTCGTGCTTTGAAGATAATTTTAGGAGAATATTTGAGAGAGAAGACAGTGGTTCCTGGCTTCACCCTCTGTGCTTCTGCACTGGCTGTGTGCCCACAGCTCTCCTACTGCCATTGTTTGTGCTGGTTCAGGTTGTGATCTGTAACAATGCTGCAACAAGTTCCTGTGACCTACCTCGTACCTAAATACTGGATTTTCCTTGTATCAGAATTCTGTCTCAGAGGTCTTTTTTTCCCTTCCATTCAATTGGAGTGCAATTTTTCCATTTTTTTCACTAAAAGCAAGGAGTAATTGTGTGGCTTATGATATATATCTCTATAAAAAATTCCAAGTTCAGTGAAGAGTCTTTGAGGTGTTAAATGACACACGACTTCAGGAATAACAGTGCTCTAATAAAACTAGTTTTTCTTCTCTGAGCAAAGGTATTGTCTTAAATTTTTAAGCCCTGAGTCTACAGAGGCTTAGGCGTGTGCATAACTTTGACTAGTGGCTTGCTTCATTGGCATGATTAACTATTTCATATGTAAATGTTTGTAGGGTTGAGGTTTTAAACTGGATATTCATTAGCCACAGATGTTGAAGGACTATTGTTGGCTCTCTCTTCCCTCAGTGATTATATAAGTTAATACATCTCTGATTTCTGAGTTTGTCAGAATGTAGGTTATAGTCCTTTGATACCTGGAAAACTGAACCTGCATTTTAATTGCATGACTTAAATGAAGTTGAGATCTAGGATGTCCCTAGATGCCAGCCCTCAGTGCATTGTGACAGAAATCAGAATCCTTGAGTACCACTATAAAAATAATTTTGATTTTGTTACAGATTAATTAAAAGTACTTTGAAGAAAAAAAAATTATGGAAGCAGAAAGGACAGCTTTATGCTAGTTGTGCTTTAAATCTGAGGAAATCTTGATCATCTGCTTACTCCTCCAGTACTGGGGAAGAATTTCATAAACCGGCAGCTAAACCTTTCCCTATGTAGAGTATTGATTGGGAAGGAAGGAGGGGAATTTTTAGCAGTGTCAGCCCTCTGTAATGCTGCCTGGTTTGAGCTGCAGAACTTGTTTTCTGCCTCTTGCATTTTCTTCATGGGAAATCACATTTCAGCTGTCTTGAGGACATACTTTTCTCGGTGCAGTATTTGATGCTCTTCCCTGCCCTAGGAAGAGCATGAGGGTAGGGAGGAGGAGCACTCATGTCCCAAGGGGGTATTTACTCATGTCCCAAGGGGGTATTTACTCATGTCCCAAGGGGATATTCTTTGAGGGCTGCAAGTACTTAGCACTATACTCTTAAATACAGACCTTGCTTCCCTTTAAATACCCATCCTTCTTTGCATAAACATTAATTTAGATAGCTCTGCTGAAGAGAATGCACTGGCATAGAGGTCAGATTGTGGGATTTCTTCTCCAGCTACACAAGATCATCATCTTCATGAAGGAGCAGTTGCAATGAATTTTAAAGTAGAAGCCAAAATCTGTGTTTATAGTTCTCTGTGGAACAGGTGGAGCTAGAATGCAGGTCTCCTAACAGCAAGGTTCAGTGTCATGTGAAAGGCAGAAGAAAGTCAGGAAGAATGCAGGAGCTTTACAGTGTGATGCTAATATTGGGATCTGGCTCTACATGTAAATTAGGACTCAAAGAGCAACTTTTGTATTCTGATATTCTAATTCTTTTCTTAGCCTGGGTCTCCATCTGTTTGCTTTGCAGTTTTTGACTTACAGGAAATGTGTGTCATTTGTGTAGACCATATTGTTTTGAATTTAAAAAAACTAAAAAACAACAGCTTGAGTTAAAAATAATGTTGGTACAGTGTAATGCTAGGTTAAACATCCCCTTTGAAGCTGAAAATTTACTATGTTGGAGATTATTAATTCAGCACAGTTGGTATTAAGAAATTAAATTTTTGAAAACAAGTAGTAGCATATGGAGAAAGGCAAAACATAGTACTGACTGAAAGGAATTCTGTCCACATAATCATGCTGGTGTTATAAAATATTGCAATTTCTAGTAGATCAGATCTATAGTTAAGGCTTCCAAATGGTATTTCCATCATTATTGTCGTTTGATGCATTTAGCTTAACAAAACTGTATCAGTGTGTTTTCAGTGTCAAAAATCAACCTCATAAGTAGTTTCAATAATTCAAACTAGCTGTATATCTGTCTCAAATGTCAGGTGATGTTGGGTTAGCTGGGTTATAAAAGTGATATTTTTATTCCTGTTCTGCATACCAGACAGTGGTTAGGATATTTTCTCCATCCCCAGTAATAGTGGCCTCCTTCTCATCCTTTTCTTTTTGCTCTTACTTTTAGAAGAGGGAAGGAAATGTTCCCATTTTATCAACATTTCACACTCCATGATCAACCAAATTGAACCAAGCTACCAAATAAAACCTATTTACTTTGGGTCACATTCCATTTATAATTCTCTGGTTTTAATGAAATATTCAAAATAGCTGAGCAGGATTTACAGCTGCCTATTTTTAATTGATCTGGACTCAGCTGAGGAAGATGTCTCTTGAAAATACCATACTAAATTCAGAAAAATGATATTCAGAAAATAGTAACATCAGAGTATTAGCTATTGAAAGGCAAAATATCAGAGGAATGACTGCAGCCTATGGCTCTCTAGGTTGTGGATGCTTAGAAGAGATGCTAATGTTTTCTGCAGGTCTCTTGGTTTCAGTTTAAGTTTTATTACACTGCCCCTTTGTAGTTATTTTAAATCTCCCACTACCACTACTGCTGAATGGTTTTAGTATGGTTTCTGAGTGCTGTCCTTGAGCTTTCCCACACTCTGGCTTCAGCCTCAAAGGCAGCTCATCATCCCCTGTGCCCACAGCCAACCCTTCCCTCTGCTCCACACCGGGATGTGCCACCCTCCCTGGGCCAAAAAAATCTCCTCTGGGTCCCCAGTGTAAATCAGACCATTGAACCAACCAGGTTAAAAATAACCCTGGTAACCCTTACTCCTTCTCTCTTCTATTTTGGGGAGATTATTTTTAACAGGGATCAGTTTTGAGGTCTGATTTACAACCTGGCCCATGGGCAGTGTGGTACAAAGGAGTGGTGCTCAGTGTGATCTCTTAACCTGCAGCAGGGTCAGAACAGGGCTTTGGAGTCCTCAAAATGGTTTTGACACCAAAATCTTCAAGAAGGTAATGAGATAATAGAGTCTCAGTAAGAAAAGATGTGAGCTGGGATCTCTTTGCTGTCAGAAATGTTCCTTAATTATGTAGGCAACAGAAGAAAATTATCTGTCCCTGTAGATAACCACCCTGATGGGTATAATGATAGATATATTATTATTCCTGTCTAAATACATCATGAGAGTAGAAGAGAGATGTTCTGGTTTGACAGCATCACTAGCTTTATAAAGTAGTGACAAACATACTGCAGTGGGGGACATTTCCCATGGGGAATGTCACAGATTTTGGGGTGTGAAAGTAGGCAAAACATTTTCTTTGGTGAGGATCCTCGTGGGAAGCTGGGAAAGGTGGGAGACAGAGCCTGGTTTCTTGGGTGTCTGCACAATATTGTGTGCAGTTTGGATACTTACCACAGAGAGAAAATTAGGGGCTCCAGTTTTTTCTTGTCCAGATTTTTTATGATTTTGAGCAAGACACCTCAATGTCCTATTTACCTGTTTTTAGTATCCTCTACCTTATTATGTGTAAAAGAGTGATCAATACATATCTTTGAGATGCATCTTGAGGTGCAAAACTAGTAGAAAATGTGGATATTTATTTTTGCCTCAAGAATGTTAATGTTGTTCAGAGAAAGGAGTGAGAAATTTTACAGACAGTATCAGTGATCTGGTGCTAGATCCTCTGAAATAATCCTTACTTACTCTTTTTTAAATCTCTATTATCTTATCTACACAGAGCAGCTCCCTCTAAATGAGCTTCCAGATAATCCAATTGATTTACCTGATCAGAGTTTAACAGGAACTTATGTAAAGCTGGTTTTCCTATCCTTTAATAGCAGAATAAATTATTGAATACAGATTAATTAAAGAGTTCTTTTGAAGCGTTTAGTATAGGGTCTGTGAGGCAGGCAGCCACTTGATTTCATTTCTGTTTCTTATAAATGAAACATGTATAACTATTAATGATTTGCAAATTAATCTCCTGAAATCTCTGATTTTTTTGTCTACGTGGATAAATGCCTGATAGGAGTGTTCTACTGTTATGTGTGACTAGCAATATCTAGCAAATTTTGTTAGTGCTAATGTATTTAGTGGAAGTGGTTTGTTTTTTTTTTCTTTCAGCCCTTTGAATTCTGCAGTGCTTTCACTGAAGTGTTCCCATAATTCTGTTGAAATCCCGCAAAGAATTTCCTTAAATTGGAGAATCTGCAGCCCAGGACTTGAGACAATGGTTATGATATACATGTCTTTTCTGTAGTCCAGTTGCTTTTGTAGTACAAAAAACCTTCACCCTATATTTTACTGTATTACTAGTTTATTTGATTAGTATTTGAAGTAAATGCTAATGCTTTGTTCTGAACTTGTGTTTTTATCCAGTAAATTCCCACCATACCAGACCATATTTACAGATTCAGAAGTTCACGTGACTTAATTTCTCTTGATACATCTTTGTTTTCCTCAGAGCAGTCTTAAAGAACAAGGACAGATTAATTCAATTTATGTTGAAATAGAAGAGCTGTCAGCTGAATTAAACAGGAAATAGGCATAATTTAATATGGAAATTCTTAAGCATTTTCTGGTTTTAATCACAGTAAGAGACTATCACAAAATATTGGTGTATGCATAGATGAAATAAAATTATACCTGTGAGCCTCCCTGGTATTACAGTGGATGCAGCCACAGCCCTGTTGTGCTCAGCTGACTGGTCAGGGTTTTTAGCTGGTCTTTGGAGAGTACATGACATTTCTTCAGTGTTCCAGTAAAATGTAGGGGGTTTTTTTTTAAGCTCCCAGGAAACAGGGTGTCTTTTTACTCTTAAGAAGAAATGTCAGCAATTAAGCAGAATTTTCAATTAATTAATTTTAAGTATATTTGAGCTTCATTTTTTCGTGTAGAATTTACTGTGAGCCTGTGAAGGCTTCTATGAGTACAGATGCTGATTCTTCAGAAAGATTGGAAGAGGGTTAATGAGCTGTCCTTGGGATTTGTGTGAATTTAGAATGAGAAGAACTATTTTCTCTTACACCCTTTTCTGTTGGTGGAAGTTTCTGGCAAAGAGAGGCTTTTTCTTTCCAACGTGAAAGGAAGCAGCAGTTTAGTGTGGTCCCAGGTGTTTGTTCTTGGCACCAGGTAAGGTAGTAAGGTCATTTGATTTGACTGTTCAGGCTTACTGTATATTCATTAAACAAAGAGCAGCTAAATTATGTCGTTTGAAAGATATTTTCCAAACCCTGATTTAAGGCTCAAAGGAAATTTCTCAGAGTTTTATTAAACCTTCTTTCTTAGATGGAAGTCTCCAAAAATAGCTGATGGTTGAACTGCTTCTGTCACCACTCTAAACTATCCTGTGAGAGCTGGGATGGGGTAGAAAACATCTTTGTGCCTTTTATGCTATCAGGAATTTGATGCATTAATGAATTGCCTCTTTCTATGTATGATACACTTTGAAGAAGCAGAGGAACACTGATTATTTGGTTTAAATTGCAGAGGGATCTTGATGATGTATGGAGCAGGTTTGCTGCTCTCACCCAAAGTGAGTTTTCCTCCATAATTATCATGAGGAGCTGTGTTCTGGTATTAACAGATAAAGTTTCTGTGGCGATTAAACTCCTTGTGAAAGTACAAATAAAAGAAAAATTATTTGATACTATGTTAGTGAGGACTTCTAACCAAAGGCACGTTGTAGCTTATGGGTATGGATTTGTGTGTTGGCACATTTCTCAAATGCTGTGGTGTTTTGAAACTCTTAACAAAGGGGAATAATGTGAGTTCAGTCTTCACAGAAGTTTCCCATTGGCCAATCCTTTCAGCCACATCCAGTTTAATTTGCACTACTAGAAGTTACCAAGCAGAAACACAGAATATTTCAGCATCATTCTTCTTTTCCAAGCATGAAAAACTATTGATAATGAGACTAAATCCTTGCTGAAAATACTTCTGACTCAGTTATGGGAAGTGCTGAGTGCACTGGGCCTCTCCCAAAGAGTTTTGTATTCAGCTCTGGCCATGTGCCAGTAACTGGAGAATATCTTCAACTATTTGTAGGTATGCGTTTCCTTTGTGATATCATCAGCATATTTGCCCTAAAATAGCAAGCAATAATTAACACTTGTTCACACCATTAGGAATGCAGATGTTTCCCTATTCAAGTAAGTGGCGTATTAAACTGTCTGATTTGACAAATTTAACACGTTCTGGTGTCCCTGCCCAAACTTGGGTAGAATGAAGAGATGCCATGAGTTCCCTTCTGAGCAGCCATACAGTCAGTAGTGATCGCTTGATTTCATATGGGAGTAATGAGAAATAAATCAGTTTGGTGGGTACTCACCTATCCTGGAAGGAGAAAAATCAGCTGGTGCAGTTTGTCTTGGAATGCTCTGTGCTGCCCTGCCATCCCATGACCTTGCCTTGTTGCAGTGCCTCTCTTGTGGAATGCAGCAGAACTGCCTGGCTCCCAGGAAAGGAAAGTTGTGCAGAGTAGGTCTGTAAAGGTTTGAAACCAATGGTCAGTGCTGTTTTTAAAAGTTGAACACATTGGGAAGCAAAGTCCTCCAGGAGACAGTTTAACAGTTAGAAGCTGGTTTGGTTTGACCTTTAATCATTAGATTTGTAAGTTGGTGACCTATTTAAAACTCTTATTATGAAATGTGCAGCTCCATGGGACAATGAACTTTGCCCAGGAATTGAATCCCAGTTTTAACCACAGCATTGTGTAATGGTTGTACACACCTTTTAGGAGGTAAGGTTTTTTTCTGATGGCATTGACTTTTGCTGGAATTAGTAAATAAACTGTTCTGTTGAAGGATCCACCCTATATTATATTTTACAAAGAAAAGGTAATGTTGCATGTCCATGCTAAGTTTCCTGTGAATTTGGTGTCACAGTGGCATGGACTGTGCCAATGTTTTTCCCTGCCAACATCCTAATGCCTATAAAACATTGCTTCATAAACATTTTTTTTAAAGTCTCTTGAGTATTTATATATCTGGAGGGAACAAAGCCTTGTAGACAGTATGTCCAGTTACATTCTTCCATTTTCTATTAGTATTTTGTCCTTTTAGAATGCTTCTCAAAAGCAGATCTTCGTTCCTTTATTTTTTCCCAGGCCTGGAGTTTGTCTCTTGAGGATTCTTTTTTTTAACAGCCAAAGTGCTCAACCCCCAAGTTTTTTAACACTTTCTGTAGTTTAACTTTGAGCAAAACCACTGTTTACCTGCTGCCATTTATTTAGCTTGCTGAAATTTTCCAATATAAGTAGGTTTTAAACTTGATTAGACTCTGCACTGCCCCTTTTCTAGTCCAGAATTGTGTCAGCAAGATCTTTCTGGAACAAAAAACTGTTTTCCAAGCATCCCTTCCACATTTCCACTGATGGGTTTCTTTTCTCTGGAGGTCTGCAGAGATTCCTGTAAGTGAGTACAAGTGATTTACAAATGTTGCCTATTGACTCATTGTATTGGGAAGCTTTCAGCAGGTGGAGAAACTGTCACCTCATAAATAAAACATTAATAATAAAATACATTTCACATAAATGCAGCTTTTTAACCATTGTGGTGTTACAGTATCATGAGACATGAGGTTTCCTCATCAGCAGCGAGTTGTGGTCTGATCCTTCAGTTATCTCAGCAAGACCAGAGAAGGTTTACCCAGACAGGATTTTCTCAGGATTTTTTATGGTTTCCCAGAACTGGAGTCTGTTCTTGGGGATTGTGCCCGGAATTCAAACTATGCCCCAGCCCAGCCTGAGCAGATTCAGTCAGGCCCTGTTTGTTCTCTTCAGATCTATGTTACATTGACATTCCTCTCCTTGAGTGTTCTCCTCAAGGATTTCTCCCTCTTTAGGGTTATGTGAACGTGTAAGGTCTGGTCTGGTGGTGAATAAATGCTCCAGTCCTGACATAAAGCTCAGGAGGAATTCACTCCTCACCTTCCATGAGGAAGGTGATGCCATCCTGTCACCACTTCTGTTGACTTTTGTTGCTTTACACAGCTTCAGCTGTACTTTAAACAGGATCTTGGGTGTGTATTGTGTATAGCAGCATTTTATTTTTTTAATGAAAAATTACATAATTTGATTTTTTTCCCCAATTATAAGTATACGTAGGGCAAGAATGGATAATACAATCATATACCACAAATACTATGAATAATTTGGAACCTAACATTCAAATCCTATTTATTGTGGAATGTCACCTCAAACCAAATTGTTGTTTAGTGTTATTTGTTTATTTTAGCTGTTTTGTTAGGAGTTCCATTTTCTAATGCAAGAAAAACCTGTGTTGATGCTGCTATAGAATCTGTTATATTAGCATGTGCCAGCAAATGAATCAGTGTTGTGGAAACAAGAACCAGACATGTAAGGACTAGTTTTCTGGCTATTTCTTTTCAGGAAATTTTCCTGCTACTTTTGGTTAATTTGTTTCCTAACTCATTATTTTTAGAGCTCTCATACAAATTATACGTATTTAACAAAAAAAAAAAAACCAAAAAAAAAAAAAAAACCAAAAAAAAAAAAAACCCAACCCTTTTGCTAACTTGATTTTTCTTGTGGCCTCTGAAGCCCCTGTTTTACCTAAATACATAGCAAATCTTGTGGTTTTACTTGCCTTCCCTGAGAGTAGCCCCAGGCTACATTCCATGACTCAAATGGGATGCTGAGGATTTCTTGTGTTATTCTTTTTCTTGAATATTACTTCAGAGCTGTGGTTAGTGTAGGTGTACTGGGGAGGAGGGAGAATCTGGGGTTTTTGCAACCAGCTACTGTGTCTTAATTCCAAAATCAGTCACTACAGTAAGGAGACTTGTAGTAAAGCAGGAGATGAGCTCTGCAAGCCTGGTTCTGACTTAGCTTGGGTGAACACCTTCCTGCTGTGTGAGGTGGCTCAGCATCAGTTCCAGCATGTGTGAAGATGTTTGATGTGGCCTAAAGACAAAAGGTTGTGTATTAATGAAAGGTCTTCATATTTGACCATCTTAAGTCATGTAGTTCACTTTTTAAAACATAATTAATACAAACAAACAAGAAAAAGAAACCAAATGTAACAGCAAAAACCCATCCCAAATAACCCCCCCTGTGTCTTAGTATAATGATCTATTGCTCTTTACTTGTTGTAGATCCTGATTTTGAAACCTTGAGAAGAAGTTCAAAGAATGTGGTATTAAATTCTTTTTCTATCCCACGTGGACAATTAATAACCATACTGAGAAGATTGCTAAGTATTGCTGGTTATAGTTCAGATTAGCAGGACAGGCATAAAGGCAATTTTAAATATTTTATTGCTAATTTGGCTTAACAAAGCACAAACATGATCGTTATCCCATTATTGTAATTCATTAGAACACTGGGAGGACTCTTCTAAACTATATGTAAGTGTTCTGGAAAACTAAACCCTGGACTTTCTATTATCAATGTGTTTATGCTAGGGCCAGGAACTGGTTTTATTTTTCATCCCATTTTAAGATCTGATTGCAGAAACAGATCTGATTCCAAATGTAAGGCATTATGGTGTTTGAAAGGTCTTTGAAATAATTACTTTATATCAGCTTTCCACCAGACTGTAATAGTTGTAGTGAGAAACAGTAATGAGGAAGAATTTTTGTGGCAGAATTTTACTGTGCTGTGGCTCGTCTTATTAAAGCACTGACTTTTTTCACTTTGTACGTACATTTTTTTGGTGATGAAGAATGTTTTACTGCTTTTTCTGTAAACTTACCTTTGTCCATTGAATCAGCTGCTGTTTCAGCAAATAAAATCTCGTACAATTGCTGATTCTATTTTTCAATTTCCCAGCTTTGTTGTCATAAATTGAGCGAGCCATATGATGTTCTATATTGAACAACTGTTATTTTTAAAAAAACACAAATATAGAGACATTCCCCAAAATGGGTTTGGTTCAGATACAGTGAGGTTGCAGATAATTCCCCCTCTCTCCTTTACTTTCTCTTCCTTCTCCCTTTTGCTTTAGAAAGATATTTTCCTCACTGTGCTGTGATACAGTTGAAGGTGACTGACAGTCCCCCAGCTGCCAAGAAATTGGAAATCTTCAAAATTAAAGTATACAATGAGCATAATTTCAGCAGTGGGAGACAGAAAACTGACTACTGGAATTAAGATTTTGATTAATCTTCTATTTCCTTTAATAGCAAAAGCAAATGGTTGTGCAATCTGCAAATACTAAAAATCAAGTAAAATCTTCTTACCTGTTTCTGAAAGAAATTCATGTGGTCTTTTTTTGTTCATGAACAGTTAATAAAAAACAGGGAACAAACTGACATCTAATACTATATATAAACATCATAATCTCTCTAAAAGAAATCAGAACAAAATTTAGATGTGTATTTTGTGTTTACTCTCATTTTTGTGTATGTGCAGCTAGGGAATACTTAATAGCAATAAAAGGACAATCAAATTTGCATCTGATGCACTGCTTCCATCATTGGTATTCATGATTTTGTGATCACACAAGCACATATGCATCTTATACCTGCCAAGAAGAGGGTGTTCTGAAAATCAGCATCACTAAAGTTACTGTAAGATACCATTATGCATCTTTGAGATGCAATTTAAAGGATTTACTGTTCTGCTACAGTTCAGGTGTGGTTAAGATTCTGGTAGGATTGTCAATTTTTTTAAAACTCTTTTCGAAGTGAAACTTTGGAATGTGTCCCCTTTCTTTGTACTGCATTGATAGTAAAGGAATGTGAGAGACTGATGTCCCAAGAGATGGAGGAACATTGAAGCAGCAAAAATAACACATTTTTCTTCTTTAAAATAATTCTGCTGTGCAGAAGAAGAGTGAGGAGACACAGAATAAATGCAACAGCTATTTTAAAGGTCTTGTACAGGTCTGGATTTTAAAAATGAATTATTTGCCACTTAGAGTGAAAGTATTTTACCCAAAACATTTCAAAGCTCTGAGAGATAGCCAAGGAACACCCATGGTTGTTGATAAGAGGAATGCCCACAGTGGTGTCTGTGTGTATTTTAGTCACCAGGCTCTGCTGTTCTTTCTCAGTCCATTCAGAGTTCTTAGTCTGATGGCCAGGAGTTCAATTCTGTGTTGCACACACACTGTTGGAGCCAAAGTGCATCTTTCACATGCAAAATGAAAGGGCTTTTGGTTGTGTTCTTAGCTTGTGTTACAGGTTCAACAAAACTGAAGCACTGCATTTTTGACTGTCTGTTTTCATATCTTGGCTTGCAGTTTTTAAGGCTGAGACAAAACATGATCTAGCCTTGTATCACTGTCTTTCTTCTGTAGTTCAATGTCTTTTTACACTGTAAAAGAATAAATTTACGTAAGTGGTACAGAGTTAAGTAAGATACAGATATCTGTATAGTCCCTGAAGATCCTCACTAACTTGCAAAGTCATGTAAAACTTAATTATCCTTATCATTCATGCAGGAATTATAGAGAAGTAGCGTTTCATTGAAGAAAAAAATCATGATGGTCACAGAAATGTAAAATACAGTGACATCATCCATGAGTTAAAGAATAAATGTTACCAAATAGAATTGATTATTAAAAATGCCAATGAAATTGTCATATTAATGAGACATTACCCCTTCTTACAGTAGATGGTTGGATTCAATCAGTGATTGAGAAGCAGATAATTGTTACAGAATGTTGAATTCAAACTTAGAAAGCCAACTGAACTTGTAGTGAGGTTCTAAAGCATGGTTAAAGATTTTTGTTAAATCTGCCCCATTTCCTGCTCATTGCAAAAATGATACAAAACGATACATTACTATTTGCTGATTCTGTTAATCTCTAACCTGTTTCCATAACACTGTTTTCCCATTTCAGGAGTTTTATGAACACACAAAAACGCTTTGGCAGGATGAAGGTGTGAAAGCCTGCTACGAGAGATCCAACGAGTACCAGCTGATTGACTGTGCACAGTAGTGAGTATTGCTCCACTCCCCTGTGACTGGGGAATGACAGGGCTTGCTTTCCCTGGAAAAGGAATGTGTGCTACATAATGAATTCTTGGTAATCAACTGCTCAGAGAGGTGGTGTTCAATTAAACAATATCTACATGGAAAACTTCACAGGTGCTTTCAAAAGGCTTTAATAAGGCCCCTTAATGAGGGGATAGTTTAATTGTCTCCAAGGCCAAATTTCCTTCCTCTTCCACTTGGCCCATCCTTCCCAGAAGTCAGCTTCAGGTGCTGCACAAGTTGCAGTAAGTTGGAGAGAATGTTGGAAATAAACCCGTTCGTCACTTTGGTTTCTGTGCAGTTTATTTAGCTGGAAACAAAGAGATGGGAGTGACAATCCTGGGAAGCAGCCTGTGACCAGTCACCAGAGTTCTGCTTGTGTGCCTTCATGCACATATCTGAGAAAAGAGTCATTCTCTGCTGGTATTTATACTGCTGGGATAATTAGTATTGTCTTGAGAGTCTGCTGCATGTTTGCAGTTATTTATCACATCCAGCAATATACCGTGGCTCAGGATTTTTTATGGTGAGGTGCTCGAGTTAATTGTGACCATTCCTGGTACTTTTGTTGTGCATACTCAAGAATTGCAGGACTTAAATTTGAAATATTATTGGTTAAAATGGTTCTTTGTTAGTTTATATTCTCTCTGCTTCTTTTGGAGAAGGTGAAATAAGGTTTAATGGGACAAGAAAATGAAGGTTTCTCGTTTCACACGATGATGGCAATTGCAGTTTGTCTAATACTGCATCTCTTAACATCTGATGAAATAAAATCTGTAAGGTTCTTCTTTTGTTTGTTTGTTTAGGAAGACTTAAAGGTAAATCAACAATTAGCTCTGTTTGAAAAGAGACAAGAGAGATAATTTTACTATGCCTTGCACAGCTCCAGGTCTGTAGGAGCCTCTTTGAAGTTTTGCCATTGTTTCCAGAGTGCATTTGTTTGATGTGTAACGATGTCTTTTGCATTAGGTGACTAATGTTTGATCATTTGGCAGGGAGCTTTTTGCAAGTTCAGTTGCTACAAAATAAAAAAGTATGAAGACTTTCATTTTTAGTCGAGCATCCAGTAAATTTTGTGTTTGTAATGTAGTGTTGATAGAGTGAGGAAAAGCTGGGTTTATTTCTGGTTAGTATTTTTTAATGGCTTCTGTGCTGGGAAGAAGGAAATTGTTGAGCACTTAGAGGGTTTTGTGTTGCCCTTTTTCTGCCCTGAATGCACGGAAGAAAGCTGAAATTCTTATCATCCCTGGACATTGACTTTTCCATGGATCAGCAGGGGAGGTGGCCCTCATTATGGCTTTACCATCCTGCTCCATCTAGTGGAACACTTAATTCTACATCATGGGCTGTTGAGCCAAAAATAAACTTTGAACATTGCTGACAAATCAGATTGTTTTTCCCTAAAGAAAATAGAGTAAAATTTGCTGTCTCCTTCTAAAAATATTTAATAATTCTAATATTTATTCAATATGATAGTAACATATATGACACTACAGTCTTGCAGAAGGAGCTTTCTAATTGTTAATTTTGATAGTTCTTCTTCTTTCTGGCATTTTTGGCTATGCAGTGGTGTTGTTTTTAATAACAAAATATGCATGTAGGAGATTTTTAATGGCAAAATGTTGTCTTGGAGGTTAATGTCGCTTTGAAATGCTGAACTTGTTTTTATCGCATTAAATTTTCAAGGCACTTAACAAAAATTGTTTCCTGTAAAATCTGACTTGATTGATACCTTTAAATTAACCTGGTGAGTACACACTAACAAAAATGTGGTAAAGGCAAAATACAAAATGTATCTGAGATTATTAAAGGAGGGATTTTAATATGAATGTGCAAGTTACTGTTGTTAGTGCTAATAGAACTTAAAAGAGAATATTGAGCAAACTCTGTTGGGGCTGTCCATTCTTCAGAGAGGAGTTTTGTGTTCTGAACACTTTTTCCCTTTTGAAGTCCCCATTTAAAACAGGAAAGTTACACTGGAAATAGGAGATGGAAAGGTGACTTTTCTCTTTCAAATCAGTCTGGCTTCCAAAAATCCTTTCTTGCTCTTGAAAGTTGAATAAAATCTTAAATATTAATAGATTCTTTGTTCTGTGATTTGCCTTAAAATTTTAAACAATGTTTCTTATTTACAAAAATTAACTTTTTAAGAGTTGTTTATAGAAAAATTTAATTCAACTGTCGTTTTTTGAAGGCTGCATTGCTTAGTGTAAAGTTCATCTTGGTATGGACTTACTTAACATTCTGAATTTTTTAAAAAGGAGGTTTTGTCAGTGTTGTGACTCAGTTTTATATAGGAAGCTTTGCGAGGAGGATCTGCTGAATGTTTAAAAATCAGTTTTGCCTGTCTTTTAGCAGTTCTGCTTTCCATGGATAAAAGCTGGTTCTACACGCAGACAGCTTAGCTGTAGTCCAGGAGAAGGAAGGGTTTTCCAGGATTCAGGGATGGAGAATCTGGAAAAGAAAGATGCTGGAGAGATGGCAGCTTAAATTTCTGCAGAGTTTGTGCTGAGGAAAGATGGGAATTTGCTGATGGGTCAGGAGCTCTCCTGGATGGACAGAGCATGAGGGAAAAGCCACTTTTTGCTTCGTGTCCATTCCCAAGAAAGTGGGAACAAATGTAATTCTCTATGTTTTATCCAGTGTAGGTGTTTAGAGTCCAAAAATGGTGGTTTTCACCTGTTCTGGAGCTGTAACTTTAAATGTACAGTGCTTCCTTCTGCATCTCTACAATTTCCAGTGTCTTCCCATAAGAAGTGACATTATTACACACTCTTATTGTTGCTCCACCGAGTCTCTGGTTGTGTTGCCTGAGAAAAGACGATTTTACCAAAAGCCACAGGTTCCATCCTGGCTTCCCATTTCCCTGCAGTTGTGATCTTTGGAGGTGTGAAGCTGGGAGGCCTGGCCAGTAACCTCATCTGCTGGAGAGCCCTTCTGGTATCCTGCCCTGTATCCTCAAGCTCACTGGATAAATGAAAATGTCACTTTGGAGGAGCCCTGTTCATTTTGAAAGAGTAGCTGCCTCTGCTCATCATGAGCTTTACTGTACTTCCTGCCCAGGCATATTTTACAGTCTTGAGGGGCTAGAGAAAGGAAAGAAGGCTTGTTTCCCTTTTCTTAACTGGCCTTACTAAGAAATCAGTTTCAATTCTGTATTTAGAGCAACACGGTCTGTGACGTTGTCACCAGTTTGTATTTCAGCAGTGAGGAGGGAGCTTTTATCTGTGAGGAGACCAAATTTCATTGCTCTTGCATTTTGCAGGGATGTACACAGAGTGTTCTTATGAAGCTGCCATGGGATCCTGCTCTTGGCTAATAATAAACAGAAGAACATAGAAATGTCTAGAATACAGAAAATCCCAAACGGTGTTAAATTATTTACTATCCTTCGTATGTCTTCCCTGAAGGCACAGGGTCTCATTTTATTAAGAATATATTACTTATTATTAAAAATATAGAAGCCATTTCCACTGTGATGTGCCAAAGCCTGTTTGTCAAATCTGCCTTCTGTCAAATACAAACAAACGCAATCTCTTTGAAGCTCTGTTGTTGCCAATACTTCCACCTCAGGTTTCATTTGAGCAGCTCTGGTTTTAAAGCCTCACAAATACCCAGCAGAGCAGTCAGAGTGAGCAGGATCTGTCTCCCAGGAATGTGCTGTTTGTGACATGAGGACATGAAGGGAGTCCACACTGTCCTGGCAGGTCTTGCCCAAAGCCTGTGCATGGCCTGAAGAAACCTGCATTGATGTCAGGATTTGGGTTAACTATTCAGCAAATTAAGAGCAAAGCCTGGGTACTATATGAGCCTTCCAGTGCTTTTTTCTGGAGTTGCTAATATTAGGCTGTACCCACAGATCCCTGAATTTTTGCTTTAGTTTGCTTTAGTGACCCTTGGCCACTCATTTGATTTTGTGCTTCATTTTCCGCTGTGCTTTCCCCGCGAATCTCCTCGCTGGTGCTTCCTGGTTTTGGCTGGGGTGGAAAAGGAAATAATGTGAGAGACAGTGTTTGCAGCCCATTTCACACCCTGCCATGTCAGGAAGGGCTGGAAGCAGCACGAGGAGCCATTCTCACGCTATTTCCTGCCTCTCTCCTCTCCTGCGCTGCCATTTCGGGGAAGGAGAAGGCGCAGGGAGGAGGCTCTGGAGGTGCAGAGTCACGTTTCTGGAACTCCAGCACCAGCAGAGCCTCTCTGATACCTTGAAACTGTGCCAGGCTCCTCCAGAAGGGTTTTATGAGGAGTATTTTTTAAGATGTTTGTTTTTAAAATACTTATCAAAGAAAGGCAGGGAGTGCAGCTATTAGCTGACTGCTGTGCAGGGCTGCTGAAGGATCAGCACGTGTGGACACACAGGCTTTTTAATTTCTGATGTTGTGAGTTCTTTATATTTTTATTAAGATTTATGGTGTGTTTTATTTCTGGATTTGCAGACTTGCAGAGAGCAGTTAAGAGCCCCAATCTGTGCACTTAATGATTTTCTTCCATGTTGATTTCTCTTCATGACAAAGTTCCTTTCATGGAACATGTAGTAAAGCGTGTTTGCTCAAAGTCTCACCTTTTTAAACAGTGCCTGATTTATCAGGGGTACTACTGTTAGTCTAGTTTTTTATCCATATTATTTATTACTTTTTTTTTCTTTTACTTTCTTTCCATTTGATGTGATTTTGGCAGAGTGGTTTCTCTCGTCTCCAGCTCCTCTGAGTGCTCACATTCAAAAGGACAGGAATTTCCCTGGCCCGTATTCCTGGCATCCATGAGCTTCTTACGGACAGTGACAATTATATTGTTAAACATTCCCATGAGGAAGAATAATATTCATGTCCCCTTTCACTGGAATAAAACTGATGAGCTTGCCCACTGCTGTGTGAATTCCTTGGCAAGCCAAAGAGTAGACCCAGATCGTCTAGCTCCTAATTTCTTATCTTGATTACAAAATCCACGTTACTCTATTCCAGAGTGCTTAGAGATAACTGAATTAGGGTCTTTTCCCTGCTCATCTTCAGCTTGATGGAATGGAAGATCATGTTTTAAACAAGGTTAAATTTCAGTTAAAGAAATACAGCCTAGGCTATACATTTCCTGCAGTCCAGTGGGGTGTTAGGTGTATGGTGGGGAGCACAGTAACTCCTGCCTTTGCATGACTTCAGTGGAGTCACTACCAACAACACAAGTCCAAATCCATAATAGCTGAATTATACCCAACTCCTCCACATGTGTGCCCTCTCTTGCTGACTGTCAATAGCAGGGATGTGCCTGCTGGCAAGTGCTCTTAAAACCAGATTACCTAAATTTAGCCAATAAATGGATTATGAATCCAGCACGTGTTCCCACTCTTGTCACAGCTGATCGTAAATTCATCATTTCAAGCTACACTTAACCCTAGATAAACTCCTCTGTCTTCAAAATAAATTACATCCCAGTATGAAGCAAGATAAATCAAAAGGTGTCCTGGAACAGGTTACTTGGATGTTACAAAATCGGTGCTCCAATAAGAATATACAAAGTTGATGGGCCATAATGGCAGAAAGACCTTTAGAGGTGCAAAATGTGAATAATTGAAGAAGTCATACCACAGCCTTTTGAGGTCTGCGTGATGCCCATTGCATCATCCTGAATTATTGTCAAGGGGTTTAACTGTTTGCTCCAGGAATCTGATTTCTGTCTCCACTTTCACTCCCTCAGCCACTTCCAGCCCCCTGGATTCGTTGCCTTCATTCATCTGCTGCTTTTATTTCTCTTCTGTTCCACACATCTGTGAATGTGCCAGTTCTTTTCTGGCCTTTGGCTGCAGGTGCAACTTCCTTTCCCTCCCTGGTTGTAAATACTGAGGATTTGCCTTCAGCTGGAGGCAGGGGTGACCTGGTTGTAGAGCATGAAAAAGCTGGGTTGGAACTTCTTCCCCAATTTCTTGACACAGTCCTGTGTTGAAATACTCAGACTTCTCCTTTTAGTTTAAATTCATCACTTGCTAATGCCTGCAAGGGTTAAGGATAAACTCTAGTGTTCATGGATGCCTGATTCAGTGGAAATGGGTGTTTTATATTTGCTTTCACGGTGAATGGGTTTGCTCTCTCAACAGCTATTTCTTTGTTTCAGACAAAATTCACATGCACAACATTTGTTCAGGTTAGGCTTGCACTGGATCAAGAGTATCTTTCAAAGTTTGGCATGAATATTAGCACTTTACTTAAATAAAATTTGTAATTAAAATAGTATTTTTTTCTGAGATCATAAGCAGATGCCCACATGATTTTGTCAGTAGGTTGCTGTGCTCCTCTGGCTGAGAAGTTTCATTTTGAATGGAGAGTGTAATGAAGACAGGGTCAGATAACAAACTTATTAACATTTTAGTTATCTGGAGGAGAATACTGGAGTGGAGTCCAGGGTGTAGTTTGCTCAGGATGTATCTCCATTAATATCTTACTTTATTAGTCGGCTTTGAAACCAAAGTTGTTATTACCAAAGAATGTAAATGTATAAGCAAGTACTGCTGTATAAACCTAAGAGTGATGCATCTTCAGAAGATAATTCTGTACTAAAAGTATTTGGCTACAGTCCAGAATTCTGCAGACAAAGTTCTTTAGCCAGATTTCTTGATGGGTGGCCTAAACCCATAATGTTAATTAACAGAGTTAAAAATAATTCGGTAAAAAAGACAAGAACGGATTCCTTGTTACTAGTGGTAAAAATGGCAAATGGTGTTGTTCAATAAAGAATATTATGCTTGCATCACCAAGCAATTTTAAACATACAGATAAATGGCAAAATATGCATAATTCCTGAGATTTCTATTTCCAAAAGAGAAAATGAAGTAATCTTGGGGTTTTTAAAAAAGAAAGTCAGGTGCATATTTTTGTAATTGCTTTCAAGTCTGCTTGGCTCAGTAATGTCTGGACTTCTTAGTCAACGTATTTCTGATACCTGTTCAGGCTTCTGCTTTGTTTTTTGTGGTTCTGTTCTCTGCAAACCTACAAATGCAAATGCAGTGGAATTTTTTTTGTGGGTGGTGGGAAAGTGTTGCAATGCAATACAGCAGGAGATGGAATATAAGCCAAAATCTTTGGTTAATTAAACTCTCACTAATTTCTGCATTTTAATGGCAACAAGTTCCTCATTCCTTCCCACTGCAGTTTCTTTCCATCCTCAAAAGTTTTTGTTGTGGCATTAAGTTATGGTGTGGGTGAATGTGGTAGAAATGTATGAAAAAACATATTTTGTCCACGGAGGCTTTTGGAGGAGATGCTGTGGATATTGACTTGGTCTCCTGCTCTGTTGATAAGTACAAGCTGGTAATAGAATGAGAATTAATGAACAGCACTGGCTCTGCACATTGTACTTAAAGCTCAACTAACGTGGGGTTAGTGCTGCAAAAACAGGTACAGAGTTGCCACCCTGAAAAGTATGTTACCAACTTCTAATCAAGGAGGTATGTAGGGTTGACTTTTGTTGATTGATTGATTTATTGTGAGGTTTTGGGACTTCATAAATAATTTTCCACATAATTAAAATGACCAATATTTTTCAAACTAGTAATATATTAGTAAAAAAAAAAGATGTCACGTGTGTATTCATAACCCTGGCTCCATGTGCAATCCGTTCTGAGCAGTTCATCAGTGTTGTTACAGACAAAATAACATATTTAAGAAATTAGTATGTTGCATTGTTCCATAAGATCATTAAATGTAGCTAGTACCACAGCATTACTACACAAGTCTATTTTTCTTAAGAAAAAATCAGGAAGCTGGGTCCATGCTAATAGAAACTCTCTTGAAGCAGATGATGTTAAAACTCCCCTCCTGTGAGTGAATTCATTAACAACAGGTTTCACAGGTATCTCTGATTCCCTGGTGCTCTGCCAGTGATGCCACACATTCCTGGAGTCTGGGGATGTCAGCAGGGCAGTGAACACACCTGTGTTGGGCAGAGCTGAACACACCCTTGGTGCTTTCACTGAGGACAGACCCTGTGTTTGATGGGCTTTGACACATGCTGAGAGTCAGGCAGTTGGCAAAGCTACAGAAATGCTGAAAGCTCCAGATCCTTGGGTTTGGCTTTCTGTACATGGATCTCACAGTGATATTCCTTGTTTTTCTGTATTTTTAACTTTATTTTCACCAGGCAGAGAATATACCTTTTTTTTTTTTTGTAAGAAAAGTGCCACAAATTCACCCTAAAAGTAACAGTTTACTGCAGGTGAAACTTCTGTAATCGCATTGCTCAAATGTTTTGAGAAAATTGGAATGAGTAAAATAGTAGATTGTTGTGTACACAGTAATCCTTCAGTCCTCTGGTTTTTGTGAAGACAGGTAGTGGTCAGTCTGAACTGGGAATGAATGAATGTCATAAATGAATTGGTCAGAATGAATTAGGGTGCAAAGTTAAATAAGAGGAGGAATTGTGACTGTAAACTCTGTAAGTTTATCATGCACCTTGCGTGTACTGGACTTCAGTATTTTTTAAGTTTTACCTATTAATATGAAAAATATGCTCAGTTTTACCATAAAGTTCCCATAACCTTATTATAAAGCAGAGCAAATGGCATCTTGACTTGTGAGTATTGGACTTAATGGTAGAGCAGTTGTGGATTGCTGTACTGGTGAAACCCTGTAGCTGTCAAATGGTGAGAATCAATCCAAGCAACCCTTACAACTCATAGTAGTTCCTGAAAATGAATTTTCACTCCTCCTCCCAGGCTCTTGCAAGGTCCCTTTGTGCAAACCAGAACGATGTTAGCTTTGAGCTGTGATTCAAACAAACAATTCAGTGTGAGACACAAACAAGTGGAATAAAAGGCTTCCACAGGGGCTGGAGCAGCCTCCCGTAGGAGTCCCTCCTGCCAGGAGGAAGATCTGCAGGCACAAAATACAGGACAAACTATAAATGAACACTTGAGGAAACGAGGAAGAGCGTGGCACTGGTTGCATCATTTTTGCATGGCCCCTGTAAGGCCAGAGCATCGTTCCTGGGTGGATTCTGTGTTGGAGGGCTGGGAAGCTGGTGTGGGATGCAGTGCTGGACTGGCTGGGGGGGCTGGCAGGGGACCCCCAGCTCTGGCTGCTGTGGAAGCCACAGAAAACACTGCTGCAGCAGGACAGGGCTGTAGGAATGATGTGCATCCCTGATGCTCCAATAGCCACGATCCTGAAGCAGCTGTGACCAATATTTTCAGGATTTTGCAGTTCAGTCACCTGGGTGGGTTAGGTGAGTGGGTGCTGGAGCTTTTTGCCTGACCTTGGGAGCTGCTGTTTCTGGTGTTCCCCATGAGCAGCACAGCAGCTTTTGGAGCACAGGAGGGTTTTATGAGACCTCTCATTGCTCAGCTGCCTTGCTGCAGAAAAGGAACTTCTCAAGATTACAAGATGACAATTAGGAGAATACTTTTATCAAACTTAAGACCTAAAAAGCTACTTTAAAACCTCATTAAAGACTTGCTTTATGAAAGGAAGTAAAAGCAACCGTTTTCCAAAACACAGAGGGCAAGAAAATTCCTGATCCAAGGATGAAATGAGGCCAGTACATTTGCTGGTATAATGTGAAAGCACCAGGTTCAATTCCCAATTATTCCCTGGGCTGAAACTCTGCAGATACTTCACTGCCAGTCCTGGGGAGAGGAGAGAGCACTGGATGCTGCTGACTTGCACGTTCTCCCCTTCATTTTCCTCTTCTGTGAACTCCACTGTTCAGTGATACACCAAAGCCTTTCCTTCACTGGGGACTTCAATTTAAATTTCTTTTGTCTGGGTGCTTGCCTGCAATCACAGGTATTGCTGAAGTTACTGTTTTTTGGAGACCCCTGGCAAAGATGTCTGGACGACATTTGGTATAAATTTACCAGCAGGCTCAAAAGTTTTTTGAGACCATGGGCTTGCATGCAGGGAACATGGCAATAAAATCCTGACTCCAGGAGGGGCAGGCTGAAAATTAAAAAGTAGATTAAGCTCATATTAGGTGAAGAAGTTCTCAAACCAAAGCTGAGCTTAAGTAACTTTAAATACAGTATTTTTAGTATGTGACTAAGTTCTAAATAAACTGAAAGAAATTGCTGGCTAATTTTACATGTGATTAAGAGTAATTTTATAGCAGGATGTCATTGATAGGCTTTATGATTTTGAACTGATTACTCTGTAGTATATTATAGATTGATTTTATAGCTGAAACGTGTTAAAATAAGTTGTTGTAGTTAGATATAAATCCCTGCTAACTATATCTGTATTGTGGTGCACTAATTGAGTCTCTGGGAAGGATATGCACCAATAAAGCTAAATTGTAATGTGTTCATTATGGAAGTGAGGGGTTTCAGTGTCCAGATGATAATTTACACTTGAAACATGTTGGCTGCCCAGTAAATTTTCAGTGAATGCCTTGGGTACTCTGCAAGGTTCCCCTTCCCCCAGAGGGCTCATGTAAAGGAAAGCTGGCAAAGGACTATTTTTAGGAAGCCTTCTGCAGCTGGGGGAGGGAAGGAGCCTTGGCTCCTGGGCTGCTAAAGGAGCGTGGTGCTGGCAGGAGTCACATCCAGCCTGGGTCATCCAATCTTGGCTGAGAGATTTGTGCTTTTCAAAAAAAAGATACTTCTGAACCCTAAGTAATTTTTGTAAATGAATGAAATTAGCAATATAAGTACAAAATCCCCAAAACTGTAAAACTGCTTTGTTTGTTTGTTTGTTACCAGTGTTGGTAATACTTGCAAATTTTCTGAGGACCATGCTGTTCACCACTTCTGCTGTTAAGGTATCTAAGGGGGAGTTTAATTTCACGTTTTTAATGTTACAAGATCAGGAGGTGTGTGAAGGGACTGTGGAGCTTTGTGTCTGGTGAGACAATTTTCTCACACAGCTTCATAAAATGTGGCTGTTCTCTGGATATTCTTTCATCAAACTGAGACTCATGACTGAGCCTCCTGATTGTTGTTTTATTTTAGTGTTTTCATTAGCTCTCCCTAACCTCACTGTATGTGCCATAAAGAGCAGAGTTTGCAGTTGAGGTGTGCAGACTCCCTTTCTTCTCTGGGTTGGAATGGCTTCTGCTTGTTTATTTTGGAGGACTCCTTGTTCACCTCTGTCTCAGGGAGCTGAACTGCTTTAGGATACACACATTTTGTTATCCAAGGCCAAGCTTGAGTGAAACAAAGTTTCCCCATTTGTAAACTGGTGTTTTGATACAACTCTTCAAGAGGATTGAAAAGCTCACATCTGCAAAAACCCTTGGGTGATTTTGGATAGTGCAAGGTTTCAAGTGAAGTCATATGAATGAAGGATGATCAATCTTCCATGGCTCTAATGCCAGAAGTATTGTGATGTCATCAAGAATCTTGATCAAGATCTTGTCATCAAGATTCTTGATCTTGAATCTCACGATGAGCTGTTTTGGTGGAAGGGGTGAGAGAATGGGTTTAGAGATCTCTTGTTTTATGATGATATATTCCCCAAATGGGCATTCCAGACTCTAGGATCTTACCATGTCTCATTGAAATGCAGATATTAGTACATTATGTCTGTATTTTCAATGCTAACCCTAATTCTCTATCCCTGTTGTTCAAAATTTGTTTCAAAAGTAAAGTGTGGATGAAGTGTGAGGTCTTATGTGAGGTTATAGTCTTATGTGAGGTTACAAGTACAGCAGACTCATTAGTGCTAGTGTGTTACCAAGGGAAACAAGTAATTAAAATGGCCAGGTTTTAAAAGCTTTTTGGAGAAGAGCATGTCAGATTATAACTTGCTTTATTGTGATTAATGTGGCTGTTTCAGTAAATTTAAAAATACCAGAATTCCTCTGTGCTCTCTCAGAGCTCTTTGCTAGGTGGGATCCTTGGCCCTTCTCCATTGCTCCTGGAGCACTTCCCTCTCCACCTCTCTCCCACGGAGCTGAGCTGCTCTGTGATCCAAGCAGTGTGTTATCATTTAGAGTTCTCACCAGCTCTCTCCAGACCATCCCTGCTCCATTTCCCTTCCCTCCCCACCATCTCCTCTCCAGGCACGGTGTGAACTGTGCAGCTGCACGGAGCTCAGGCAGGGAAAACAGCACGAGGCAGGACTGGACAGGTCAAAGCAGAACTGCTTTCATTAGACTAAAAAAAACCCAACCAAACCCCAAGCCTGGCCCTCAACCAACTTTTAGGATCAGAAAGGTGTTGAGCCATTTCCCAGTTTCAATCTGATTGGAGCCAAGCCTTGCAGACGCTTGGGAAGCTGGAGCTCCACTGCTGCTTAATTGCTTCTTGTTTTGAAGGATAATTAGGACCTTTACTTAAAAATAGTAACTTTAGTGTTCAGTCCATTAAATTTGTCACCAAGATAATTTCATTAGACTCCCAGCTGTTTTCTTATTGGAATTGTGAACTAAAAATAGGTGGGATTTCTGCTGTTGTGTGCAGAGGCTGGTACCTCCATTTCAGCTCTAACTTTCCCTAATGATGTGAAACGTGTTTGTTTCCCTCAGAGCTTTCTTCTGGGCTGTACACTGTGGTTTTTGATAAAGTCACATGGCTGTGAAGAATATGAAACTGATTTCCCTCAAGACAAGTCTTACAAATGAGAGATTGACGCCGCACCCAGTGCATTTTTCTTTTTCACCAGTCTTCGAGAGATGTTTGTAGTAGTTGAACAAATACCTTCTTAAAACAAACAAACACTAATGAACACAGGTCTGTTACTATTATTATGAGGGGTGTGATTTACTCTCTCAGTTCAGTTCTCATGAGCAGTCCCTTTGTTGTGCATAATTGAAATCACAATGTAGATTGTGAGATAATGTGACAATTACCGTGTTTATATTGTGTGAAACACGGTGTTTTTTTGAAACAAACCTCTGTAATTACCAGAATCTGTACAAGCAGATGCTGCTTTTATACATACATGGTTTACAGGGTGAATCAGGTTGTAATGTCCCTGTTTAAGCAACTTTTTTTTTAAGTTCTGCACTGGTTCAGATTGATTCCTGACGTCCACACCAGAAGACATCATAGTGGATTAATGGTGGACATGCAGAAAGCTGATTTTTCTCTGCAGAGTTAGGTCTGTCTATGTAGATGTATGGCAGTTTCCCTGCATACTTTCTTAGAATCCAGTAATTACTGGATCAGACAGAAGGGCTCTGGTTGGAAGGGACCACTGAGGCCATCTAGTCCCAGCTCCCTGCTCAAGCAGGGTCCCCTCAATCACCTTACTCAGGATTGTGTCCAGACAGCTTTTAAAAAGTTGCGTTTTTTGACTATGATGATAGTCAAAGACTTTTTTTTTTTCCTTGAGATACCTTTTGATCGTAACTCCACTGAATATCTGCAGTTGGTGCTGATAAAAATGAATGTAGGTAACAGGAGGAAGTTCTGCTGCAGGGCAATGTGGGGCTTGTGGGGTTTGTTTAAAGGCTTGATGTTTGGAGCCACAACCAAGAAAGTCAGTGACCCAAATGTCAATTATATAGGCCTTAAGGTTCTTTTTTCTTCCCTCCTCTGTTATCTTTAAGCAAAGAAACAATAAGATTTCTTACCATAAGATTTCTTTGTTTTCTTATCAGAAAAACCAAAGAAAATAATAAGATTTGTTCATAAAACAAGTCTCTCCAATGGAAGTGAGCTCATTCAAAGGAGGGAAATTTTCTTCCTTAATTAAAATGAAGGATATGCTTATCTGCAGAAGTACTCCAGCGATGTTCCCTCGAAACCTGTATTTAGATTCAGTGTGTAATTCTGGCACGGTTTATTAGCATCTCAGATCTTTTTTAATTTTCTCATCTGCTTGTTGGCAGTCTGTTCCTTGGACTTCCTGTGCGTGTGCGTTCCTACAAAGCAGATAGCTGCAGATTTACAAGCTGGAGCTAAACGTGGGTGGGATGGCGTGAGGGAAAAGTGCTGTTTTGAAAGCTTTGCACCTGCCACTAGTTTTGAGCATCACCATCCATGCAGGGCAAGCCAGTGTGTGCAAGATGCTGCAGAAATCTCTTAGGCAGCAAAATGTAGAGGAAAAGCAGGAGTGGCTATATTTAGTAGCTGCATATTATTAACTTCCGTGTAATGTACCAGTTGCTGTGCTCAGACACCCCTTTTTTGTGGTGAATTAATAATTTGCTGCTGAGGACAGGAAGTGGAGTTAAAGCACTGTTGTGTGATAAAAGCTGTGTTTCACATATGGTTACGGTGTTTATAGACTGTGTATGTATAAATAAGCACCTGATCCAGGGTAGGTAATGTAGGAGCACACCTCCCTTTCACCAGAACCTGTGAGTGTTCTCTGCAGATTTTCTCCTAACCCAGCTGATCTGAGTCTCTTCCACCTTGAAGCCTTTGCTGCTGTACTTAGTGTAAACCATGATCCGGAAACTCTAATTATAGTAATGCAGTACAAATGGAAATCCTGGAATTGTCTCCAGCACTCTGGAATCACACAGTTGCCAGTTGCAGGTATCAGAGCAATAGGTGAGCCAGCCCAGGATTGTTCCCCTGGAGCTGCCTCATGCCTCTGCTTCTCAGCAAGTTTTGAATTGCACATTTTTTTCCAGATCTGTGGCTGTGACTGATGGCCACTAAGTTTTAGGCATATATTTGAGCCTAGACTGCAATCTGAAGGGTGCTGTGCATCATTTAGTGCTTCTTTAGACATTCTAAGAGGCTTGCTGGGTTTATGTCTTTTTGCAAAATAACAGGCTTGGATACTGGGCAGCCAAAAGCCCCAGCTGGGGTTTAATAAATGTTGATGTGGGAATAAGCACAATATTTGGGGAAGAGAAATACCATCTTAGACCCCTTCTTGTCTTTCCCACTGCAGCAATTACACTCATGGTTTTTAGCGTCTTTTTTAGTTCAGTTTGTCTCCTGAGACTATTTAAATGTTTCATTCATGTAGAAGAGGAAATTTGTAATCTGTTAATGAGTAATTTAGGTTTAGGTTTTCATACATTTGAGATGCAAACATGAGACACTGCCCTCTGCAGACAAAGACATACGGTGAAGGTGTGCATGTCTTCTACTAAAATAATGACTTCTAGTCATCCAGTGGATTTTGGAAATTTTTCTGGAACTTCAGTGCATACCTTGAGCTCTTCAGGTTGGCTTTTCCTTCCCTTAGATTCCCTGCTGCCTGCTGTGATTGAGTGCATAGGGGTGGGGAGTTCACCTGCTGGTGGTGCAAAAATGGTTTGTTTTTCATAGCTCTGTGATACTTTCTTTTCAGTGTAATAAACCAAAAAAAGAGTAAACCAGTATCACTGGAGTTTCAGAATTAATGCCCACTGAGATAAAGTTTCTCCCCACCTCCTGGGGTTTGCTTCATGCTCCCTGCACAGGTAGAGCTCACTGCACCATTTTGTACTTGGTTCATCATGATGATGGGTAGAATCTTTCTCTCTTCGTTCTCTTTGCCCCATCCCCAGATGAAAGGTGGGACTGGAGTTAAGGTTTCTGGAGAACATGGCAGGAATTTAAATTGAGCAGTTTTGTCCAGGGTAGCTCAGCACAGAGGTTCTCTCCACCTTGGCCAAAGGGTGGTTTGTGGTCAGGGCTCAGCCTGGGAGCACAGAGAGCTGTGTGAGAGAGGGATGGGGCTGGGGGAGAAGATTCCCTGCCCAGCCTGTCCCAGTCCTTGGCCTCTGTAAAGTCTGCCAACAAGGAGGCCAGTGAGGATGCTGAAGGGTGGTGTGTCTGTGTCACCTGTGGTACTCCCTGAATCTTAATTCAGTCTTAATTCTTCTGAGTTTAAGGTTCCACCTCAAGACAGAACTGTGCCTTCTGCTGCTGAGGGATTTTGGGGTCGTAATGCTGAAATAATTATGTTCTGTGAATAATACATTTAGTAATTGTTTAGGTGATTAAAACACTTTTATATAGGTAATAAATAGACTCAATAAAGCTAGTTCAAAAGAAATAATCAGCTGAATTACTTCCTCATTTTAATGTTACAAAACAAGCTAATTAGAGAATAAGGGATTTTAAAGAGTTGTCCCAAAATTTCTCCATCCCTCACCCAAACCCCTCACTCCAGTTCTGTCTGGATTCCGTGTTTTGCAGCACCTCACTGCTCCTCTGTGAGTCAGGGACTGCCATGGAAAACCTCCCTGAGCCCAGACGTGACTCTTGGCTGAGAGAGGAAATGGGGAGGTTGTGCCTTGTCAGGGATTTTACTTTTCCTGTGCACACTTCATTCTAAATTCTCTGTGACTTCAGCTTTAAAAGCGCACAACTTAGAAAAGTCCGCATGAAAAAACACATTTTGCAAATGTTAGAATATGTTTTGTAAATACGGAGTCTGTCCTACTGTGTTTTACAGACATTTGAATGACTAGAGCTTTTAGTACTATTTTAAGGTCTTTTATAGCCAGCTGTGTCTTTTGAGAGGTGAGATTTAAAGTTCATGTTTTTGTAATGATTTAAATTCTGCTTCAGAGTGAGTTGAGTCAAGTTAGGTCAGTGGGAAAGAGAGGGGGAAAGGCCAAAATATTTTATTTAAAAGATTCTAAAATGGCTTTTCATGTCCCTTGTTAAATTAGGGCTGTTTGTGAGTCTTTGTAAAGCCACATTATTCTGCGAGGTGTCCATTTTAATTGCAGGCTTCAAAGCACTAAATACCCAAATGCAGTTTGTGGAAACACTGCACAGTCAGTGGCTGTGGATTGATGTTGTCAGAAACACGTGAGTAAACAAAGATGGAGGGTCTTTATTAGATTTTCCTTTTAAGAGTAGCAAAACACTCCACGAAAAGCAGAACCGTGAAACTGGATGACTGAAAGGTTTTTCACTGGGAATAAAAGAGGGCTGCATTGTTCCAGAACCGTGGTGACTCCTGTGAATGGCTTTTCCACAGAAGTAGTGTGGTCACCTTTATTATTTGCCTTTGATTTTAGCTTCAAGCTTGATTTCTTGCTCCTTTTATCTGCCTGAGGGTAATGTGTGCCAGGGACAGACAAGCACTTAAACTTGACTTCTTCATTTTGTTGTACGGGAGAACACAGAACCAGGTATTTGCTTTTCACTGTAGCCAAAGATGAGTGTACTGCACTGCTCAAAATTCACAGGATGTAATGCTCTTGCAGCTCTGTATCATTTGCCTGATTTAAAATTAAGTATTTTTAAATATGCCTGGTATTACATTTCATGATCAAGCAAATGTTTTCAGGAAGAAAATAATAACTGTATTATTACAACTGATTTCCAAAGCACATGAGCTCACATGAGAGGTGTGCTCTTTACACATGCTTGCAGCTCCAGGTGCCAGCTTGTGCCTCTGCTTTTACAGAGCCCTGGAGTTGTTTTTGCTGGGTTGAAAGCAGAACGTTTAAACAAGAAGGAGGGAGGGAAGCCACATTCCTCTGAGGAAAGCAAAAGCTGAAATGTGACCTGCTGGGAGGTGTGGGACTGTCAGCCCAGCAGGTATTGACAGGTACTCGGTCCTGTGGAGACACCGAGCCCCTGCATGCAGCATCACGGGACAGAAATGAACATTTCAGTGTCCTGTGAGCAGCATCAGAGTCAGAATTACTGCCCTTTTGCCAGAGAAATCAGCTTCTAAAGTACTGAACAAAAACCTCAGATGAGATGGTGCCTAAGCAGACAGGATTCCAGCACTGGATTTATATCTTGCATCTGAATACATGCAAACTGTTTTTCTGAAGATCTTTGTACAAGTTTATTTTATAGGGAGGTGAAGTCCTCCCTCACCACCCTGCTCAGAACCCAGCAGAGGTTTTGTCTTCCCATTGTTTTGGGCTCATCTGGGGCCTGATTCCTTCCCTGAGCTATCACTGCTTCCTTAATTCCTGCGGAAACTCGGTCTTGGTTCAAAATTCCTTTTCTGTCATGTGAGGTCCTATCAGCTCCACCTAGCCTTGTCCCTAAAATTCCTGTTACAAATGATGTTGCCCATTTTTTCCAGTAGTAAGTGGGAAGTGCCTGGTTCTGTGTTCTCTCTGTTTAGCTTTAGATTTACAAGCCACAAACAAGCTGAAAAAATGTGGGAACTGCTTGAACCTTTATTTTCTCTGGTTTTGCAGATAGCTCTGTTTCTTCAGTTTAGGGAAACTAGTATGGAATATTAAGCTTGTTAATTCTTTTGTCATCTGAATGCTCTTTTATTGATATTTTAAATTGTTAACATAATTTTTTATTTATTAGTGATGTCCTGTTATAATAATGAAGCTTTAAAAATTATAGATACATGCTGGTCTTTATCAGCTGAAATCAATTCTGCTGGTTTGATGGCACTGGAGGGAGCTGCAGACCATGAAGACAAGATTAATAAAAATACTTGGTTGAAACACAATGAAAGGATATCCCATTATCCCATTATCCCTCATCTTTCTCCCAGACAATATGGGGCCAGAAAGGGTCTTATGTGGGCCAGAAAGGGCTATCTTGAAGTGATGTATGAGTTGCTTTCTTAAGGAAGGAAAAAAAAAAAAGACCTTTTTTATATTATTTAAATCAAAACTTGCAGCTGGTGATAAGCTCTTAGACTAACCTGGAGTGTCTTTATAAAAACCAGTAAATCCTGCATTGTGTATTTTAAAGTACATTATCCAAAATTCTTCTGTGCAGGCTGTTGTTCCTGAGGTGTGCATTGTTCAGATGGCAGGGGAGCAAACTGGATGTAGTGAAAGGCAGGAGAGGGAAGTTTACATACAGCTCGAAGCCTGGGTGGAAGTAACTCTACAATTTTTAGCAATGAAAATATCCATGTAGGGACCTAAAGGAATCCTGTGGGCTGATGGTGCAGTTTGCGTGGAGCGCGTGCACGGTGCCTTTTTGGCAGACAGAAGATATTTTACTGTGAGTTAATGCTTCTTATGGTTGCAGTTTCTTGATCACCATCTGTAGTCTCTATTGGTTTCTGATAGAGCAACTAGGATTTTATATTTTGGGAGTAATGTACTCTGTGTTATATCACACTGACTTACTACTTCCAGTGTCTGTGAAATAACAGTGTCTCACAACTTCAGTCTGATTCCTGAGCTGCTGCTTTCCTATGCTGGAGAAAATATTGAATCTCCTCATTATACAAATGGCTTCTGTTGGGTAATATTGACAAATACACTGAATAACATTTTTGACATAACATTCTGTTCCCACACAGATAATTTGGATGTAATTGAATGGGTTGATCAAGAGTCTGTGCTAAAAATACAACATTTCTCACCCACTGAGTGGAAGAAAATGCTTGCTCCAGAGGCAGCTCGGTGGCACAGAGCTCTTGGGAAGTGGGATGGGATGTGACTGTGGTTCTGTCCTATGCTGAGGGTCCAAAGGGATGATGCTGAGACCTGCACAAGGATTTGGGAGCCACGTCCTTCTCCAGGCTGCTGGAGGCACGGAGCAGCCTGAGACTGATTTTAGCTGGAGCAAAGCACTCCAGCCCGGGCAGGATCCCAGCCAGGATGCCTGTCAGACCCGCAGGAGCACTCCATGCGCTTGAGCCAAAAACGAACAGAAATAGTTGTGGGGGGGAAGCTTGAAGATCTCTTTTCTTTCCTTCTGTTTTTCCTTATTTTAATGGTCTCCTGGGCAAAGGGCTGCATTGTTACAGTTTCAAAAGCAGGGTGGTTGTGCTGCAGACGGGTGGGGAAAAGAAAGAAAAATAGACCTTAGAGAAAGGCTGGCTGTTTAGTGTGCAATAAAGTGACTTTTATACCTCTCCCAATCTCCTATCAAATAAATCTCGTGCTAACAAGCAATCAAACCCGTTTCCCTGCCCTGCTCTGCACAGCCCGAGCCACATTGTACCTTTGCAGCCTTTGAAACTGCCTGTGCCTATTTTTATTTGTCAGGCCGGGGCTGGGCTGGCCCCATTCCAGATGTGTCTCACAAGATTTGGTGCTGATGAGCTATTTATAGCCCTGTGGTTCCATTGTCATGGCAACCGTGCTAGAGGCCAAGGCGGCTGGGAGCTATTTCTGGACTTGTGCTGTAATGCAAAACTGATTGGGAAAGTTAGTGCATCCTCTAAGCCAGACTAACTTTAGACAGGCAGAGGAGGGGGGGGAGAAAAAAAAAAAGAGACAACTACAACCTCTTTAAATAGATTTTTGTCTTTCTCCTACCTTTTCCCCATTTCCCTTTTCGAGCACTGGCAGTTTCTGAAGGGCTGGTTTGCCTTCTGCTGGGTTTGTCTGAAATTCATTCATGCCTGCCGGCGGATTACGCTGCTTTAATTAGGCAGTTTGGGTTGGGAAGCCGGGTGCGTAACCAGCCTCGTTTTTAGGGCAAGGTTTGAATTTCACGGAGACACAAAACTATAGGGGGCTTTGCTGGCACGTCCTGGTTTTTCGTGATAGTTGCAGTTCTTTGTACCCCATAGTTTTAATACTCTATTTTTTGTGTGTGCTTCATGTTCTCCATGCCATATAAGGAACTGTAACCTTGATTACCACAAGATGATTCCAAATATATGGAGTCATACTTTTCAGCTTTCTCATTATTTGCTTCAAAATTAGACCCATGGTGCCCCTCCGCCTCCAAGTGGCTGGAATGCTCGAGGTTCTTCTGGAATTACAGCTGGGGCCACTCTCAAAATCACTTTTCTGGGACATGTATGCATTGATACCATCTATAATTAAATTCTGAGCTTTAGACTATTTGTAAACCTTTCTGTGCAACTTACAATTTCGATAAGGAAATCGTAATAACCCTTTGACTTGAAACTGGCAATCAAAAAGTGTTTGCAGCTTCTTGGGAAAGTTTTGTGGAGAGCCGGCTTTTGGTTTGCTTCTGTTCATGTCTTACGCTGCATTTCGAGGTTCATTTCCAGTATAAATCTGGTTTTCAATGGGATCCTTATGTCTGAGGACAGACATGGAGAATGTTGTTACAGAAACATCATATATGAGATGTTTTTAGATGCAATATACTGCTCTCCTAATTATACCAATAATACTTGGTACAGTACTGTCCCTATATGCCTGTCTCTATAAAGGTTTTTTCTCTTTCCTAATTGTGAAGTTGTTAAAGTAATTACAAAGGTTTTGGCATTTATTTTCTCTCTCCTTATCTAGTTTTGTTTAGGCAGAAAAAGGACCTGTGCCTTTCTGAGCATTTTTAATTTTCCAGTAACGTTTGTGGTATATTTTCAGGGACCGCCTCAGCAGCAAAAGCTCCCCCTTTGCAAATAATAGAAAATACCAGCATATCTGTAAAAAAACAAACACTCAAAATCTACTGATGTCCCAACTTTGATTTTTAACTTATATTTGAGGAAAAACCTGACAAGTTTGGTTTCACACGCTGTCCATGTTTGCAGGACACTGTAAATACCAGCAGATTGAAGGTTTGCTTGTTTTGTTTGCATCATTCCTGTAACTTTGCCTGCTGTTTGCAAAATAAATGAGCTGAAATCTTTATCACCAGTTTAAGGATTAGGATTCCCTCCTCTCCCCACCCCTGCTTGCTTTGAGCAGCAGAAAGGGACAGAGTTGAGGGGCAGTCGATTCATTCACACACAAATACCCTTTTAGAAGGGAGTTTTATGTTTTGTACTCATCCTGTGTCTCTGGTTCAGCATAGACAGCATAGCTGAAGAAAGACTTTACCAAATAGTTTACTGCAGAGCTTTTAGAAAGCTTTGCTGAATAACATAAAGGATTATGGCAAGGCTCAAAAGGCAGGAAAGCAGAAGTAAAGCATGGTCTGTTCTGAAAAATAAAAAATGCACTCTTATTTACAATAAACACTGTTAATATTGAGTGACATTTCGGCTTAAAACTACTTTAAGTAGTACTTTGTAGTTCTGGTAGGGTGTAGATAAATAAAAATCCACTGGGCATTTGCACAGTTTGGTCTTTAGGGTGATCAGTAAAAAAATATTAATTTCTTTCTGACTATAGAAACCTGGATTGGAAAGAATGTTTTAGAGGTGATCAGGGGAAATGCCAGTGTAATTTTTAGTAAAATCTTGATAATTCTTAGTAATATTCTGGTGGGTTCTTAGTAATATCTTGGTAGAAGCACATGACTCAGTGGAAATGAAAAATCATTTCCATTGACTCAAGGGACTTGGGGCAATTAAGTACCCAGTGTGCCTGTCTTTAAAATAGGGTTAATGCCGTGTGTGCATTTTGGGGTGTGATGGTGGAGGCAGGAAGTGCAGCCTCAATGAAGGCAGGCAGGGGCTGGAAGTCTGATTTACTGTTTGTAAAATACCTCGAGGACTTCAGAGGCAAGGAACTTCACAAATACAGAGTTTCACTGCTACTGTTGAGGCTTATAAGTTATAAACAAATACTGTCTTTAGTTGGGATTGAAATCTTGATTTCATTAAGTACCTTGCTGACACTGAAAATGAGATCTTATTGTGTCTTTTAAGGGAGACATTTTATATGCAAATTCAAGTTATGACTTGACCAGAAAAAAAACCTGATGGAAATAGAGCTCTTCAAATATAGGTGTGTTGTCAGTTTGAAGACACCTTTCCAGTGTTGTTCTAGGCTGAAAACAAAAGCTCTTCTTCACAAAGCAGAAAAAAAAAATCCTGTCTGCCAACCATTTCGTCAGATGACAGAGAGTAACATTTCAGTTACTGTTTATTGAGCAGGATGTCAGGAAATGCTGGAGGAAAGGCAGCCTGAGTTCCCCTCCCCAGCCAGTGAAGCTGTGCTGGTTCTGAGGTGGAAGGTTTGCTGTGTTACACACCTTTCCAGCAGGGAAAACAAGCTGCACGTCTTTGTCTGGCAGCAGCACTGTCCGTTCAGGAAACTCCCTCCTCATAGGGATAAAGGAGCTCTCTCTGGATGAAAGAACTCCAGAGTAACTCAGGTACTGGCATATATCTTCATCTGAACATTGGGATGTGGTTTTGACATAGTAGGTTTTAGTTAAAACTTGGAAAGAATTGAGGATACATGTATGGCTTAATTACTTAGACCTGCTGGAGCTAAGGCAAACCTCTGTGTAGTTCTCTCTGTGAATCTGCCTCCTGAGTGCACCTTTAAAATTAAAGACGTTTTATTTCTCACAAAGATCTATTTGGAACACCTCACATGTGGTTTGCCTTTCCTAAGCTTAAAAAAAGGGACACAAAAATGCAGCAGCATTTTTTTTTTTTTTACTTCAGATTGATTTAATTTTTTGTTAATACCTTTCATTTTAATATCTCAGAGACACAACTGGTGCTGTCCTAGAGATGGTTCCTCTCAGTGTTGCTGACTACAAATAACCTGAAATCTTTTGAGGTTTTTTTTGTTAGCATGTGTCAGAGCAGTATTAATGTTTTATAACACAGGCAAAAGAGTCTCTTACTACGTGACAGAATTTTGCAGAGCAGAAGCTGATCCTGTTATTTAGTCATGTCCAGAATGTGGCCTGAAGTGAGAATTGGCAGCAATGCTGAATGAATTATTCGCTTTCTGGAAAATAGCTTTTCCATATAATCTCTGGGAAGATTTTACAGAACAAAAAAACACTAACTTTGTAACTTGGTTCAAGGCTTGCTTGCAGTATAAAATTTGGTTTTGTGGTTTGACAGTTTTATGTGAATTATTTCATCGAGGTCACTTCTATTTCTCCCTGAAAGTTCACTGCTGACACAGTAGATGGTGGGCACGTCTCCAGTAGGCTTAGAACAATCTCTCACAGCAGTGAATTCGGCACACAGAGCAGTACTCAAGTGGCCTCACTTATGTTTTGGGTAGAGCATAGCAAGAATTAAAAATAGAAATTAATGATGGAGAATTTGTGTTTATTTTGAATTGAGCTTTGTTCTCATCTGACTGGATTATTAGTTTAATTTACTGGATAAATTGTTGGGTTTTGACTAACATTGACTGAGAAGTCTCTGAACACAGTGTATTGATCTTTTCTGAACTCTCATGCTCCCGCTGTTGCTCCTTATTTTAGGTGCATCAGAGCAGATCAAATTTCTCCTCCCCTTTTCTCCTCACATTTAATTTTGCATTGACCAACCGAAAGAACAATCCCCTTTCTTTACATGTGAGCAGAAAATCAAACTGCTTTTAATGCCTTTAGCCCTTTCTAAAGCTGCTGGAGCAAACTTTCATGAAAGGCATGGGCAGAGGGGGAATCTTCATGGACATATCGCTGTGCTCCCTTTTCCCTACAATGCCCTGGAAGCAGGAGGAGTTTTCTGGAGACTCCCACACAGGGAAGGACTTCTTTCTCCAAGGAGCATTGTTAGGAGTATCAGATGTTGCTGAATATTGGAGCTTGTTTTGGGGGGGTAGAAGAAATGTTTATTCCATTCGAACTTGTTTTACCTGGCATGAGCATTGCTATTGGAATTCATCTCAAGTACAGTACTACTGCTCCTATGTGGCTGATGTTTTTCAAGGAAATCATAGGCCTAAAAATAGTTTGCATAAACAACAGTAAGAGGTTTGTACTTTCAGTTCCAGGTTTTAGCAATATCTTGTTGTTATTTTCTAATTTTCAGTTTCCAAAATCCATTAAGCTGATTAGCAGAGTGTTTAAAAACAAAACAAAACCAAAAAAAAACAAAAACAAAAAAAAAAAAAAAAAAAAAAAAAAAAAAAAAAAAAAAAAAAAACCAAACAAAAAAAAAAAAAAACAAAAAAACCAAAAAAAAAAAAAAAAAAAAAAAAAAACGAAAAAAAAAAAACAACCCCTCCCCCCAAAAAAGCCACAAAACAAACAAACATAAACGCAAACCCAAAACAAAACCCCCCTCTTGTGGAACCCAGCATAAAATGTTCTGCTTGGATAAATTCATACAGAAAGGCTGGGTGATTGCAGTAATCACCTTTGTATCTTGATGAACATGTTCTGTTCGGAACATTTTTCAAGCATCCTCCAACTTGTGAAATTGCCACGTGATTCTGAAACTGTGCTCTGAGGGGAGAGGATGGGATGGAAACGCTCGTGCTACTTGGAACTCAGAGCTGTTGTACATATTTAACATCCTCTGTGTACTGAACAGAGACTTTTATTTCTTCCCTTTGGATTGAAAAAAAAAAAAAAATTACTTAACAGCTTGGAAGATACGTGGAAAAAAATTCAGCTTGCAAATTGCAGAGCACAGTTTGTCACTTTCCCCTTGTGTGTCTGTGGCCATGTCATGTTCCATGATGGAAATTGATCTTTGCACTTTGTCTCACGTGTTTTTGTAGTGTGTTAACTTAAGATACGTTTTAGTATGTTTAAAATTCTGTAATTCAGCCTAAACAAAAATTAATTTTCCTGTGTCTCTGAAGCAAGATCATCTAATTCCTGATGAAAAGGGCATTGCACTGAAACAGTTGTCAAAATATAGGATTATATTTCCCCCTTTCCCTGCTCTTCATTAGGTGTTTTAGGAAGTCAGTTGGGGCTGAGTTGTGTGATGGCTTTACTGGGAGTTTTTTGGGGTTTTGATTTGTGAATCTGAGACAGGGCTCTTTTTTCATGTGTTGAAGCTGTGACTGCTGTTGGTGCACATTAAAGGAGGCAGGGAAAACTCACCTTTCCTTTGTGATTTCTGCTTCAGAGAGAAAACAATTCATGCAGAGGAATTTCAAAGGGAGCTCAAAGCCTATTGGTTTAAAGGCTGATTAATCATTAATGTTGGGGTAAAGGCACTGGTGAAGTGGAAGGGGCTGAGCAAGGGGGCACCTGGCAGCAGACCTGGTGTTGGGCAGTGAGACTGGGGGCAAACACCATAAAATCTGCATCCTGAGCTGCTGGTTTGCCACCACAGAATTACTAATTCCTTGAGATTTTTTGCTCTTTGAGTTGAAGTGAAAGATAGTTCTGAGGTTATAGTTAATTGGAAAAAAAAATTAAATACTCTGTAGGTAATGCCTAATGAATTTGAACAAAATCTATCTCTTATTACCCATTTAGCCAACTACTGCTGCTGCTCCAGAAAGTAACTGAAACACTGATACAGCAGCTGACAGAAAAATCAGTGTCTCCTCTCACTTAACTGAACTTATACTGGAACTGGTTTAGGGCTTTCATTTATCTAAAGAACTATAGAGTTGATAAGTTGTTTAAAAATACTCATTTGACTTTCAGGGGAAGTACATGTGGGCAATTTGCTTGAGTCATTGCTTTCCCGTGAATAGTAGCAGGTTATATCGTGGGATCCAGATGAATAAATGACCTAAATTAAACTGCCGGTGTGTTGCGGTGGAGGGAGCCGGCGGGAGGGGCTGGATGAGATTCCCAGCTGGATTCATTGAACTGATCTCAGCCCTCTGCCGGCTGCTGCTGGGAACACTGGTCCTCGGGACGAGAACCCAAACTGAGCCATTTCAGTGTGTGATTTCTCATCCTTTTGTGAGCCCGAGAGCATTAAAATGCACCAAAATTTAACTGGGAACTGTCAGTTACTAAAGCATCAGAAAGTTTGTCTGGTCTCAGAGTGACAAGTTTCTCTTTTTTCTTTCCTCTCCCCAGTTTTCTAGACAAGATTGACATAGTCAAACAGAACGAGTACACCCCATCTGACCAGGTACGTGGAGCTTTGGGGGGAAATGACACAATTTATCTGCTCCCTTCATCTTTGGAGACAATTCATTCATTTTCTAATTGCCATTTCAGGTATTGCCATGCACTGTGCATATTTAGTATTCCAGTAAAAATGGTTTTGTCCTTTGGATTATGTTTATACACATAAATTATGTATAAGGTTACATCACTTAAAATATTTCCATCGTGCCTCTGTGACACTGAACACTCCAGTGCTGTTCCCTGGTGTTGTAGTACAGCGTGGAAAAAAAGGGGTTTATTTTCATTGCTGGATATATGGAAACTCACCAAGTATCTGTGTTGAATCAATGCATTTCCTTTTATGCTTTAGGATCTTCTCAGATGCAGAGTTTTGACATCAGGAATTTTTGAAACCAAGTTTCAGGTGGATAAAGTAAATTTTCAGTAAGTATAATTCTTTATTTTTTATGTTTTTACATTTTTTAATACAACGCAGATAAATACCAAGGTAAACTGGGAGGAAAGCCTACCATATATTCATTGAGCCTGCTGTGTTTCTCAGGTATCAGTGTTTAATAGAAAGGAAGTATTTTATGATCTTTTAATTTAGTAGTCTGGCTGGAAAATGAAATGCAAATTGGTGTGCAATTTCTACTTTATTTTAAATCACAAAGAACAAAATGTTCTAAATCTATTTTCTCTGCATGCATGTGTTCGTGGACTGTTCACCTATTCAGGTTTTTGTAATCCAAGATTCCCTTTAACTTCTGTGACACAGAAGTCCTAGAGTTTCTTACCTGTTCTGTTTGCATGCAGACACAAACAAGAAACTCAGCACAAAATGATTCTGACTGACTGGATTTATGTTTTTTTCTCAGTATGTTTGATGTTGGAGGGCAACGAGATGAACGCCGAAAATGGATCCAGTGTTTTAATGGTAGGATTAGAATTTCTGTTGGCTTTATAAAATAGTTCTCTGCAGAATTGTTGTGCCTAATCTTCATTTTCTCATCTCTGTGAAATCCATCATCTTTCCATGTAGCTCAATAAGGAGTTATCTAACAGTCATACAGGATTGAGTTTTTCTTGACATGTAAACTCCTATAACTGCATGGAACGTCTTGAAGGAGAATGTAGGTGCAGAGGAATTTGAGTTTGATAACTTCAGCTTGTCCATTTTTTTTGGCTTCCAACTCTTCAGTTAATCAGGAATTTTTGGAGGTGGCTTTGTGCATTATTTGCCAGCTCTGAGAGTGTAAATTCCAAACTACGTTCTGTCCTCCACGTGCAGGTTTACATATGGATGTGCCTGTGCAAAATACAAAATATAGGATAATTATTATATGTAGAAAATCAGATTATCACATTTTTGTGCATAACTGCAGACACTTGGCTCTGTTGTGGTGCTTGTTTTTGAATCAGCACTGACCCAGTAATGTAGAATTAGGTTGTAGGGAGCATCTGTGTGGTTGGACACATCTGGTGAATGCTGGAGTCTCTTAACCCCAGTGTTCCCATGAGTTCAGGTCAGGTTTAATTCCCACATGACTGAAATTAGGCAGTTCTGTGTTTGTCCTGAAGTGTGACTGGTACCTTCACTGCAGGCATTTGTTTTATTCTGTATCTGTTAAGATGAGAAACCTTTCTCCACACAGGTTTTCTTAAACCTAGACTTGGTGAAAATATTTTCTCTTCTTTGTTGTTTGGACAAAATAGCAATGAAGTTATACAAGAAAGTCCACTCTTTTGTAGAAAAGTTACAGCGAGATCCTAGAGGATAAATAAAGCAGAATGCAACTTACATTGCTACAGTTCCTGTCACAGAATCACCTGTGTATGTGTGTGGAAGGACTGTGCAATACTTTCTTCTGTGCTATTAATAACAGATTTGTTTGGGTTTTACCTCTGCTCCTTCCTCTTCCTGTTCCTCATGGTCTGACTCATCTGTTCTGCTGCTGGTGCCTGAGGTGGATGAGCCTGGAAGTCAGACACAGATCCTGTGATCCTGGGAATGCCTCCCAGGGAAGAGATGGGGCTCTGAGCAGTAAAACACACTACAGGGGGACCAGAGCAATTAACCCTGAATTCACTGCAGTCTGCTGTTGTTATTACCACTCTTTACACAAATCAAAAGTGCTGTGTGTCCTGAGGCTTTCCCTCAAGGACCTCCCTGTCCTTTCCTGATAGATCACAGTGGTTTCCGATTTTCTTTACACATTTTATATCTTCTTTAAATTCTGCTCTTGGCTTTCTTCAGTTTTTCTCTCTTGCTTCAGTTCCTTTATTTCCTACATTTTTTGTCAGCTTCTGTTCTGGGGCCTGCCTTGCCTGTCTTCTGTGGTTTCTTCACTTTCTTTTTTGATTCTTGGTACTTAAAAAGCTGCCAGCAATAGCATCCCAGCCTGTTCTCCGCAGGGAGCTGAAAATCTGGCAGCTTCTTATTGAACTTCATGATTCCTGGATATTTCTTCTGAAGTTTGGCATTAACTAAAGGCTGTTTCTTGGTTTAGATGTGACTGCTATCATATTTGTGGTGGCGAGCAGTAGCTACAACATGGTGATACGAGAGGACAATCAGACCAATCGGCTGCAGGAAGCACTAAACCTCTTCAAGAGTATCTGGAACAACAGGTCTGTGAAAGGATTTTATCACTGATTACTGATCCTGTCTCACACTGCAGTCACCACTTGTGGATGGGCCTGGCTGGGACAAAGTTCGTTTTCTCCATAACAGCTCATAGAGTGCCATGGTTTAGGTTTTGCCCAAAACAATGCTGATATAACACACTAGTGCTGCTGAGCAGTGTGTGCAGAGCATCAAGGCCCTCTCTGTTCCTCACTCTGTCCCTGCCGTGAATCCTGCAGCGTTGGGAGGGGGCACGGGTGGGCAGGCCCAAAGCGGCCAGAGGTGTGTTCCATGCCATATAACATCATGCTCTACAGTAAGAGGGAAAAGAGGGGATTTTGGGAGGTTACCAGCTTGCTGGGTATTGGTCTGCCCACAGGAGGTGCTGAGTGATTGCCTTTGCATCGCTTGTTTTGTCTTCACCTCCCTTTTACTTATCCTTCACTAATTAAACAGTCATCATTTATATTTTATCTTACTCCCAGATTTTTTTGCTTTCATTCTTTCTTTCCTCCTCCTCCATGCCCCGAGGAGGAAGGTGAGTGAGGAGCTGTGTGGTGCTTGGCTTCCCACCAGGGTTAACAGCACAGAGGGCTCTGTTATTCACATTTCCCAGCACAGTCTGGGCAGGTTCTTTGGTCACAGTCTCCCACCTTTAATGTTTATTACACTCAGATCATTGAAAAGAGCTCTGCACAGCTACTAATTAGTGATTGGCATGTTGAGGCTGAAGTAATTCAAGTAGTGATGGAGCAGTGTTCTGGGAGGTGGAAATGCTCCCCTGGGATGGGTTTGGATTAACAGCACAAAGTAGGGAGCACCCAAACAGCCTCAGGGTGTGCACACCTGGAATTCAGGTATTCACCCTTGGGATTCAGGTATAAAAGGAACCTTTCCAAATCATTCCAGTGTGTCATATGATCTTGTCTCCAGACATTTTGTGTGACTTTATTTTAAAAAGTTTCTGTGTGATCTGTACTGTGCCTCCTCACAGTGTTTGGTTTCCATTTTCCACAGGTGGCTACGGACCATTTCAGTAATCCTTTTCCTGAATAAACAAGATTTGCTAGCAGAGAAAGTTTTGGCAGGGAAATCTAAAATTGAAGACTACTTTCCAGAATTTGCTCGCTACACTACACCAGATGATGGTAAGATTTTAAAGTTTTGTTTGCAATCTATCATTTCCTTGTTAATCACATTTGTGATGGTTTTGGTAGCTTCAGCTAAGACTTGAAAACTCTGAAGTAGATGTAATCATTGATGTCTTTTAGCCAAATTGTAATGTTGAATTTAAGGTATTAATAATGAGAGATTCCTGCCTCTTAAATGTTTAATATACTAATAATTTCATCATGACAAAATCCTGCTAATTTGGTGTAGATCACAGTCTGACATTTTGTCACAAATGTGTCCTCGGGACTCTCCCAAATCCTGCCTGTGGTCATTTCTCTTACCTGCCAAATGCCTGGTACTCTGGCCATTGTAATATTCCCTTCTTCCCCTGAAGTCCTGCTGGTTTAAATCATGTTATGGTTTGTCTTGTCTCATAGTCAGTTTTGCCAAGTGTATTTCTGTCATATGTGAGCAGAAAACAGAACAAGTTGAGATTTTTAGGTGCTCTTACCAGAAAACACCTGTTTTAATAAGATACTTATTTTATTATTAATCAGCAACACCAGAGCCTGGTGAGGATCCCAGAGTTACAAGGGCCAAGTATTTTATTAGAGACGAGTTTCTTGTAAGTATTTCCTTTCTTTGGCTGTTTCTTACGTGGTTCTTCTCAAACCCGAGCTCATGCTCGTCTTCTGCTATTGCAAAGTGCTGTCACTTCTTGTGTTGTTTATATTAAACATCCACATTGCATCAGCCACTGTTATATTTATGAGCTTTACTGCTGTTTCTTAGCTGCTTTTTGGATATTTGTTTGTACATAATTAAATAGTAAAAGAATTGGTGAGAATTAAGGAACCCCAAATAGAATGATGAGTGAAGTCCTGCTGTTATTAATGGGGCCAGATTTTTATTCCATGCATTATTTCTAAAGATAGAGACTAATCAAAAGATGCCTCATTTGTCAGATATTAATGTTCTTTTTGTATTATCTTTCCCATTACTGGTCAGCTGAAGCTATAATGGACGTAGATTTTTTTTTTTTTTTTTAATATTGTTACAATTACTTGTAATGGTGAGCCTGGCAGTCAAATTGTGGACTCATTTTAAAATGGAGCAAAACAGAAAGTTGAGAGAGGCTTTCTGTAAGTATAAAGCAGGGATAAAAGCTTTATACAGGGAGGCAAAATCCTACTCTTTTCATGGTCAAATGGACTAGGAGTTGTGTTGCTAAATCCACCAAAGCTGCATATAAATAATGCATTTTCCTGAGTTCTCATTCCTCTCTGCAATTCCCCAGCTTGCAGCGACCACCTCGCCATGTAATTCTGATCATTTTGAATTTCATGTTTCAGGCGAGAGAGTGAAAACTTTGTGGGCATTTTGCCACTGAGTTGCACTTTTTGAAGACAGAGCTCACAATGCACATCTCAGCTTCATTGAGCCGAGCTTTGGGGATGGGTTGGGGATCCCCCAGCAGGTTTGCTTTTAACCCAGTGTCTCCCTCTTGCTTTGCACAGAGAATCAGCACAGCAAGTGGAGATGGAAGGCACTACTGCTACCCTCACTTCACGTGTGCTGTGGACACAGAGAACATCCGGAGGGTTTTCAATGACTGTCGGGACATTATTCAGCGCATGCACCTTCGCCAATACGAGTTGTTGTGATGGAGAGCACTTTTTCTGTGTTTTGGACTCCTTATTCCTTATTAAAAAAAAGAAAAAAAACACCCTTGCCCACATAGGGTGGAAGAGAACTGTTTGAATCTCCCATTGATCTGCACCCCTCAACTTTTTCTCCTTGCTGGACAATAGCAGCACTTCTAAGCTTGCTTCTGTACCCCTCGGACAGTTTGAGATGGCCCCTAACACTTAAAAGGCCATTTCCATGAGGATTCCCTAACAATGTTATTAACAAAAAAGAGAGAAAAAAAAAAAAAAACAAACCAAACAAAAAAAGAAATAAAACCTAACTAATTAAAAGTCCTGAATGTGGAACACCTGAAAGAATTGGGGATGAAAAAATTAAAACGTTGAAACAAAAAATTGGGGGAGAGAAAACCTTAGGTAATTTAGCACTGCTGTGGGCATAATCCTATAACCCGTGATCTCCACTTTGTATCACTCACTGCATCCGAGTAACGAAGGTGCCAAGTCACAGACCAAGTTTGAAGACAGACCCTTGAGTTTGGTTCTCTGACTGTAATGTGGCTTTGGGCGGAAATACTGACAATTCTCCAGCAGACCTAGACAGTGCAAAAACCAACTGCTACCTTTCAGAAGGGTATTTTTAAAACCAGTCTTGGTGGTCTAAAGACAACCATGGACATTTATGAATTGAACTGCATATGGCCTGTGATTGCAGAAAGAGTTAACCACACACTGTTTTCAGTTTGTCCACTGATGATCCCGTCTGCTCTAAAAATCATTATCTAGACTGTAGTCCTCACAGTCTTTCCCTTCTTTTTCTTCTTCCCTTCCCTCATTTTTTATTTTACTGCTGGATTATTATTCTTGTACAGACTGTAAAATGTATTATTTTGTACAACTTTATTGAAAATAACTTGTAGAAGATCTTTGTGCCTTGATTATGGCTGTACCTGTACAATGAGCTAAGATGTAAGTATGTTTGATTGCGCTGTACAGCTTTGTCAACCCTATCTGCAGCATTAGCTCAAGGTAGGGAAAATTTATCTGTAGTTTAGTTTTTCTGGTTTATAAAAGAAGGAAAAATACTGTTTAGTAAAAAAAAAAAGGAAAAAAAAAGAAAAAAAAAAGAAAAAAGTACAAATTGTGCAAACTTAACCACTTTAAAAGTGAGGTCTTCAACAAGTGACCAGATGTTGCAGCATCGTGCTTTTTAATTTTTAGCTTTAATTCATTTAAATCTCTATCCAAATGCAAAACATGGCTTGTTTCTACATAAAACCAAATTTTGCTACAAATTATAAATGTTAGTCTTTGGTCATTCATAGTCCTTTTTTTGCTAAAGACGAAAAAAAAACCAAAAAAAAACCAAAAAAAAAAAACAACAAACCAGAACAATAACAGACACGTAGGGCATCATGCAGGTCTGGTGACCATCTCTAGACTGGGCCAAATACCCACCAACCTCGGCTTGCGCTGTGTGGGCAACGACTACCAGAATGACAAGGTGTGCACTGCCCTTGGATTTGGCCACTGAATTCCAGTTTCAAATGACATTTTTATTTCTCTTTTAATAAAGAGATACTTTAGAACCTTTTTTGTTTTATATTAACTATATAAGTAGCTTAAAAGTGAAGATGTGTGGATTTTTTCTTAAACTTGAATAATTTATGCAAATTATATGCTTAGAACAACATGTGGTACAGTAAAAAGAAAAAAGAGCAAAAATCACTGTAGCAATAAGAGAGCATGTAATTTTAGTAACTACTACACTGCTTTATATTTTATACCTAGGTGTTTTATGTCTCTGTGAGTGTGTTACTTTTTCATGTGTCTAAACCTACGTGTACAATTTGTACAGAGTCAGAAATTACAGCTGTAATAACACATCTAGAACAGTGTTAGCCTATATTACTCAAACACCCCTGTTCCCCCTTCATTTACACCCCTAAACTGATCTGGATCTTAACTGCAGTGACTTTAAAAGGAAAAGAAACAAAAACACCAAAATTCTTGCCTCTTTGCCTTTCACACTAGCTTCCCTCCACCCAAGAGACCATGTTGGCTTTCTTTTTTTGGGAAGAGATCCAGTTTAAATTCAAGTGAGGGTGTGGTCAGTGATGTCTGTGCAGCTAGATTTGCTTCAGGTATCGGATGCCTTTTCAATACTAAGAACTGCAACTGTTCAGAATTGTGACTTTTCATTTGCTTTTGTGGCTAAAGTCTTAAAATGAATCACACAGTCCATTTTCACTGGAGAGCAGGGATGTGAGGGAGTTACTGTCCCATCTCAATTCAGAATTTCTTCCAGAAGACATTGAATAGTCTAGAAAAAGTTTAGCTGTGGTTGTTACTCGCCTTTCAAGAATGATCTTTCCTGTTCACAGGTTTAGACAGTTGCCACCTGAACTTTGTAGAACTGTAGAAAACATGACTGAAAATAGGCCCCTCCAATTCAGAATGTATCCAGTGCCTGTAGGTGAAGGGCTGGCATTTCCACTAGGTAAAAATGGGACACATGTAGTGGAAAGGAAATTCATTGTGAGCCTTAATTTTAGTTACAGGAGCCAAAATCTTTATTTTAGTGCCAACCCTTATCTTTTTAAGCCTAGGAGGAGTTGGTGTGAACACCAAATTTATAAATGGAGAAAACCTGTAGTGGTGTGAGGAATGTAATCTCTCGTCTGAGAGAAACAAAGCACCTCCATTAAAAAAATTAACAAAATAAGCTTCTTCCTGTGATGAGGAGGACACATAATAATGAGCTATATAAGACAGCAACAGTTTAAGAAACCTAAAGCTTTATATGAACAGATATGTTTAGGGGATGCTTTTTTTTTTCCTATGTGAGGAAAAAGGCAATTGTTTTGAATATGGTTGAGTTGCACAAGTATGGAGCGTGTGTGTGTCTTAATGTCTCAGTATTGCCTTTGTTAGTCTCTTTATTAGTCCATGCAGTTTGGTGGCCTGGTAAATGCAAGTCTTATTTTTAACAGCTTTCTTTTTCCTTTTTTTTTTTTTTTTTTTTTTTTTAATACAAAACCATAAAGCTTTAATGCTTGCTATTTAATAAGTAACTGTGTTTTCTTCTGTCTCTAATTTAGTGGCCATAATTTGCAGTTAATTGAACCATTCCAACCTAATGCTTACCCATATTTCTTAGTTTTGTTTTATTTATTTATTTGAACTTCTTGTTTTCATGATTGAGGACTGTCACTTCTGTCTCATTCATCTGTTTGGAAACTTCTGACCTTACAGCCAAAACTTAACTCATTCTACTCAGTATTCATCGTGATGCTGAAGTGTAAGATACCTGCAAATGTAAACACTACCACTTTTATTAATAAAAGCAAATACAGTGTTTTTAGGGCACATTTGCATCACTGTAGTTGAGGTTGTGTCAGTATTTCCATTGTAAACTATGGAGGGTCTTACCTTGGCACTAAACTGCCCTAAGCTGAATCTTTGCCATACAGGGCTTCTGCTCAAGCGTGATTTGGTGGGTTGGTTTTTCAACAGTTTCCAACACAAACTCTTGTTTCTGTTTTAAGTTATACAACTGTTTTGTTGGATGGGGGTTGGTTTAAAAAGACAACAACAAAAAAACAGCAAACAAACCTGGTTCAAGATTGTTTTTGGCACTTCTGTAACTCAGAAATGGTTTTGATTTTTAAACAACCTTCGGCAAGCCAGTAACCTACAATATGGTCTGATCACTTTGGGTATTTTGTAAAAATAATAATAAATTGTAGAGATGTTGTGGTTTCAAAATCAGCTACTGTGCATTTGCAGTAACTTATTTCAACCCAAGAACTTTTAGCAATTTGTGCATCAGAGCACACATTCAGTGTGGTGCAGCAGAATAGGGATAACTCCTAAAGATTTTTTTCTTTTTTAATAATATGGAGAGATAAATCCACTACAGACTAAAAAAGGATTCAGCTGCCTCTGAAAGCATCAAAACCTGCTCTCAGAGGCTGAAACTGGAGCTCTGCAAGTTGATAGGAGCAGACTTTGATGCAAAAGCCTAAGAAGGCATCCTGGATCAGCTGTCATAGGCAGGAGTCCTGAGGGCTTTTCTTCATTTGTCTAAAAACTGTTTTGATTCATGGCATCAGGGCAGGATTTAACTGAGGGTATGTCCTAACTCCAGGGGAAGGGAAACTAACTTTGCTCCACTGTGCTGCATGGAATTGATACCTGCAGGGCAATTTCCTTCTGCCAGTAAATCTATGCACAGAAATATTAATGTTTGTGGCTTCAGAACCTGAGCACCTTGTAATTCATCGTGGTGTGTTGTCCCTGTAAATGATGGAGGATGTTTTGTATTATTTATTTTCCAATGTCAAAAATTACGTGCCAGTAAAAACAAAAGACATAAACACAGGAGATTGACCCCAGACCTGGAGGCAGAGCCAGTGACAGCTGAGTACCAGTCCAGTGCCTTAGTGACAATGCTCTTGGTGATTGGTGCTATACAAATGTCTTAAGAGTGATAAAGTTGTTCTAAGTTATAAAATTATGTAACTGATTGTGGAAGAGATTTAAGTTCTCTTCTTTCCCCAACTGTACTTAATGTGCTGTGTGTATTCCTAACACTCCTAAGACCTCTTCCATGGAAGTAGATGATAAAATTCCTCCTAAATTTAATAAGCAGGATCAGGGCCATAGATTACTATCAGTGGAAATCTCTCACAGGAGCAGGTCCTCATCTCTAAAATACATGTTGAGTTTGTATAACAGCAAAAATATTTATAAGCAAACATCTGTTTGCAGTCCAAAACCAAACTGGGCCCTTCTTCCTCAGCTTGGTATCTCTGAAAATTCATCTGTTGGGAAAAAAATCTTCCTGTTCTATGAAAAACTTTGAAGTGTCTTTGTAAATAAAATAAGCTCCAAAGGGGATTTCTGAAGCTCTGCTGATGAAAGCCTGACACAGAAAAATCCCTCTGGTGACTGACAAGACAAATTCCAAGAGTGAGCCTGTTTTAATCCTGGTCATACCCAGTTGGCTTCAGTCCCATGAGTGGATGTGTCAGTGTAGGTAAAACTGCTTCAGAGTTTTCCTGTAATGCCCAGACTGCTAAAATTCGAGCCCTAAGCATTGCCTTTGCAATTATTTGTTTTGATCCCTGATTCCCATTAAAAGCTCAAACTGCTTTTTACCCTGGTTACTTTCAGTGTACTGAGCTGAGCAAAATGGGTGCAGTATAAAGCACAAATCTGACCTGGAAAAGAAACATGGGAGGAGGTGGGGAGGCAAATAAGATCTCTCACTGCATTAAACGCAAAAATAATAAAATGGAGGGGTTTTTCTGACTTCTGTGTCCTATAAACTTAGCCTGGTTCTGTGGAAAACAGGGAATTCCCCAGGGTAACAACAGCATTGATACCTCTGTAACATGGATAACTGACCAAATATGTAATAGATAATTAAAAATCCACCAAAAAACAAAACTTACAGATTTTCCTAATTTTTTTTTTCACTTAGGAAGTCTGACTCAAAATTATTGAATGACAGAACAAAATAAAACCTTTAAACATTGTCCCAGATAGGGAGAAGGATAAAATTTTGAGGGAGAAGATGCTGACATTAGGGATTTTTGTGTAACATGCTTTCTAATGTTGGGTACCAGCAGACAACTGTAAGCAAATTCAAAATTAAAATGTGAATTTATCTCTTCACTTTAATTTACCCAGTCATTTTATTGAATGAGTTGGCTAATATATTTTTTTAATATACTACTACTCAAGTTTGGAGGAAGACAAGCCTTACAGAGGCAGTAATGTTGGGAATTCTCTCAGTTCTGTTGTTCTGTCATGCAAATTATTGTTTTAGGCTGTGAGTTTTATGTGAATTATTAATAGTGAAGTACAGTGTTTCTGTTTGTAGTTTTCTAGTATTTGCTGTGACTTTGGAACTGTACCATTCTTGCAACTGAAATGCCAGAGTGCAGGCAGAGGAAGGAGCAGCTGTATCAGGGTTAGGAATTGCCACATCAGGGGGGCACATTCCAGTTGTTTCTTTGCTACATTTTCAGTTTGCTGTTGGCAGGATAAGAAGAGCTTCCACAAAAAGACAAATTAGGGGTGATAGAACTGAATATTGTGGAAGAGCTCAAAGTATTAATGGAAAGTGCTGAGGTAGAGCCATGGAGATGTGTCCTGAGGGGGGTGTGAGGAGTGATGAATATCTCAGTAGTTTGAATCTCTGTTCTCTTACTGTTTGAAGGCACAACATCCAAAATGAAGTAACGGATTGTGGCAGTTTTGGTGCTAACCCTGAGTTCTGTTTCTCACAGGGTAAAGCTCTGCTGGGCTACAGAGGATGGTCTGTGTAAGCTCAGAACAGCCATGAGCAACAATTTTTGTGAACTTGTTTGTGTTTTAAAACTGGGAAACTTAACAGCCAATTGCTCTGTCCTGCAGTATGACCCAAACCCTGCTGCCTCTGGGTTCAGCTGCTTTCTCCTGTCCTCACCCCACTTACTCTTTTAACAGTGTGGTTGAAAAGAGAATAGAGCAGTTATGAAACGAAGGTATGAGACAACTTCAAAGTTCAAAATCCATCACCTTGGACACTGAGAAAGAGATGTAGGGGGGAAATTCTTCATTCCCCAGGTGAGTGACCCAATCTGGGATCCTCATACAAATTTTCAAGAGAATTAAATCTATCCCAAAAGGCCAGGAATATCCAGTTGAGGAACTGCAAAAAAAGGCACTTTGTGCAACCTTTAGAGCTGGGAGATAGTTCAGTGAAAGGTGAGTTCAAAGATCAGCATGAAAATCAACAGGAACTTGCTTTGAAGCAAGAAAATGTTTCCACCACAGGCTTGTCTTGAACAGCACTTGGGGCGTTGGGAGGCTCAGTGTTTTAAGCAATCCTCAGTATATAAAATACAGTTCCAACTTTTAAGTTGACATTCAAAGGACGCTAGAATGACATCACATCAGCAACATCAAAACCACCTTGTTTTGTCTCAGAATATTCTTGGTTACCTGGTGAAGTGTCGTGTGTTCAATGTCTGGAATTACTGTTACCAGTACTCGAGGTACAAACAGAAATGCTTCGTCTTGAGGCTCTGCTTGAGAAGGAAAAACTCTTTAGCCAAAACTCATTAGCCTAACGATGCTGCTGTAATTTCCTACTCCATTGGAAAGTTATTACCTTATCTCTAGTTGAATGTATTGGCTGCTTTGTAAAGGGCTAACGATTAAAAAATACAAATTTATGCTGAAAGAATTTGTAGAGGGCAAGGAGCAGAGGGAATAACAGAGAATGCCAGGGTGGATATTTTTAAAAAACATATGAATAAAAGGCAAACAGTTTTGTTGGAAGTTGGCTCTTCTGTTCGGGATTTTTCTTCTATATTTTAGGAAGGAACCAAATGAGGCTGGATGATTTGTCAGCTGTATTACATTCAGCCCTTTAGATAGCAAATCCTGAAGTACAGTTCTTAAATAATTTGGTCAAAAATCAAGAAAATTTTGGAATTGAAACTTGAGCATTTGATGCATTGTTTATTTTTCTGTTAAATAACAAAAAAAAAAAGGTACAAAAGAAACAATAATGTAATTTTCCATGTTCCTGTACATCTGGCTCTTCTTCACACACTTTCACTTTCCAGAATGCTTCCTCAGATCATGCAGCAGAGACACCAAGGCCTTCACTGGATATCTATTGTGCTCCAAATTTTCTCTGTCTCAAAATTTATCTCAAAATTTGCTCTCTGCCACATCAAACTCTCATTAGATAGAAATTGTCATTCAATATTTTACACATAAAATGTAGTCAAATATGCATTTAGGGGGAAATTGGTTGCATTAATTTGTTGCATAATAAAACCTTTCAGGGAGATTCAGGTAAATCTAAGTGCTTTTAGTCATGAACATTTCACTGAAACTTTATAAAACACAAATCCGTATGGGGAATGCAGTTGAGCTCAAGAGACAACCAACATTGTTTCCATTCAAAATTGTAATGGTTTAGTTAGCAAAATCAATTTCTGGTACATTTAATATTTCATCACATTTTAAATTATATCTTGAAACTGTTTGGTTTAATCTGATTTTTCCTCTTGTTTATTGACCTGAAGTGAGGCAAGCTTGGATATTGTAATTCTGCAAAGGGCTATTCAGCAAATGTCTGGCTGTTACAGATCCCTAGTTTTCTTCTCAAGGGAAGCTGAAAGTAAATGCTCTGAGTATTGTTCATTCTTTATATATTTTTTAAAAAATCTTTTTCTGTTATTGCAATCAAAATAAAGAGATATAAATATATAAAGATGGAAAACTTCTAGTTTTAAGATTCAGGCACTGAAATTGTATAACTGTCTAATACCCTCGTGTCTCTTAATGGCACTTGGTGCTGGGGACTGTTCCCATTTCCTACTCAATTAAGCAGGAAGTTTTGTATTATAATTACCACTGAAGTCCCACAAGTCCAACTGTTGTCACCAGACAAAACTTTTACCTGCTCTGAAAATGCTTTACTGAGGCTACAAATGTTTCAGGCCATAACCTCTGGCATAATGAAATTCTCCAGGCTGCAGATCCCAATGTCCTGCCCAGGAGATACACAGAAAATTTTGGTTGTGGGAAGGAAGATTCTCCTACCTATATAAAAACTGTTATGCAAAATGTCTTTAGTTGAATTTTCTGTAAAGAACCAGGATCTCCTCCTAAGGCTCATGAAGTCTCAGACTTGTGGTTTTCCCATTCAGTTTCATTGGAATGTTAAGTTCTGGACTCACTTCTTCTCCAATTTGAAGTTTTCTGAACCTTCTGTTAAGATGCTATAATGGTTACTCTGAAATCACCTCCTGAGAACGTCTTACACCTAATTACACATCTTATAACTCCATTGCAAGCCAAAGAAGGAAAAAAAAAAGCTGATGAAGCACAGGAGGTGTAGAGATGTTTCATATGAGACTCTCAGAAAGTACTTTTTCTCTCTTGGTTTGGGATGGATTAAATTCAGATCTGGTACTTTTTTAGGAAGCTCTGACTGGTTAATCACACTGCCTGTTCTGAGTTCACTATTATTTCTCACATCTGTGGGATGGAAATTGCCTGCTAACCAAATGGAGATGAGCCAAAAACTTTGTCTCAAGGATATTTCCATTGGCTCCCAGCCTCAGCTTGTCACTTCGCTCCCAGTTTGTCCCTCATAAAAAATGACCACTGTGATTCCACAGGCACTGGGATGCCCCTCACTGTCCCCCTACCTGCAGTGGAAAATGTGGAAAACCTGTCCCTTGTGTCTCTGCTTCAATCTGTGTTGTTTATTCTGAAAAAGTCTTTTTTCCCCTTCTGCTGGCAGAGCAAAAAGAACTATAAAGAATTATCCCGGCTCTCCCGCATGTCAGAGCAGTGTTTCAGGATAGCAACTTCACCACTGTAGGGCAGCACACCACAGCACAACTCGGGCTGTGCTGCAGTTCAGGTGCTGGGGTGCATTCTCTGCACTGAACTTGGAAATGCAGCAAATCCTTTGATGAGCACAGCAACCACATTTGAACAAAGATTTTGTCTGTTGAAGATTCTATAACTTATTTCTGAACAGGGGGGTTTTGGCCTTTCTTACCAAGCAACGCATGGGAGACAATGTCATTCCTTTTTGCTATTTTTCAGTTAGAAGCTGAACGAGAATAAAGGATCTTTTAAATTATTAATCAGCAAAACTCCTGGCTGGCTTCCAAATCCCAGCACACACCCTTACCCTCCCCTTTCTCACAGTTAAACTTTTATACAACTGAAGAACAGGAGTGGATCTGAAGAGACACAAAGGGACTCTGTTTCTCACATCGTCTCACTAATGCCTCTCTCCTTGCCTGAGGCCTGATTATGTGATCAGTTTTCATTGTAGACTTGCCCCCTGTTCATCTAATTCCTTGTCCCTCCCTTCCTTGGGGACCCTCTTGACCCATTGTCTTTGCTCAGCATCCCCAGGAAGGGTCCTGGGCACAGCCAGTGCTCTGGGGATCCAGTTTTGTGGATGGGAACAAATCCTGTGTCACAGGCTGCCAGAACAGCCTCAGAGCAGGGGATGTGGCTCTCACAGTACCCCTGCTTTCATTCCCCAAAATTATCTCCCCCCCTTTTTTCTTGTTTGTTTGTTTTCCTACTTGTCGGTTTTTCTATTCTACCATAACGTTTCATCATTCCTATCAACTTGATGCTGTTCAACATCCTCCTCATGCTTCATGTGAGGGAGGGAACTGCTGTTGTCCAGCTACAGCCAGAAGAGGAACACATCCCATGGATAACATATCCCTTGGAGAATATATCCCATGGAGAACACATCCCATGGACAACACTTTCCTTGGAACAACACATTCCATGGGGAATATATCCCTTGGAGCAACACATTCCATGGAGCAGCGCATGCCTTTTTTAGCTCTTCCCTCGCAATTCCCGTCCGGTTGCGCTGGGAGGCTTTGCAGGGCAGTTTGATGTCACATTTCCATCGATCCTTTCGGCTCTGAGGCGGTGTGTGCCCCCCGCCCGCCTCCCCTCACGGCCCGTCCGCGGCCGCCCCTCAGCCGCCGCCATGCCGGCGCTCCCGGCCCGCCTCCGCCGCCGCCATTCCGCGGCGCCCCGCCCGTTCCGGCCGCTGGGCGGGGAGGGCCGGGCTGGCAGCCATGGACGACGCCGATTACTTCGAGGGCAGCGCGGCCGAGTGGGGCAGCGAGGCGGACGGGGGCGCGGTGAGCGCCGGGGGGGAAGCGGGGCGAGGGATGGAGCGCAGCCCCAGGGGTGTCCCGGAGCAATCCCCGGGCATAGACTCCGAGCATTCCCCTGAGCATCCTCCGGGAGAATCCTGGAGTATTCCCCGGGAGGGGCCCGGAGCGTCCCCCGGGCCTTCCCGCTCCGCCGCGGGGGCTCCGGGCTGAGGCGAGAAGCGCCGGCTGTGAGGGCAGGGGCCGGGCCCGGCGCTCCGGGGTTAAACTGCGGGAAGGCCGTGCTGGTTTTGGTGTCTTCTCCGTTAATAATCGCTGTTTGTCGGGGTGCTTGCGGTGCTGAGCCGAGGTGTGTGTGCTGCTGTGGGCAAAAAGAGCCTGAATTTGGGAGCGTGGGGGGAAACGGGACAGGGGAGGCTGACCTGACTGTGCTTGTGAGCAGCAAGATGATGAGGATGGAGAGGGAGAGGATGATGCCGAAGTCCAGCAGGAGTGCCTGAAGAAATTTTCAACCCCTGACTATATAATGGAACCGTCTATATTTAACACGTTAAAGAGGTGAGTGTGACCTGACGTGTGTTATGGTGTGTTAGAGGTGTCACTTCGTATGACAATGTGTGCAAATGTATAAATTTACCCTCCCCTTTAAATTTAGAGTTCGATTGTTTTTTGGTTTTAATATGACTCAAATCGTTCTTTTGTAATCCTTTCATCAGATATTTCCAAGCAGGAGGATCTCCAGAGAACGTTATTCAGCTCCTCTCTGAAAACTACACTGCAGTGGCACAGACTGTCAATTTGCTGGCAGAGTGGCTCATTCAGACAGGTATGATACAAGATACAGAGTAGTTTGGGTCTATGATCTTTATTCTGTCAGGAATATCTGAATTTGTGACAAATTTGGTCATACACAGGAAGTGGATTGTTATAAAGTTGTCATCCTGTATGTGGCTAAATCCTTTATAATAACAGGTTTATTCCACTTGGAGAATAATGAAGCAATAGGTTGATGAAATGCCAATGAACTGTGTTATAAAAGTTTTTATAGTTGAAACAGCTACATAAAATATAGTTTCTTTTTAATTTCGTTCGAAGGGCAAGGGTGCTGTTATATAGACAGTATAAGCAGTATTTGTTATCTTGTAATAGAATTAATTATATAATCATTATTACATCACCAGAATTATTATGCTCTGATTTCAGAAATGTAGAACTGCTCATTGCTATTTGTGTGTTATTTTATAGAATACTATCAAAGCTACTGATGACCAATATTTAAAAGGATGAACTTTAGTGTGTAATAACGTGGGTTTGTGCCCCAGATCTGGTAATGCCCTTTTGGTTAAGGCATCCCAGTAACAGTCCTGGGGATGATTGGCATTGCTTTTTGTGTGTCTGATGAGGAGAGCAAGAGGAATGTTGTGACCTGCCTGAGATCAGTTTAGCATTTAGGAAAAAAATTTGTTATCTCAACAGTATGGCTCAATAGTAGAACTGATGGCTCTCCTGTCTTCTCTGTGTTGATAAATTTTGGAGTTTCTGTTCTTATTGAAAAATGTGGGATGCTGCTGCTGTGTTCTATTGGACTGCATTGCATCTGCCAAGTGTTTCGTTCCTTCTGTGCAGGTGTTGAGCCAATGCAAGTTCAGGAGACTGTAGAGAACCACTTGAAGAGCTTACTGATCAAGCACTTTGACCCTCGGAAAGCAGACTCCATCTTCACAGAGGAAGGAGAGGTGTGCATGGAATCCCTGTTGCTGTCTCTACAGTGCATCCTTCCTAGATGCCTTCATCTGATGGAGTGGTGAAGGGAAGGGAAATTGAATCTTCAAAGCTCTTTGCTGAGGAACAACTGGTTTCAGAAAACCAGCTCTGTCTCACTGGGGTCCTCAGAGGTTTAGAGAACTTGGAAATTTGGAATGCATCCTCCTTTGTAAAAAAGCTCTGTAGAACAACTCACAGGACTGCTGAGAGGTAAAAGCCTTGCTTTTTATGATCCTGACAACGAGATATTCTTAAATTTCTCTCTCTTGCTCTGTTCTTTTCAGACTCCAGCCTGGCTTGAGCAAATGATAGCACATACTACGTGGAGAGATCTTTTTTACAAATTGGCAGAAGCCCATCCTGATTGTTTAATGCTTAATTTTACTGTGAAGGTACTATACCTAAGTCTAATGAATAAGAATATACATGGAGGGCTAACTGTTCTAGCATCAAATATTAGTTGTGGTCTTGCTTGTATCTTTTCTGTATTCTTGCCAATACTAATTAGTAAAAGTACACCTTGATGGAAGGACTTTTCCTACAGGTTTCAGTATGTGTAATTTCCCAGTCTGAAGTACTGCTTTTTTAATTTTTGTTGAGGTGTGGGGGTTTTCTCTTTTTTCCTTGTTTATTTTCATTTTATCTTTGTGTGAAAATTCTGGATTTCTGTTGCAGCGGAAAGTCTCAGTCAGTTTTGTATGTTTCTGTGACAAGAAGGGAGTGATACATTTTTGACGTGCTCTGCTACATTTTTTATTATTGTGCTTTATTTTTGCTGCATCTTTATTGGTCTTTTTCTGTAGACTGCAATATAAATGTAAATTCCAGTCAGTGTATGCAGAGGTGAAACTTAGATTCTATGTGTTCTTCTAGATTTGTTAGGATATCAGAAATATAAATGTAAATAACGTAAGATTTCTGTGATGTTTTTATTTTTATAGCTTATATCTGATGCTGGGTATCAAGGGGAAATAACCAGTGTTTCAACAGCATGTCAGCAACTAGAAGTGTTTTCCAGAGTCCTCCGTACATCTCTGGCAACAATTTTAGATGGAGGAGAAGAAAACCTTGAGAAAAACCTCCCTGAGTTTGCTGTAAGTTTTGCTTTTTGGAGTTTTTTTTCCTCCCCTTTTTATATAGAAAAAGAAGTGTTCTGCTTTCCAGTTAGGAGATACACATCACCGTGGGATTGGAGCCAATCTTGGTGTCCTACGAAAGTTTGTGAAGAGAAGGTATATCTGAGTTAAAACCCAGAAATGTATGCTTTTTGGTCATTCTGTGACCAAGAATTCCTTGGGTGACACTTGTTATAGTTATTAAATGGGTTGTAAAAAGACGGGGGTAGAACTGTTGTCCTTCACATGTACTGCAAGATCTAAAGATCAGTCTTGTCAGTCCCCTGGCAAATGAAAATACTTCTCTCATCTTCCACGTCAGTGTGAAAGTTGCCGTCTGAATCAACCGAGCACGTGTTCAGTGATGTGAAACAGCACAGTGATTTTCAGCTGGCTTTGAACTTCTCACAGTGTTTAAATACTGCAGAGAAAGTACTAGCATAAGTAGAATAGATTTTCTTCTCAGTTTTGGCATTTGAGTAATGAAGTTCTCAATTCAGACATTTCTTCTTGTGTGGTGTCAGTGCTTTTCTGTATTTTCCTCTTGGTTGTTGGGGCTTTGGCTTTGCTGTATAGTTGTTTGTGTTTTGGTTTTTTTTTTTCCTTTGCAATTTTGCTGTTTGTTTGTTGTTTTTTTTTTTCCCCTTTGCTCTCATGGCAGAGTAATCACAGAAAGACTGGGATGTTTTCTTGCTGACTGGTGAGGTTTGTGCTGTGCTTTCACAGAAGATGGTGTGCCATGGAGAACACACGTACCTCTTTGCCCAGTCCATGATGTCCATCCTGGCTCAGGAGGAGCAGGGCGGCTCCGCTGTCCGACGGATCGCTCAGGAGGTTCAGCGATACGCCCATGAGAAGTGAGTGCAGCTGTGGGCTCAGGGAAATGGAGCTCACCACAGTCTGAAAACTCTGCTGGCTTCTGCTTCTTCTTGACCACCTTTCACCAGCGAAAGGAGAATCTTTAGCTGCAACAGAGCAGTTCTTGTAGCAGGGCTTGAAGTTGTGGAGCAGCAGCAAAGTTCAGTGTCCTATGCCAGAGAGACCTGAAACTGAAAAAACAAAGACTTGAAGTTTCTGTCTGTTAAGAAATATCTATTTTTATTTTTCTGTTAACATTTTGGAAATAAACAAGGGAAACACAGGCCTGTTTCCGTAATTTGCCTAAGGCATTACATCCTATAGAATATGCCCTGTTGACTCAGTGAGACTTCATCTGAAATGTCTGAATTAAGAAAATAAGTCCGTGTGTGTTTGCTGTTCCTGCAGAGGCCACGATGCCAGTCAGATCACCTTAGCACTGGGTACTGCAGCCTCCTACCCCCGAGCTTGCCAGGCTCTGGGGGCAATGCTGTCCAAAGGAGCTCTGAATCCAGCAGATATCACTGTCCTCTTCAAAATGTTCACAAGCATGGACCCACCCCCAGTAGAACTGGTCAGTATTTACCTGTTTGTAACCTCTGAAACTTATTTCTGTTACAGTAGCACTTGGAAATGGGGTGCCTTGTGCTGAGTGTTGTATGGACAAAAAAATTCAATTAGCACTCACTTGTCCCTCTGTAATTGTAAATAATGTCTAATGAAGCTGCTACTTCCATTCTGGTTTGCATTAGCTTCATGGCACTTTTGCTGGGTTGTTTTAATCATTCCAAGTTGTGTTTTTACATATAACTAAATTAAAGAATTTTTCCATAGGAAATAAAAATGGCAAGGAATTAGTTCTTTAAACAAACAAAAAAAATCCCTGCCCACTTTAGCAGTTTGTTATAAGCAGGCCTAAATGATACATTTCACATTTCTCACTGCATTGTTCTAACATGGGTTTTGATAAGGCAAGATTTTGATACTTTAGCAATATGGTCTGTAACTGATTCCTTTTTTTTCCTTTTTTCTTTCAAAAGTCTGTGTGTCTTCAGAAAACTGTTCAATGTACTCTTAAAGGAAAATCTTGTTCTATGCAAGGTATATCAGATGCAAAAACTCCATTCTTAGTCACCTCTCGTGATTCTCAGGCTCTCATAAAATGTTCTTTCTCTTCACAGATTCGAGTGCCTGCATTTCTGGACCTCTTCATGCAGTCTTTGTTTAAACCAGGTGCTAAGATCAACCAGGATCACAAACATAAATATATCCACATACTGGCATATGCAGCTAGTGTTGTAGAGATGTGGAAAAAGGTAATGTCCACTCCTGTGAATAATATTATTTTTACCTACAGCAGCTTGCCTGTGCTGAAGAAAATATATGATTGTGAAATTGCTCAGTTTAAAATAATATATTCAGCTTAGTTTACTTATTTTAATATTAAATGCTTCTGCCTTCAACTGAGGCGATTAAGAAGTGTAGATCCTGATGATCAAACGAAAGTCTGAGTGCACTGAGAATTAAATAAAGTAAACATCCTTGTACTTCAGCTCACTCAGAATTAATTCTTCCGAAACTTGCATGTGAGTCTGAATTTTGAGACACAGCATGCAATCCTAGGCTTATTGCAGGTTACAGCTTCTTTCCTTAAATAACCAAAGACATCAGCAACTTTTGCATTCCAACTTTGCAATAATTTTGCAGAACAAGAGAGTCAGCATCAACAAGGATGAACTCAAGTCAACCTCAAAAGCCATTGAGACTGTTCACAATCTGTGTTGCAATGAGAACAAAGGGGCATCAGAGCTGGTTGCAGAACTGAGCACTCTCTATCAGTGTATTAGGTGAGCAGAGAGGCTGGGAATCTCTCACGAGGACATGAATCTTGTCTTTCACACACAACTTGTCCTCCTTGGGTGGCAGAACATGCTTTTCTGTGCCACTGGAAAATGATGGCAGATTACTTTGGGTTCCTAATAAAACTTGGATTTATTTTTTCATGCTGCTGTGCTGAAGTGCTGTCTCTCTGTAGGTTCCCAGTGGTGGCTATGGGTGTGTTGAAGTGGGTGGATTGGACAGTGTCAGAGCCACGGTACTTCCAGCTGCAGACTGATCACACCCCGGTTCACCTGGCACTGCTGGATGAGGTGAGAGTGTCTGTAAAACTTTGCTGGAGAGCAAGAACAGTTCTGGTTCTTGTGTAACACCCAGTGCACTGAGTGCCTGTCATTTGCAGTAAGGCAGTAAATATGCAGAGATGAATCTCTTGAGAGAAAATCGTTTGGTTTTGTCAGCTCAGCATTATTTACGCCAGGAAAACTTGGGCATCGTAGAAAGAAATGATGGAATGCTTTTCTAAATGAATTTCTGTCTGGCACTGAACATCAGTGTAAACTTGTCTGGTGCATTGTGTTTTAAATTACAGTTCTGAGGATCTCACTTTACTGTGTTGTTTGCAGATCAGTACGTGCCATCAGCTGCTTCATCCCCAAGTTCTGCAACTTCTTGTCAAGCTCTTTGAAACAGAACATTCTCAGCTGGATGTGATGGAGCAGGTGATCCACAGAGAATTCAGTGGTTTTTGTTACTTCCATCAGTTACTCTTACCCAATTCATCAGTCACTCTTGCACAATTTTGTTCTCACAGCAGGGTTAATTTAGAAGTGGTTAAAATGTAGCATAGCAGATGCTGAATGAATAAAATTGTGCACTCTGAGAGCAAGTTCTAATGTGTTGGCTCTTCCCTCCCTCCACCACCAGCTGGAGCTGAAGAAGACTCTCCTGGACAGGATGGTTCACTTGCTGAGCCGAGGGTATGTCCTGCCTGTTGTCAGCTACATCCGCAAGTGCCTGGAGAAGCTGGACACAGACATCTCCCTCATCAGATACTTTGTGACAGAGGTCAGCAGCAAAAACTGTTTACTGAGGTCCAGAGATCAAGTTTAAAATCATGTGTTTTGGATATTCAGAAATACTTCAGGTTCAGGTCAGATTCTGAGCAATGTCTCGGTGTTCATCAGGGTGTGACTTGGTCCTACTGATCCTGACTTGTGGAAGTAATAAGGTACTCAATAGAGCACCCTTAGAGTACATAATTAAATGGAGACCTCTTGTTCTCCATACAACTACTTGTGTGCTTCCAAAACTGGTATGTGAATTAGATATTGTCCTTCCTCTCCTGTAAGTGTAAGAATCACCAGGTTTTGTTTGCTGTTTCAGGTGCTTGATGTGATTGCTCCTCCATATACCTCAGACTTTGTACAGCTTTTTCTTCCAATCTTGGAGAATGAAAGTATTGCAGGCACTATTAAAACAGAAGGTGAACATGATCCTGTCACAGAGTTCATAGGTAAGTCATGTTCACTCCTTGCATACCTGCTTCCATTTGTGTTTGTTAGAATTTGCAAATAATGTTCAGGAGGAAGATTGCTAAAAATAGGAATGCCTGCCAGCTGTTTTCACAGACAACTTCCCTTTTAGGGGCCTGTGTTTAGCAATTTTCCTGTAACCAAGAATCCATGGGTAGTAGCAAGGAAGGGAAGATAAATACTGCTTTTTAGGAACTAGCACTGCAGCAAGGAAAGGAGAGGAAGGAAAGTTGTCTGTCATAATATTGTATTCCATTCTAAAACAAAAACATCTGTCCAGACCCTAAAATCCTAATTATTTACATAATGCAGAAATCCATATGCAAATATATAGATCAAAGACTCATAGTAATGTACTGAACAGTGTCTTTTTTTTCTCTCCTTTTAAGCTCATTGCAAATCTAACTTTATTATGATGAACTAAGCAGTGGGAAACATCAAGAAATCAGCCAGAGCTCATGGTCACTGCTTTGCCATGCTCTCCACCAGTGAGGTTCTGTAAATGGGCAACGCAGCAGCAAAACCCAACAAAACCAACAAACCTAAAACAAGGAGGAAAAGTCTGAAGGGCATTTGCTTGACTTGCATGGTGGCCTTGAAATTCTTATCAGAGGAGTGTTTGTGTTTCATATCAGAGAACTGTTAATGTCGTTTGGAGAATGGGGTGATACCAAAGGATTTTCTGTTGTTATACGAATCAGTATAAATCAATGTTCTGAAGAGGATGGATAGCAAGAAACAGATTTATTTGAAAGAACATTACTTGGGTTACTTGCAGAATTTGTCACTGATTCTTTGTGTAATAAACAAAATATGAAGAACGGGTATGGTAATTCCTATTAAAAACACTTTGCAGCTAGTTCTCTGAATAGGTCTTGAGTGCTCTAGGCTTTGATGTTCCAAGTTGTAAAAAATAAGAATTTGTGGGATTTGCTTTGTGCTGCAGAGAAGCCCTAATGCCCATTCCTCCCGTTGCGCATTATATTAGAATTCTAAATATCCTACATGAAAACAAAAAACCTGTTTTGTGTAACACAAGAGGAGTTGTAACAATCAAGGTTAGTTTTGTATTAAGAGATGAATTCTATGTGAGTGTGTTACCTTTCAGAATCTATTTTTTGCTAAATAGATGCATCAGATGTTACTGGTAAGTTTCATTACCGTGTCATTACTGTTTCAAAATATGAATATGTGCTGAAATTTCATTACTGCTTGTTGTGGCTTTGTTTTTATACTTATCTCTACTCTGTCCTGGCTGATGCCAAACAGTGGGAGATCTACCCAGCAATATAACTTACCTTTAAATAAAGTGTTTGCTCTTTTCCAGAGGTGTCTTTAAGTTTCTTTAAACTTTCAGACTTATTCTCTCTGTTCATTGGACTGGATTCTTTGCACCCCTCACTTTTAAACAAACAAGCACATTTTGCTTTTCCATGAATATCTGTTTTCTGAAGAACCTGCTTTCTGACAGACACTGAAACTCTTAAGTCCAGCTGGATATAAATTTAAAAAGCAAAGCACCTGAAAAGGTGTAGAGCTTCTGTAGAGGCTGTTTTGAACTTCCTTGCTTATCTCTGAGTAGAAGATTTACTATTATTCCAGACTTGCATGAGACCTAGTTTTCCTAGGTTTTGATAAGTAAATTGTAGAAGTAACAACAGAAATTATTTGCCCTATAGAGAATCAATTTAGGATATAGCCCTGTACAAGCTCTTGGTGATAATCAAGAGCAGTTTACTCTGTGTCCACTGCAGCTTTGCCAGCAGTTTATGCAAGGGTTATTTTTACTTTCCTGTGTTCAGCTTGGTATCACTTCCTCTAAACAGTTCCTCTGCAGTGATCCCCAGAGATCATTTTTAACTTGTTAAACCCTTTGTGGTGCTGTGATCAGAGCTGTCATGCAATCCTGCTCACACCCAAGTGTTGTTCAAACCAGCATCATTGCTGTATAAATTTATCCATCAGGCCTTTCACAAGAAAAAGTCCAGTGAAAGCAGCACCATCCAGGTGGAGGTAACCACACACCTCTATTAAAAAGCTCTTAAAATAAATACCCAGTCATGTAAGAGAAAAAGTCTCTTTATTAAATGCAGTTAGCAATGCCAGGTAGTAACATTTGATATGGCACTGATGTATTTGTCATATTAGTGAGGAGTGCTCTGGGTTATGGCAATTTATATTTTGCCTCTTCAGGAGAAAAAGGGCACAGTCACATATTAAATCAAGAAATTTGAGCAAAGCCAAGACTAATTAAGTAGGGAGGGTTTAGACTGTGTTTTGGTCAAAGTAATTCCAATTATATCATTTTGGTGGATAAAAGCAACCTCATTATTGAGACTTCCAACACCACTGTTTCACCAGGAGGTCAAGGAAACAGGGTTTAATATTTTGGATTTATCATGCCCACACTTGCCATGGCTTTTGCATCATTGCAACGTATTTGGTCAGTACTGTCACAGAATTTAAAAGAAAGTCTAGACCCAAATATTGAGGCTATATTTCCAGTACATCTACCTGATTGGTATTTAAAAGAATAGATATTTACATGTACAGGTTGTGTGATTCAGTCAGTGTGATTTCAATACTGTGCATCAAGGTAGACAACTCTTCCATGAGTGAATTGCTTCAAGATGTAAATAAAATTGGGGCAGTTCTGTATTTTTTGAAGGCATTGTGTGTTGCATCTGGGCTAATTTTGCAGAACTGCCTGATGGTGTTGAACTGTGAAAGTGTCTTAGGCTATTATTCTTTAAACAAAAGGAGATTGTGCTGGGAAGCTTCCAAACAAAGTACCTAAACAAAAAGCTGTACCGTGTAGAATCAAGGCAGTATAGGATCTCCATATGCACAGTCCTCCTCAATAGCCAGATTGTAGTCTCCTCCTTTTCCACCCTTATAGGCACTGGTCACAATCCTCAGCCACCCTCTTTCACCCTGTAAAGGATTTAATTTGCATTGTAAATTAGGAAACACAACTGTAGAAATTGTGTGAGTCTGTTCTGTCTGCCAAATATGAGTGATTTAAGTGAGTGGAGGAATTCACTCAAGCTGAAGTGTAACCTGGGAGTCATGGGGAAACTTGCTTTGGTAAATTTACATCCCACTCATCCAGCCCAGGTACATGACTTCATTTTGGCCTACAACAGCAATTTCCAGTTGCCCATAACAGGAGCTACATGTCCTTGAAAGGTAGAATTTGGGATGGAGCTGACATTATTCAAGTAGCTTTGGCCAAATATCTTCAGATTGGCTGGGTTTAACATTTAATAATTTTAAACTGTTAGTCTAGTTCAAATAAAGTTTCAGTTTTATATCCACAGGCTGTAGTTTTGCAAGTAACAAACCCCACCCTCCTTCCAAAGCCAAAAGTGTGTTCCCATGTCTCCTTACCCAGGGCTCACCCCAGGAGTTACGAACTATCCAATATTCTGTCCCATTTTCCACTCCCCAGCCAGCCACAGACACGATGTGATTCACTGTAGGTGAGGGGTTGTACTCTGTGTACAGTCCCCCTGTGTAGGCATCCAGCTTTTCAGTAGCCATTATGCCACAGCTGCAAGAAAACAGAGAGGTTTCATACAAGGGGATCAGGGCAGGGGCCTGGCTAAAAACCAACTGCTTTTCTTGTATTTTGAATTCTGATCTCAGTTTATATACAAACTAAAGTCTGCATGTTAGTGCAGAGCTGCTGACATGTGCTAGAGTGAAAATGTACACTGAGTTTCATGTATCTTTTTTTTTTTTTTACCTAATTGGTCCATTCTTGTAGATTTCTGCCATCATTTTTTCTCTTCCACTGACAGACCCATAGTCAGCAACTTTCCAGAGAGTGTAGTTCTTGATCACGTGGCATTCCCCAAAAGTGACACAGGTTCCACACTGGTTGAACTTCTTACACTCTGAAAAAACAGGTGAGATTACCACTGGAGGCAATCTGCAGGAAGGTGCTTTTCTTCAAGTGAAGTGATGGTAGGACACTGAGCATTTATAATTTAATTGAAGCAGATATTAATAACTTCAGAGTAATTATGAATACATACTCTCTCTGGTGAACTCAAGTATTTTCTGGAAACCACATTTAAAGTCCCTATTATCACCATTTACTGCTCTTTACTTCACAGGTATAAATACTTTGTTGAGGACAAAGAGAAACCATTCCAGTCATACATGACCAGCCAAAGGTAAAATTTCTCCTTTGTTCAGCTTGAGGTGACACTAGTTAATATTTCAGTACATTAGAGATTGTGTGTCATGAGTTTAAGAGATTAAGTTAAAACAATTCAACTGTACAAACTTGCCTGGGCATGATTTAGTGCTACACTGTCTGTCTGGAGTAGGAGACACACACAGGCCCGTAAAGAAAACCTGTTCTGTCAGTCAAACAGCAGGAACCAGTACTCTGAAAACCCAAGAAATTACTTTTTTTTAATACACTAAGATCTGCTAAACCTAGGAAGAAATCCTACAGCAAAGCAGAGCCATCCTACTTTGATCCTTGGCTTGGTAGTTGTTGCAGGTCTCGTCGGGGATGCCGTGGTCGTGGGCGTACCTCCAGACCCCGGAGTGGTCCCCGCCCTCACAGGACCCAGCATCAGCACAGTCAATGACATTCTGGACAGACAGGTAGGCAGAAGGCCAAGCACCTTTCCTCTTGATGTTGATTCGGTCTGTAAGAATAAGAAACTGGGGTTTGCTACTGGAATATGTGGGTGGCTACACACTGCAACTGGTTTTGAAACTGTCTCCTCTTCATCGAACCTGTAAGTTTCTGCAGACAGCAGCACTTGTGGTTGGAAAAGCCTCTGCTGTCTGCAGTGACGAACACAGTGTGACCTAATTCAAACCAGAGGCTGAGTTATTCTTGTGGGTTTCCGTTAGGAGGGTTTTTCCCGTTTCCCATTAAAAACTCAGCAAAAACATGGAGATGAGTAAGATCTGTCTAAAGCCTTGAAGAGCCCTAGACCTCTTTTAATTCAAGCCACAGCTTCTGAAAACTTCCAGATCTATTTCCTGACTTTGACAGCAAGGAGTTTTCAAATAGACATAATAAAAACAGCTCTGACCAGTATCTTTTACAGGAGTAGAGATTTATGTATAAGCCCATGCATAAACATAAGCCCATGGAGCACAGGCTGCTGTCTGTGAGACAGTCTTAATGCAGGAGAAAGCTTCCAGAGTTATCTCCTTGCTGTTACATCAACATCTCACTGTTCTCCTGCCATCTCAGACAGGCACCACCACCCTGCTGCCTTGTTTTGTCAGAAACAACAAGCTTACTTGGTGGAAAAGCTTCCTGACAAGTATTTATAAACTGCTTCTCTGCATTAACAGACTTAACTGATGCCACTGTGGTACTTCAAATCCTATTAGTGCCAGCAACATGCAAATATACTTGATTGAACAGGGAGCTATCATCCCAGCCTAATCTTCCTGCAAGTTGCTGTATTTTACCTATCCCAGTACTTCATCCTGGCAGGTGTCATACATGTCTATATCCTTGTATGCTGCGTGATTCCTGCTGTCTGCTCACACCTGCCTTGTCTTCCCCCTTCTCCCCAGTTTCCTCTTATTTATCCTTCACAGGTAATTTTGCTATAGCCTCCCTGTGCAAGTGGTGTTCCTCCAGCATATAACTGTTGTGTGCAAATCATGTATTCTCTCTAGAGCCACTACTTCCCCATCTGTAGCAAACCACTACTTCCTCTTGACTAAGAAAAAGGCTGAAGATTCCTGCTGAAATCAGACTTGTGTATCTGCTGTGGTGGTCAGTTTATTGGAATGACACGGCTCATGTAGCAAATACCCCACAAGAAGCAACTTCTTTCATTCCCTCACTCCCAGCATGGCTGGAGAGCCCCTGCTCAGTGCTACAGGCTGAGGTACCAGCAAGGGGAAGGAGACCTGACTACTCTTTTGCATCTGCTGCTGCCATCACCACAACTCTGAGGGTAGGGCAGAAACCCCAGCTCTTACCCCAGGACCTAAGGAGCAGTTTGGGAGGAGCTATGGCCACATTCCTTCTGCAAACAGGTTTTTAACCACACACCAGTGTTCCCCCTTGCTGCCTTTGGATAAGGTGGAGACAGCCTTGCTCTGGTTGCTTTCTCTATTGGAACCAACCCTCCTTGCCTTCACCTTGGGCATTCCCACTGTTCTGGTGTATTCACAGACATCTCAGCCTCGGTTTTGCTGCGTTAGTCACTGCAGTGATTTAGCACTTTATACCAGCTGTCAGTGACCTGAAGCTAAACTTCCTTTGCTACCCGAAATCTCCCGATTGCAGCGGGGAGCCAGTCCGGCACGCGAGCCCGAGCGTACCTGCCAAGGCACTGGTGCTGCCGTGGGCCCAGCAGGACCCGCAGTACTGGGGGATGTGCTGGTTCCGAGTGGTGCTGGCATAATTCACCCCATTCACGTTCCTCCAGTCCCAGCTCCGCGGCAGCGCCGACACGTCCAGGTACTCGTGCGGGCGGGGGTAGGTCCTGCGGGAGGATAGAACGGGGACGTAGCGCCGGGATCCCCCGGAGCAGAACGGGCCGGCGGTTTTTTGGTTATTTTTTAAAAAACCCCCACGGATTTCACCGAGTTTCGTAACGAGGCCGCGAGTGTCCGGCGGGGTCATGTGACCGCTCCAGCCTCAAAGTCTCGTGACCGCTGCCCCGAACCCGGCAGGGCCAGAACGGCCCCGAACCCCCCCGGGACCCCGGCAGGGCCAGAACGGCCCCGAACCCCCCCGGATCCCACAGGGTCAGAGCGGCCCCGAACCCCCCCGAGCCCCGGCTGTGCCTGCCCAGCCCTTCCCCAGCGCTCCTCTCCGCCGTGCGGCCGGGGGCGCCAGCCGGGAGGGGCCGGAGGTGGCCCCGGGAGGGGACAAGGGACCGCAGCTCACCTGAGGCCGAGCTCCTTGCGCGGGGCCGGTTTGTAGCAGTGCTGCCCTGCCCTGAAGTAGAGCCCGGCGCGGGCGAGCGGGCAGAGGCAGCCGCAGAGCAGCAGCAGGAGGGGCAGGAGGGGCTGGAGCAGCGTGGCCATGCTGGGACAGTGGCAGCTCCCGGGACACGGCCGGCACCGGCGTTTAAGGGCGGCGGGAGGCGCGGAGGGATGGGCGGGGCGGGGCCGCGCTCACCTGCGGCGGGCGGGGACAGCGGGACAGGGGAGGGGACAGCGGGAGAGCCGGTGCCGGTACCGGTACCGGTACCTGTACCGGTACCGCCTTGGGGTGTCTCTGATGGATCTCTTGGGGACGAGGAACAAACTGAGATCCCGCCTTCCCAGCCCCCAGTGAGGTTTCCAGCTCAAAACTTTGGTCACATGGGGTGTACAAGACGATTTGTGCCTAGGACAGGCCGTGTTACAGGTTTCTTTACCTTTGCCCTAACACATCAGCATTGTGCTAGACTCTGGCCAGCGACTGTGACTGGTTTTTTGTTTGGTTGTGTTTTTTTCCTAGTCCCGAGTTCTGGATTTCTCAAGCCCTTTAATGCTACAATTAGCAAAAGAACTCAGCCCTGCGTCCATTTTCGAAATTGTTCCTTAGGGTTCGGACATCTGAAAATTCTTTATTATTTGCTAGAAGATTTAGTCAATAGTAAAAATAGTTTCCTAATTTTCCTGTAGAAGCTTCTAGTGACTGTGTGAATGGATTACCAGTCTCCTTTCCATACGTTGCTAGAAGCTTTCATGTTTGATAAACAAGCTTAGTAAACCACAGTCAGTTCTCCCCTCCTAGCTTCTCTTCCTTAGCTTTCAGCACTTTTTGTAGAGGGCCTGAGGTTTATTAGCTCCACACTATGAATAGAGAAACTGAGGCACAGAGAACTAATGCACCAAAAGGAATAGCAGAGCAAGAATGGAGCCTGTGAGTTGAATGCAGTGTTTTTTGGTATCATTCTTAAGGATGATTCAGCTAGCCCAGGTTCGTTAAGACTTGCATCAGCTTGTCTGGTAGCCATTCACAGATCCCTAAAATTATCTGATGGCCTGTAGCCAGGCTTATCTCAAACTGAATAGGGTTTCCTCTCAACAATCTCCTCTGCTACTCTGAAAAGCCAGTTCCTTCCAAGCAAACCATTAAAAAAGGGTATCCCAGAATGCCTCCTTGCACATGCATATTTAATAGGCGTAGCGTTAAAAAACCCCAAACATCAACCAAGAAAACAAAAACAACAACAGAAAGCCCAGCAACCACAAAAGCCTGGCATCTTTGTGGTCTCAGCTCAAGGCCATCACCAGGGCTGTGGTATCTGCTCTGGAGGCACTGGAAGCAGTGGGCAGCCTGATAATAGCCACTGTGGCACCCTGTAATAGCTGTGCCCGCTGCCAGGCTGCTCCTAATCTCCCCAGTGCCAAAAGTCCCTCTGAGCCAGCCCATCCAGCACAGCTCCTCTCTCCCCACTGCCTCTGTGCTAATCTGCAGCTGCACATGTGCCATGGCAGGGCCTGGGAAGTGCCTTGGGCTGTTAACAGGCCTGGGGCTTCTCAGAGCTGAGCAGGGACAGGCCCCTCCTAGGCTGGGTTTGGGATAAGTCAGACTTAGGGGTTCACAGAAATGCAGATGGGGAGGAGAGGGAAAAGGGGCCTAAACCCACATCCGCTTCACAAAGCAGCTCAGCTACCTGGTGTCATGTGCCAGAATTTTTTAAGACTCTATAAGGAAGCATTTCAGAGGAGGCACATGATTGTAGGGAGCTATTTTCAGCAAGAGGAAAAACCCTTACTGTGTGATTGCATATTTCTTTCACTTCCCTTTTCCACCTTTCCTTGTGAGATGTACTCAGCAAATATATTTATTGCTGAAATTATTTTGTCCGATTTTTTGGACAGTGAATTAGCACCTTCAGCCTCTTTCTAAGCTGTGTCTATTGTGAATACTTGCATATTTTAAATAGTATTTATTGTGTCAGCAGCTCTCTGCTGACATTGTGTCAAGGCAGCTCTCATTCAGAATGCAGAAGTTGAATATACAACTCAGATGTGCATTACTGCTCTTAGCTAAGAATGGTTGGAGAAAACAAGTATGAAATGTGCATAAATAAAGTGAGATGTGCTTTAAAGTAAATGTCCAAATAACCTTTTCTGAATTTTCTTAGGGAATTGTAGAAGATATCCAAACCCATTTTGGGAAATATTGACGATGTAGCAATGGAACGGAATGTTTCATGTGTCTTGCTGGGTAAACAATGGCTTAGGAATGGCTTAGAGAACACTTATCTTTTGGAAAATGATAAAATGATATTGTGTTTTAAGGAAACAAAATGAATCCATCTGAATTTAAGGTCTTCCTTTCATTGCTTCCTACTCAGTGTGCTCATAGCATGGTGACAATGAAGATGACAGATGTTTGCTCTCTACTTTTTTAAAGTGCACTTCTGGTGCTGAACTCGGTGTCAGGAGCAGTTTTCTATTCTTTCATTGGCTGGTGGGAGAAGTTGAAGTCATCAAGTGGAGGGGAAGCATGGAATAAGCTGATTTTTGCTCTGGAACCATATGGAAGCTCAGAAATCCCTTATCTCTAGCAACCCATAAAGTGGTAGAGTAGTTACATTCAGTGAGTTAAGCCTTTACACTATCCCCATTTTATTTATTATGCTAAATAGTTTAAAGTGCTTTTCTAATTATAGTTCCTTTCCCCATCCTTAAAAGGAGCACTTGCAAGGCTGTGACAGTCATTTGACATGTAATTAAACTGCTCTAGGCTTCCAGAAGTCATTTTATCCTGGGTTTCTGCTGCTCAGTGATACTGGTCCTGGTTATCAGCAGCCAAACATGACCGTGCTGTGTTTTGTTCTGCCTCACATCCTTTCCTTTAGCACAGTGAGATGTTTCACTCAGTGAATGTTACAGTTCATTCAGAGAACTTCACTGAAATGGGGTTTCACGTCTAGCATTTTCCTGTCAAGTTCTGAAGTACATCTGCAATATAAGAAATTAAGAAATATTAGAAATGCTGTATTTCTTAATGTCAGGAAATGAAGAGAGAGAGAGGGAAAGAGGATCTGTGCAAGTTAGTGACAAGTTAATTCAAGTTTTGGCTAAAAATGATGGATTCTTATAACTATTTAAGGACCATCCACCACTGAGAGTACAGTGTGATTTTTATGTGTTACAAAGTATTTTTTGTTACTGCTCCTGTTCCCCCCCTTCATGCAGTTAAACTTCAGGAATGATGCTTATTAGTGAACTGGAGTTTACCTTGCAATGTGCTGAATGTTGTGATTATAGGAGGCTCCTGCTCACAAGTTGTTACCATTTTTATTATGGGTGTTGTCCTCTATGACTCATATGATGCTAAAATTTAAATTATGTGGCAGAAGCACATATGCTTAATAAATTAAGATCACTCACTTTGGGCTATAATCTCTACATATGCACATATATTTGTGTATATATATTATGTCTAATACAAAATAATGAAGCACAAACAGAATATGCACATATATTCATGCAGCACACTGCTGCACAGAGAACTGGGAAGGGGTGCATGTGACAGTGTTGCTTTCCAAACCACTCAGTGGTGCACCTGTGCTGTTGTACCTGTACCCAGGCAGCAAAGAGCCCCTTGGCTCCTGGTGCAGTGCCTGGGGCTGGCTACTCCCCTGGCTGGCTGTGTGACACTCCCTCGGGTATAAAAGGGCCCCCGGGGCCGGGCTGTGCTGGGTGCAGCTGATAGAGCAGCAGGCAGAGGGCTTGTTCTGGGGAGCTGGGGAGCCTGGGTGAGGTTGGAGCTACCAACAGGTCTGAGCCACACAAAATGCGTGAAATCGTGCACCTGCAGATTGGCCAGTGTGGGAACCAAATTGGAGCCAAGGTAAGGTCTCCTTTCAACACTAATCATTAGTAGGAGGTCAGAGGTAGCAGGTCACACATCATCAATGGATGGGGACTTTTGGGGGGGACAATTACCTTGTAACTCAGTGGCGGGAAGCATGGGATGTTAGCAGGGAACATGAGTATTTTTGGTATGAAAGGTAAATGCTGGATTTGCTCCTCATGCAAAGTTTGATGTTCATTTGCAATATCTATGGCCCAGCGATAACAAGTGCACCAGAGCATTCCTGCTGAGACTCCTGTTCCCAGGAGGAACTCATATACTCTGCAAGATACTGGGGCAAGTGACAGAGCCAGTAATTCCAGGGCTGTGAAGTTGTGTTGCTGGTACTTCAGCCATGCAGCAGCAGCTCTGCCGCATTTTATTCTTAAATATCACAGAATCATACAATGGTTTGGGTTGAAGGAGTCTTAAAGATCATATGGGATCTTATTAATCAACAGCATAACTTATGCTAGAGTGTAGAATGACACAAAGTGTCACTGTCCTGTGAGAGACAGATACCATTTGGGAGTATTTTTGTGTAGCTCAAACACTGGCATGCTGTGACATAAGGAGTAGTCACCATTGCTGACTTTCTGGGCTAGGAGTAAAAAAAAATTACTATGCTGTGTGATGACCTTCCTTTTTTTATTTTTAATTGATAAATAGGAAGTTGTCCAAAGATTATGTATTTTGGGCTGGGAGGTCTTTTAAGACACGGCACAGTTGAGGGATTGTTCTGTTGTGTTCTTTCTCCTTTCTCCCACACCTAACCTTGACTACTTTTAATGGAACATGAAGCATGGAACATGCACCTGTTGGCAGTGGTGTATTTGTACACTCAGAATGGGACTGGATGCTCACCCAGGAGACCTTTAATATTAGAATAGCCTGGTCATTACAGTGGGTGGGTGTGTCTGCATGAACACTGCTGTGGCTGCTGCCCAGATAAGAGCCCAGCGTAAGAGCACATCCATATGAGTGTCAAGATAGGACGTTTAGGACCAGCAGCTGTTTGTGGAAAGCCTTGCTCACATACAAATTTGCCTGTGCCAGCTTTGTCGTGCCATGGTCCCACCTGTGCATGACAGGACTCCCTAACCCACACCCTCACAATCTTTTTGTTAAGCTTATACCCAGTAGTAACTGTTACTTAAACTTTTAAACTAACATCAATTTTCTTTTACTATAAAGAGAACAAATTGAGGGCCTCCACCTATTAGTGCATGGGTCACAGCTAAGCAGCATAAATGGTCTGCTGAACTTTTCCCTTGAATTTTTTTTGGGGGGGTAGAGAAGGATCTCTGTTCTGATCTGGTAAGTAAATGGCAAAGCATCCCCTGCTTCAGGCACAGTTCCCAGAGCTGGTGCTGAACATATGCTGAAAATAAATAAATCATTCTCAGTGTGTTGCACCTCTTTCCTTTTGCAGTTCTGGGAGGTGCTTGGTGATGAACATGGGATTGACATCACTGGGAACTACCGTGGGGATTCACCACTGCAGCTGGAGCGAATTAATGTGTACTTCAATGAGGCCTATTGTAAGTGCTCAGCAGAGCCAACAGGGAGGGTAAAATAAGTAATTAAAAACCCCATAAAAAGCCTAAGCCACTCTAGGTAGATTGGACTTTCCAGAGTGGATTGTAAGCCTGTTTCTTTGACTACTAGCAGTAATTATTTGCAATCACTTTGTTTTGTTCCAGCCCATAAATACGTGCCCCGTTCCATCCTGGTGGACCTGGAGCCTGGGACGATGGACAGTGTCCGGTCCAGCAAAATTGGCCCCCTCTTTCGACCTGACAACTTTATCCATGGTATGTACAGCACACTGCCAGCAAACTGACTGCAGGCAACTGTCCCAAAAGGGCCTTGGAAGTCCTTTAAAAATTCTCCTGTTAACTTTATGGCTGTTCTTTCTGTAATTCTTTTTCACAGGTAATTCAGGTGCTGGCAACAACTGGGCCAAGGGCCATTACACAGAAGGTGCTGAACTGATTGAAAACGTGATGGATGTGGTGAGGAACGAGTGTGAGAGCTGTGACTGCCTTCAGGGATTCCAGCTCATCCATTCCCTTGGTGGTGGCACAGGCTCAGGTATGGGGACACTCCTCATCAACAAGATCAGAGAGGAATATCCCGACAGGATCATGAACACCTTCAGTGTCGTGCCCTCGCCCAAGGTGTCCGACACGGTGGTGGAGCCGTACAATGCCATCCTCTCCATCCACCAGCTGATAGAGAACACAGATGAAACCTTTTGCATCGACAACGAAGCTCTGTATGATATATGCTTCAGGACATTAAAGCTCACCAATCCCACCTATGGGGACCTCAACCACTTGGTGTCCCTAACGATGAGCGGCGTCACCACCTCGCTGCGCTTCCCTGGCCAGCTGAACGCGGATCTGCGGAAGCTGGCGGTGAACATGGTGCCCTTTCCTCGCCTGCACTTCTTCATGCCCGGCTTTGCCCCGCTGACAGCCCGGGGCAGCCAGCAGTACCGGGCCCTGACGGTGCCAGAGCTCACCCAGCAGATGTTCGATGCCCGGAACATGATGGCAGCCTGCGACCCCCGCCGCGGGCGCTACCTCACCGTCGCCTGCATCTTCAGGGGCAGAATGTCCACCAGGGAAGTGGACGAGCAGCTGCTGTCTGTGCAGACCAAGAACAGCTCCTACTTTGTGGAGTGGATCCCTAACAATGTCAAAGTGGCCGTGTGTGACATCCCACCGCGAGGGCTGAAGATGGCAGCCACGTTTATTGGCAATAACACGGCCATCCAGGAGCTCTTCATCAGGGTGTCAGAACAGTTCTCGGCCATGTTCAGAAGGAAAGCGTTTCTCCACTGGTACACAGGGGAAGGCATGGATGAGATGGAGTTTTCTGAAGCAGAAGGTAACACCAATGACCTCGTGTCCGAGTACCAACAGTACCAGGATGCCACTGCAGACGTGGAGGAATTTGAAGAGGTAGAAGTGGAAGCAGAAGCCAAGCCAGAAAAGGAAGCAGAGTAAAAAGTATCAAAACATTCTCCAAATGAACCTGTTTACATTCACTAAAGACAAAGCAACAGCCATCATCAGCATACCCAAATTAACATTTCTTCAGAACTTTTTCTCTGCATCTGGCCAATTATCTCTGATATTACAACACAGTGCTTTTGAAATTAATGGCAGCTCTGCTTCACTGTCTTAAACAGTTGACACTGAATCTCTCCCAAACCAATCCACTCTGAAGACACATTATCTCATACCAGCCTTCTCTGTAAATGGATTTACTTTTAGAATATAATCACCAGATACTGAATGTACTATACAGCCACTGTGCCTGTGTATATAGATCAGGATCATAAGCAATAGCAAAATATGCTGTCAGCCATCACCTTTATTTATTCTCAGGTAAACACAGTCCCTGCTGATTGTGAACTTGTTATTGTTTTAGGAACATGTGCACATCTCTGAGGCCTCCAAAGCAGTGACACTTTTATCACTCAACAGACTGATGGACATCTGCAGAAACAAGAGGGGGCAAATGACTGAATATGCACATTCTTATTTTATAAGTAATTGTTCTATCACATGGCTTATATTATTGCAGAGCTTGTATTCATTATCATGGTGTGGTTTGTTTCTATTTCTAACTACAGGTTGAGTTATGTTAGCACACTAAGTTGTGATATTGTATAAAAGTTTTGGTGTGGTATTTTTTTTCCTAGGTACTAACTACTGTAAATTTTTTTCCTAACTTTCATTACAACAAAAACAACATAGAATGGTTTGTAGTTTGTTAATGTAAGTTCCATGGCAGTCACTAATACAAAACAGTATTTTGCCTTTGGTGAAAAAAATTTCTTGCCATCACAGCTGCCTACTTAACAATGTATTTATAATATTCTTTTAAATAAAGATTATATACCATTCTATGAAAGTTTTATACTTGAAACATTTGGTACACAAAACCCCATAGTTTATTCTTGCAAAAACTAACATTAGCTATACTTTTATATGAAAAGATTTGTTGGATTTTGAAGAAAGTAACACCTCATGTTTCAGTTCAGTCTTGGTGGAGGAACCTGAAGCCAATTCTCCTGTGCAGTGTGACAATGTGACAAGGTGATCCCTGCTGTGAGGACACACAGCAGAAGGAAAATGCAAAAAACTCCCCCAAAACCACACAGCTTGAAGTGCACCTTTGCCTCCCAGCCAAGAGAAGTGTCCACTTCCATTCCTACTTCCCACAGAATGTGTCCCCCTGGTGACAAAAGTGTTAATGAAGATAATTCAGATTCCTGTGTCTCCCTCCCCACCTCTCACATGACACCAGGTCTCCCAATTCCTGACTCACTGCTCAGTATCTCAGACTTGCAGATTAGATCCCCAGCAGCACATCCATGGCACAGTTATCCTGCTTCCAGTTTTCAAAGCTATATGCTATATTCTCTGCTAATACAGATTTTATCCAGGATTTTTTTCCCGAAGTAATCATTAAAATGTAGTAGGCAGAAAAGTTTTAAACAATCAAACTCATTTATGTACCTGAAACAACAGCATGAAACCCAAAAAAAGATTTGGCTTAAAAATAACAATTGGCTACTGAATGTCCAGACTGTGCTAAAAGCAGTCTTTTATTTTAACAGAACTGAAAAGTAAATGTCTCTGCAGAACAGAAACTTTGTTTCAAGAGGAACAAGACTTTTCACACATTCAGAAGTTACATTTATTAGCATACCAATTTACACAGAGAGGCAAGTTCTACAATTCATGTGATGACATTACACTGCAGTCTTGTGCTTGCCTACAGCTTTGCAGTTTGCTGTTATCCACCACAGATCAGCTCCTACAAGAGATTAAAAATACAAGTTATTCGATTTAAGAATGTGTACAAGGTACACTTCAAACAAAAGGTAATAATATTTAATCTCAGATCAGGAACAGAAGCTGTTCTATACAGAACAGAAAATATTCCAGCTGCTTGTGATGTATGAAATGCACAAATAAAGGTATAAGCAGCATCTGTCTCACAGATAACCCACACAGCGAATTTGCTGACCAGGGGAAGGAGCAGTTCAGAGGCTGTCTGCTGGCGTAAGTATGAGACATGTGAGTATCACAGAGAAACCTGTGAGCATCACTACAGAGCCCCAGCTCTTCTGTGTAAAAATCTGAGCAAACCCCAAGCGGTTCAATGCAGGGCTTGACAGACAGTCCATCTCACCTCACTAATGAAATTAGGCAGCTTCCCACCTCACCCGTAATCAGGTCACAGACACCTGCGCACATTCGCAGCACATCAACCGCAATCCCCTCCACTCCCATGCCTGGAAATCGAGCCGATTATCTCTAGATATTGCGGATTAATGGATTTAGCAGTTATAGCCTATCGCTAACTCTTGCAGTACAGAGCTCCAGCCGCGCACCCAGCCCACCTCACCCACCTACATTTCACTCCTTTTTGGGTTTCACCGTTTTCACCGTGGCCACCGCTGCCCTCTCCGCCTCTGCTTTGTACTGCGGCTTCATGGCGGCCCGCACGGCCTGGGCGCAGATCTGCGAGTACCGGATGTAGCTGCGGCCGGGGGGACACAGGGAGTGAGACCCGGGCCCGGCCCCAAAGCCGCCCCCCCC
>VWZS01008147.1:250752-262839 GCA_013397075.1 Rhabdornis inornatus | reverse complement strand
CGCCAGCCCCTCTCCCCCGCCCTGTCGCGGGGCTGTCGCGACAGCAGTACCTGAGCCCGGCCTGTCGCCAGTACGCCACCATGGCTGCGGCTCCGCGGGCAAGGTCAGCGCGCGCCGCAGGGGACGTGCCCGCCGGCCAATCAGCGGCCGGGAACCGCTCACGCGCGCCGCCGTTCACGGGAGCGCGCCTCCGGCAGCGACCAATCAGAGGGCTCCGTTCCCGAGAGCGGCTCCCGCCCTTTCCGCCTGACGCGCCCCGGGCTCGCCCCGCCCCTTCCCCTCGGCCCGGGCGGCCCCGCGGCCGTGAGGGGAGGTGGGCGGAGCTATGGCGGTGGTAGGCGTCGCCGGGTTCCTCACGGCTGCTGCGGGCCGGAGATGTGCGGAAAGGTGTGTGCCCTTCCCGGTGTGGGAGAGTCTCGCCTCCACCTGTGGCCGGCCGGGGCCTGCCCGGCTCTCCACGGGAGTGTGTGTGTCGGTCAGTGGTTCAGAACTGGTAATTTGCCGGAAATTCGCTAGACGTCAGTTACCTAGGGAACATAAATTAAAGGCCAAGTTTTCTATGGGGCTTGTGGCCAGTTGTAGAGCGCTTGTGTTAGTTATACATTAACTCCTTCCTCAGTAATCCTGTTGTAATCTAGGAATCCGAGCAAGTAGTTAAAAGGGTGCGTTTTGCACCTAAATCTGGTATTACCCGTCTATGCCACCACTACTCTTTTCCAGATAAGACATTAAAAAAAAAAACAACAACAATTTACAAGCATGTGGAGACAGTGATTTTTTTTAACAGACTGTTCATTTGGGAGTTGATCTGTGTGTGGCCAAGCTGTGACAGTTCTGTCCCATCGGACACGGTGCCTTGCCATGGGCTTCCTTTGGATGTTGATACAAACACCTGAAATTCAATCATTTGCTCTAAACAAATCAATAAAAGACAGCACAGTAAACTAGAAGCTATTGACACAAGGAAAAAATAGTAATTTTTCCACATATAACAAGCAAAAAGCTATTAGAATATTCAAATCACATTTGATACGCGAGCAATTTGGTCCTAACCTGCTGTTCATTTAAATAATTAAGAGAAAATACTTAAGGAGATTAAATACTGGCTTTTAAACAAATCCTTGCACTTTTGTCTTGTTCGCTTACTTCCTTTCATCCAAAGTCAAACCGTTTTTAAAGCAGAGTAATTTTCAGCTTTGTTAGAGATCTCGTTTAGTCCAGAACCATTGCAATTGACAATCCACATAGTAATGTCAGGGAAGAGCCACCAGAACAAAAAGAACAACTGTTCACCAGATATGTCAGTTTGTCTCCAGCATACAATGGTAAGATGTGGACCCCAATGATCTGAATTTTTTTTAACTTTTACAGAACTCTGCTCCTATAGAATTTTGGCTTAATTTCTTAAACCCACATATTGCAATTGTTGCTACTGTATTTTAACAAAATACCTAGTGTAAACAAGGCAGAAAACATTCTTACTTGAGGCATTTGTTTTCTTCTTTATTTTTGTGTGAAACATATTCTAATTTTGTGACAGATGTGGCATATTGGAGCAAAGCTTTCCAATTTGCAGAAATTAAATAAATCAAAAAATATTTGTTATGATAAACATGTCTCTGCACTTTTAGCACAGAAAGGTGCCAGTGATATTAAAAGGAAATATATCTGGTTTTGAAGCCCCAGTTGTAACAATGATAACAAAAAGATACAAGACAGCACCAAAGATTTTGGGAAGCCCCTCCGTGCTACCTAAGCAGCATATTTGATGCAAGACAAGTTACTGGAGTACTCAATAATATTGAGAAAGGGGATATTACATGCAAATGCTTCTTTAACGGGAACATCTGATGATTTAATAAGTGAAATAATTAGCACTAAGATTATTTTAAGCTTCATGGGCCGCCCAGGCCATATAGATGGTTTGGCAGATAAAAATCATGCCAGTAGAGTTGGACATTTTTTTCCAGCTACATGCCCCACTATTCCTGCCCCATGGCTTCTCTTGTTCCTCTCCCAAACCCATTTCTCACCTGTTTTTTGCTCCACAATTTTATTTTCCTACCAAATCTTCTCTCTCTGTACCTCCCTGTGAAATGCCTCTGCCTGCAATTCTGTGAAATTAACTCAGCTATAAATCCATAACGGAGATACACAACCTGGATGCAATTATTTACACATTTAGCTCTATTTACTATTTGTTGGTCTTGATAGATAAAAATTCAGCATGATCTGAGAAAGCTAAACCTTTGGGAGAGGTACCAACTGTGCTGAGGCAGACTGGATATCAATCAGTGACAGAAACTGTGCCCAACAAAAATTCCAGAATAAATATTGATGTTTATACAGCTGTTACAAGGCACCGTTATAGATTGGTATGACCTGTTTTCATGCCCAGTTTAGATGCCAGGAAATATTTTGTAAATTAGCTGAAATTTCCTCAGGTAAGAATTTTCAGAGAGAGAACAAAGGAGAGAGCAGATAAAGGAGAGAAGGACAGAGAGGTTGCAGAGAGGAGGGGATAAGTTAGGAGGGTTAGATGCAGAGATCGAGAGAAGCCGCTGCAGTGCGATTAGCAACATCCAGAAATGTGAGCGTGGACGGGTCTGGGGGAACTAAGGACGTGAGGTTAGACATGTCCAAAGAAACTGAGGGAGTGAGGGAAGAAGCATCCTGAAAGGTGAGATTGGAGACATCCAGAAAAGGTGTAGAGATGAGATTGGAAACATCCTCTGGAGTTGATGGAGATAATCCAGAGGAGCGCTGAAACATGAAATAGTTAAAATCAGTGAGGTCTAGAGATTCCGACGAGGTGGAGGAGCTGTACTCAGAGACATCTGGTGAGGATGGAGGGATTGTACAGGAAAAGTCCAGGGAAGCTGAGGAGGTGTGACTGGAAACCTCTGTGGAGGATGAAGAAGTGAGACTGGAGAGGTCTAGAGAGAGTGAAGAAGTAGGGCTGGAGAAATCTGTGGATAGAGAGGTGACACTTGAGAGATCTAAAGAGATTGAAGAACTGTCGCCAGACTGATCCAGAGAGCCTGATGAAGTGAGACTTGATAGGTCCAGTGATACTGAAGAGGAGAAACTGGAGCGCTCCCAGGAATCTGAAGAGGTGAGACTGGAGAGCTCTAAGGAAATTGAAGAGGTGGTACTGGAGAAGTCAGAGGAGCGTGAAGATGTGAGACTTGAAAGGTCCAGAGAGGATGAAGAAGTGAGACTGGAGAATTCCACAGAGGATGAAGAGCTCAGACTGGATAAATCCAGTGACTCTGAAAAGGGGATTTTAAAGAGTTCCAAGGAGGATAAAGTCTTGACACTGGAGGGGTCCAGGGAGGCCAAAAAAGTGAGACCAAGTAGGTCCAGGCAGGTTGAAGAGATGACACTGAAAAGCCAAATAAATCCCCAACATGGTGGGTGTTAAATCAGGAGTATTTTAAACAAAAGATCTCTATCATCACACCAAAACAAAAAGACATCATGACCCCAAAAATACTTTTTTTAAAATAATGGTTCAAACTATGTGCTTGGTCTCTTAGTAGTTTCTCTTTCGGTGTAGTAAAACTCCAGTAATAGGAGACCACAGAATTACTGAGAACATTGTGCCTTTCCAGGGGACCAATACAGAGTGACATGTACACTTGCAGTCTTCTTCCTGGCATGTCTGTTCTTGTTCAACCAGATTTATTTTTCTGTGTAGCATGTGCAGGATTTGTTTTTGGAAACTAACCATGTGCTAAACTGATTGTGTCCGAGAAATACACATTTCAGCAACAGCAGTTCTAATTGTTATTCAGATAAAAAGAGGTCTTATTTTGTTACCTTTCTTTTATACCTTTTATAAAACTTGTATAGTAACAATATTTCATTTGTGCTAGTTTGAATTGTTTAATAAAAATATCATAGAGAAGTTGTGATAGAAGGCAGACGTGATTAAAAAGGGAACTGAACAGCTTACATTTCAGTTCAAAAAGGTGCATCTAATTATAGTGTGAGTAGATCAAGAGGCTGATCCACAGCTGCCTTCTCTTGTCTCCAGACTGCAAAAGCTCAGAGCACTCAGACCTGCGGCTGCCTCTCCAGACAGGCACAGGAAGGCACAAAAAGCTCTTCACTCATCACAACCACATTTTACAGACCAAGAAAGTACAAGATACAGGAACAGGAGGCTGCAGGTGAACACAGCCCAGCTTTGCCCACATTCTTACACAACCCATGTCCAGATGAGTGTGTAATGGATTTAACATAATCACCATGGGTGCAACTCCCACCCAGGTCACCTCTTAACTGAAGCAGGTGTCTGCTGAACAGCCACTGAACTTGAATGGTGTCTTACTATGCAAATATTAAAATCGTGGGGATTTAGCGCAATGCAAAAATTGCCACGCTAAAAAAAAAGAGCTGTTAATATACCATTGATGAGACCCCCAAAAGTTGTTGAATATATTTAACATTTATAGATAATGCTTCTATAATTTAAGAGCTGTTGCAACATGGTTGCAATTCCGTCAAGAGTACAATGTTTACAGATCAAAAGGCAAAACAAATTACTTTTTCCAAGAATGCATAATTTATGATGGAATTACAAGTTTGCTTGCTGCCCTCTATTTTTAATAAAATATAAAAGTAATTAACCCCTTAAAAATCCCTTGCTATCTAAAAACAATTGCATGACTATCTTTAATCTCAAAGTTTTCTCAAGTGTATTCTACAGGAGAGAACAAATATTAAAAAAGATGCAAATTACAATGCAATAAAAAGCTGGTGTCCAATAGGCTATAAATTTTATCATCTCTTCACTGAGTTCTTTCTGTCCTAATTTAAAATAGCAAAGTTATTGCACTTTTTCCTATGAAATAACACTGTCAAGAAACGTGGAATTGTGGTCACCTTTGTACAAAATGTAGAGGTCAGTAATAACGTTTCCTACCTTGGGTAGCTGTGGATTTACCTCCTTTCTCTGCCTGGGTAAGCCATACTGGGCTGTGCTGGTCGAGCTCTGCTGTTCTCTCTGCTGCTGACCCTAATCTGCAGCACAGCCATTGGAAATGATGCCATGCTGATGACAATACAGGTCATCTCCTGGTAAATCTCCTGTCTGAGCACAGCACTGCACAGAGTGCCAGCAAACACTTCACTGAAATCAGCTCTAATCTTAAGAGAGAGATTCAGTTCTGTGCTGTTCCTATTACAGGACAGTATTTTGAAGGTTAGTTGATGAAGCAGATGAAGACATTAATTTTCAACTTTTGGACACCTGGATTCAAAGTAAAAATAATTTTGCAGTGTCATCCAAGTCTCAGCTGTTCATTCTACAAAATCTGGCACAAATAGCCTGAGGAGAGACGTAGGATCTGCAGAACAGAATTCAGGTACACTCAAGTTTTAAAAATCTTGTACATTACTTCTTTTCATGTGTTTAATAACTTGTGTTGCTTTTGAAATGTGGTTATAATAGCTTGATGTAAGGTATTTTGTCCACAGTTGGTGCTCCTGGTCCTCCTAGGGTAAGCAATTAGTTCAGCTTGGTTGTAATATGCAAACTTACCTTTAGAATAATTGAATTCTACAGCAACATGTAAAGCAAAGCTATAAAGTTATTTAAGATAGAAATTAACAGGTCTTGTGCAAGTGAAACAACCTCCACCTTAAGAAATAGATTGTAAAATGACTCACTGCTTCCACATAAGCGCTGTATCAGCACTCTTCAGTTCTTCCATAAAACTGAACCTCAACAGGTTGCTGACCTTCCCTTTGAACCAATGCTCTGTCAGGGCCAGGGGATTGGAAATGTTGCAGTTATCACACAGTGGGTGCTCATGTTTATATATGACATTTATTGGAAATATAAATGCAAGTACAGACCACAAGAGACAGATCAGCAATGTTGTAGGAAATGGTGGTTACAATTTTTCTGGTTTTGAAGCAAACCCCTGGCTGGCACTTGTACTTCACTGCTGTGTGGCTGAACAGGTGCTGACACCCATTGGTGGGCAGGGATCCATCAGAGCCCACAGCACTGATTTCATCACATTCCTCCACCTCTGCCCCCTCCATTTCCCATGTCCTCTTCCCCTTTTTAAAAAATTCTTCTTTCCTCCTGGTCCTTCAGTTCTGTTCCTCCAGCTCCAGCTGCTTTCCCTTCCCCACCTCCTCCATTCCTTTCAGCCCCCAGAAGTTCCCTGCACTGCCCCTCTCACAGCAGTGCTGCATTCATCCACAGCAACCCACACTCACTACAGTGAATCTGAACACAAATCTCGGCCCAAGCAGACTGAAAATCCTTCCACAGGATGGATTCTCCACAGCAAACTGTGAAATCTGGTTGCTAGTTAAAGCCAGATTTGCGGAAAAGCTGAGTTGTTAAGAAGCAAAAAAGACCACAGCAGCTGTGAATGTGCATTTTAGGATATGCATTTCAAGAAAAGAAATCACTCACTCCAGGGATTTCTTCACCTTCACCCCTCTCATTTTAGATTATTCACCTCATAGTTCTAAAACACAACTAGACCAGAAAGTTTCAGGCATTAGCTAGAATTGAAACCAAATTTTATTTAAAAAGCGCCATATACAGAAAGCCATACTCTGACAGAATGAGAATGCAGGCATATAAATAAAACAGAAGAATGAAATGTATTATCTTTCAAGAAGTTGTTGAATGCCTGTAAAAACTAAACAGTTTTTTTTCAGTGCAAGGCCAAACTGTGAGTTCTACTATGCAGTCCTTAGTGCAGAAAAATTTGGAAATGAAAAAACTGACTTGAAAATATCAAATGATGCTAATGGCTGAACAAACATGAGTTTCAAGCTAAGCATTTTTATCAGAAATGATGGTACAGTTTTGCAGAAGTTTCACATACATTTTAAAAATTGAAATGTTATTTCAGTTGTAATAATCTCCTGTAAAAGTATGGCAAACCTCAATGACTTCAATTAGTAAGGTAGTCTCAAACCATTTCTGTTTAGAAAAATATTCTGTTTAGAATAGTTAATTTTTAAAAGTTATATATCTATATTCCTGTTTTCTTCCCCCAGCACAAACGTTATGGAAGTGTTCTTGTTCTGGTTCTCTATATAGCAGATACTACTTAAAAGGCAATTTGATATAAACAGAAATGGCATGCAAAATCAAATATGCTGGGCTGGGTGACATTACAGTTCATAAAGGCTAAGAGAGTCTTGAAACCACTTGTAAGCTTAGAATCAAAATTCCAGGAAAAGCCTTGGGCACCAAAATACCACCATAGCTACTTCTGGGCTGTGCCTTTGCCTTTTCCTGTTCACACTGAAGGAGCCTTGTGGGACAAAGGTGCCCAGGACTACCCGCAGACTGGCACACCATGGCATGTGCCAAGGGCTGACCTTTCTGCAGAGAATTGACTGGTGACAGTACCAAGAACCTGCAACGAGTACCAGGAAACAGAGACTGGAGAACACCAAGTGAAACCTTTCAGAATACAAAGAGCCTTGTACTGTGAGCAAATCAGTTCAAAGTGTAAAGGGATGTGGAACATAGAGCACTAGTTAAAGTAAAGAACAACACAATATCCAGTGGATGGAGCACGTTATTTCTGGACTGTGATCAAGTGAATGAGTATATTGTTAAATGCTACTTCCTCTTATGTTTAGGTATCTCCTCAGCCACCTTCACAAAGGTTTTTTAGTCTTTAATTGGTTCTTTGAAGTGAACACCTACTACTGTAGCAGCTTACAAGATTTTAAGGCTCTATGCTTACTGTACCTTTATGTAATGGGCTTTTAGAAATGGAGATACTTATTGCAGAAGTTAAAGATAAAATTTGATTTTAAGGTACTGCATGCCCAGCTCATTAATGTTGCATTTAGGAGTAGGATTTAGGTCTTGGTAGGTAGGTAAGAGACACTTTGATGTTTTGATGTTTTACCTATAGTGACTAAACTGAAAAACCATTTGAGTACCGTGTTAGTTCAACCAGTCAAGTTAAAAAGCTTATCAAAAAATATTTTGTACATTCTTTTATATTTCAAGCATCAAGTAATAAGCTTTCTGTTAAACCAAGTTGTGTCACACAACTGTCAAAAATCAACAAAAAGAACAATGCTGGAACAACCATTCTGCTTAATTTTGGGCTTGGTCCCAAAAGAGGTAGTCCATAAGTCACAGAAAAAATAAAAGTTAGCCTAACATGCCAGTGTCCTCCACCATATGCAACCTCACCACTAAATGAGGCTATTTCATATCTGCAAACATTATAAATTAGTGTTCATGTAAATACAGGAACTACACTTGAAATTTATTTCTTCATCTGTAACCACAATTCGGTCCAGCTGACCCAATATATTAAACAGCCTTTGAGCCTCAGCCTTGATAAGAATTCAGCTTTTCTCCAGATGAAATTTATAACATGCCTAATACACACATCCTTTAAATAACAAAGGATACATGTATTTAGGCCAGGAGAGAAGCTGCAGGTTGTAAAGCCTCATTAGTGATGCAGGTCTAAGAACTATCATCATTTCTCTACAAATGCTGCTGCCGCCATCGAATTCCTCATGGTTCCTCTTGCTGAAGCTGCAAATTCTTCAATTTCAGCATTCAGTCTTTTAATTACCCATTCCAATGCTTCACGGCCCTACAGTTAAAGAAAAGTTTATCAGTGTGTAAATCTTAGTAAATAAGTAAATCGGTTAAATTCTTACTGAAAATTACTAAAGACATTAATTGAAAGAGGAATGAACAGAAATACATGCCTCTGATATTTGTTATTTCAATAACTGGAGTACTGCTGGAACATGTTCTGCCTTACATTTAATGAAAACAATTCCTTATATCAGCAGTTCTCACATTATGATCCACAAAAGACTTTTTATCCAGACTGTTTAATCGTTCTCAAGGCTGAACTGAAGATATCTTTGGATTGCCAGAGGACACACTCTCAACTAAAATATTAAAATACCACTTAACTATTTCAGACCTGAATGTAGATCCCTTTTTGACAGCAAAAACAAATAGATGGCATCAAGAGAGCAGCAAAAGAACGAGTGTCACACTGTTGAGTGAGTGGAGATGTTTTCTCCAGTGAAGATTCAGAGAGCTTTGTCAATAACAATTTATCTTATCTCCATTCACAAGAGGAGAAAGAAGAAAAAGTTCAGCATGCTGAACAGTCTCTACAGTAAAGGCAGCAGAACTACGTGGCCCCTTCCTAAGATTGCTGACAAAGCCAAAAAGTAAAACAGAGATCTTTATTCCCCTTGACATTTAGCCAGTGACCACACATTTTACACAAAGGCCATACTTACTTTTTTAGCATTGGAAGAAATTGTGTTTGCCATTAGCCCTTCTAGGTAACTGCTGAGACTGACACCTTTTACAGATATTATTGCTTCTTGTGTCAAAATGGTTCTGAAACAGAGAGCAGGAAACAGAATTACTCTGAGTAGTCTAAAAAAGAAACTCCCTCCTCCCCTACAAGTACATTCCCTCATCAGCTTTGCTCAATAACACAGAACTTCTTGCCCCATAAACACAACCCACTTCCACACTGTGTAACTGCTTTATGCTTCTACTTATAAAATAAAGCCCAAGAGTGGCTGGCAAGTCCAAGTCTCCCTTTGTGGCTCTCAGCCATTTCCATCTTTAGCAGCAGGATGTTACGAGTGGAAACAGCAGATTTGGAGTTACTGTATACTGGGAAAACAGTATTAAAACATCCCCTTCAACAATAGGGACTGAACATTTCTGACTGTCATGACAGAAAAAACCTCCAATATTAGAACCTTTAGAATGATCCTTCAGAATTGTCACCACTTCCAGCAGTACAGACTCACTAAATTCTAAGTTGCCTTAAAAACCCCAAGCAACCACCAAAACACAAACCTCCAAAATCAGAGGCTAAAGGCACACAAATGTGCTTTCTAGTGCAGATCTGTGCTCAGGCTGACAAAGAGATCACGGACAAGGAGCTGAAAATTGCAGACGTACACAAACTCAGTTACAGACAGAACACCCTGAACTGGACTGGACTCCAGCACAGCGTGACCCAAAGTCTCCCAGTGACTGCAGAACCAATGTCACTGCAGGAAGTGACAGTCCTTTTAATCCTGCTTTAGACAATTTACTGTAGAGAGGCCATGTAAACCTCATCTTCTGATCAAGGGTATCATGGACATTTTCAAAGCAAAATCCAGTAGCTGTGGGCAATCTCAGAGCAGGGAGGTACTTACTTGTGTGGTTCATGAGGGTGTGGTTTATAAACGAGCCTCTCATCTACCGACACCAGGTTTGTAAATGAAATCTGCAGAACACGGGACATGATTACCCCTTGATACAAATAACAGAGTACTACAGAGAGCAAAATGCTACGTGATTAGGAAACAGTCACAGTCTACATAAACCAAGAGGTTTTAAAACACTTTTACTTAACACCACCCCCACCCACAAAACTCCTCCTGCTCATCAGCATGTTCACAGCTTCAGCAGTGACAAGTTCCAAGAGCCAAGTAGCTCCTTCCTGAAAAACAGAACTGATCAACTGTAACCACATTACTTAAACCTTTAACTTGTATTGTTCTAGTGCAATTTTCATGTTATTTTCAAGATGATTTTCCTCTTCATATGTACAAGGTGGTATTATACTCTGTGATCCATTTCAGTGGCACAAACACAAATACTTACATTACAGGATTTAAGCTCCATTGTTTTTTTCACAGGGTCAACAACAGAGTGCTCCTGCACATATGTCCTTGTCCTGCAGTTGCCGATGAGCTGGGGACAGGCAGAGGTGGGATTAATTCCATAACCCACTGCAATGCTTCATGCCTTTAAATGCACAAGCAGTGGCTGTTGCATTGAACAGACACTAAGAGATCACAATTAGGATTTAGCTTAAAACAAAGCTATTCAGCTGAGCGAGATCTCATTTTCCAGACGGAAGCAATTTGAGATCCAGATGTGGCTATCAGGGTCACTGTGTGTTGCTGCTCAGCTTTCCCAGTACATAAAGGCTTAAACCGTTAAACTTTTAAACCATTAAAGTTATGAAAAGATACACATCTATTACAACAGCTGGCTCAGGAGCTTCCCCTCCCCGCAGCGTCCCTTTCTGGTCTATGACACAACACCCACCGATTTCACAATGGATGGGATTCCCCACTCTGTGCTCAGGAGCCTGTGGCTGTGCAGCTTCCCGCTGGGATCCACGTGTCTGTCCAGGACATCGACTCCCACCACGCTGGGGTTCATGGGGTTGGGGTATTTCCTCATGGCAGCTGTCATCACAGTTTCCCAGGGGTGACTGCCCAAACACAACCAGGACAGTCAGTTGCACAGCTCTGGTTTCAATAGGATTATATCTTCCCCTGGAGAAAAATCTCTATTGCGTTGACTGGGCAGTGCACATGAAAACCAAGTATACAACACAACTGATTAACTGTGTGTGCTGAGTTCTATTACAACTGGATAAGAATGCTTTCCCTGTGACACCAATGCTAAAAGACTACACTTTATCCCGATTTTCGTAATACTAGAGTGATTTATCAAGTTAAGTACTCCCTTAAGGTTGTTTTTAACACAGTTGTTCTGGAGCACTTGAGCCCCGACACCATGAACGGCCTCGTGTTTCGGGCAGCACAAGGGCGCTGCTCGGTGCCGACAGCGCAGTGACCCCGCACAGCTCCAGCCCCGACCGAGCTTCCNCGGCCGGGGACGTTCGGGTGAGGTCAGGGCCGGTGACCCCCGGGCCGGGCTGGGCGTGAAGAGCGCGCGGGGATGGCACCGCCCGCTGCGCCGCCCATCGCGCAAACACGGGGGGTGCGGCCTACGGGCCGCGCTCCGCTCAGGCTGGGGCTCTCACGGCCCAGCCCGGCCCCGCCGNTGGAGCACTTGAGCCCCGACACCATGAACGGCCTCGTGTTTCGGGCAGCACAAGGGCGCTGCTCGGTGCCGACAGCGCAGTGACCCCGCACAGCTCCAGCCCCGACCGAGCTTCCGCAGCCCCGACCGAGCTTCCGCAGCCCCACCGGCTCCGGGAACCTCCCCAGCCCGCGAACCCGGCACGGGCGAAGGTCAAGGGAGGCGAGAGGTCAGAGGAGGCGACAGGCGGCGGC
>VWZS01008147.1:127656-250694 GCA_013397075.1 Rhabdornis inornatus | reverse complement strand
GGCCGCGGTGCCCGATGACGTCAGCGCCGTTACCGCGTCGGGCCGGCAGGGGGCGCAGGCGGGGTGTGACGTCACGCGCGTGACGCGCAGGGAGCGCGGTGCCGCGGGCCCGGCCCGGCCCGGCCCGGCCGGTTTTGTAAGAGATTTTGTAAGGGTTTCATAACCGCATAACCTCGCACCGGCCCCTGTCACCGGCCGCCTCCCGGCTCATCCTCGGGAGGAGCCAGCGGCATTCCCGGCGTCAGTGAAGGAGCGGCCACAGCACCAAACACACCCACTCGCGGTTCCTGGCGCGCCATCAAGCTCTCCCTAATAAAATTGTCGGCAGTGTTGGAAAGCGCCGTGAGTCCAGTGAAAACGGTGTGTTTTTCAAGCAGCAGGGTAGCGTTCCATGCACACAAAGAGGGAGTGACCTCTGTGTGCTCATAAGCGCACAGAAATAGCCTCAGTGGAAAAGCATGAGAGGGAAACTTCCCAGAAACAGATGATAGCACAGCGGGACTGCTGACACCCGTCTGCCGTGCCAGAAACCCCAGCCAGGCTGTGCGAGCAGGCAGTGAACATCCCCTGTGCATCCCGAACATCAGCTCCAGCAGCTCTGCTACAGAAAAGCTGCTATTTAATAAATACCAAGTTCAGCCAGTAGCAAATACTTAAAGGAAAGCTGTTCAGAGAATAAATTTTTGCTGGGCATACCTGTCTTGATCCTATTTTCCCTGACTCTTTCACCTCATGGACTATTCCTGAACATTGCTGATCTGTCAGAGTGGACAGAATTATTGCTGGGAGATTGTGAGGCAGCTCTAAATCCATTGTAGTCTGAATACCCACCGAGAGATTTTTGCAGCTGGAGAATTTTGCAAAGGATGTTAAAAATGCGAAGCATTTTGGGAGGTCTCAGTGTGACAGAGCTGTGGAAGATGCTGACCCTTTAATAGGCAGGGGTAGTGCAGCAGATACCCATCCCTTATCCATCAGGCTGCCTGTAGCCTCTCATCAGGGATTTTTTTCTGTAAAAGAAATGTTATCTACTGGAAGCAAAGCAAAATGTCATCTCCAAGAGGGAAGCATGCCAACATATGGTGCAGATTAGGAGCTAGATTTCAGCAGCTCTTGCTCATGTAAACTTCAGGCTATTTTAACAGATTTGTTAAAGTAGGTTTCTATATCTGAGTGATATCAAGTGTGAAACTACTTATAAACCTGTCTTGTAAGAGAAATTACACAATTATAAATAATACAGCCAGACTTTAGGAAAATAAAATGCGCATTTGTAACTGCAGAATAAAAAGTGGCACATCCTAAACATTAGAAATATTTACATGTATTATAATACCATAAAATCCAACATATTTGCCCCTATATGCTGTCAGTATCTGTCTAATAACTGAAAGAAAGGAAAACATGCTGTCAGTTGAGTTTGTCCAGTCCCAGGCAGTACTAAAATGATCACTGAGGACCATGATGGACACCTCCAAGAGAATATGAAAACATGTGGAAACCCATAATGAGATTCCTTAGTCCATATGTGTCTTTCAGGGGCTGTTTGCTCACAACTGCTAAATGCAACTGATGTCTGAAATGGGTCTTGTGATTCTATGTTTCAGATTTTGGCAGAGCAATCCCCTTGGCATGGCTAAGAAATACTGGAAATTGCCCTAGGAATTCTGTGGGAAAGTGCTCTGGGGTCCCAAACAATTCGCTGCTGAATGAGGCAGGAAGATTTTGTCTTGCCAGACCCATATTGGCCAGTAGGGAGGTGTGACTTGTCCCCTTTAAGCAGCCTCATAAAATCTCATAATTTTGACCAAAAAGCATAAATACCAGGAAATAACTCACAACCCAAAAGTCTCTTTATCTCCAGCATTATATCCAGATCATTCCTGCTCTCCATAGTGGGTACCAAAACCCCAGATTGTCAAACCCAATCATGCCTACACTACTATGTAAAAATCCAGGTACTGTGTTTCTATTAGGAAAGCAAACACCAGCCTGGTTCAGAGCCCTGCTCCAGAGATCGACCAGCCCACTCTGCAGCACGAATTCCACCCTGAAAAGGGTTTGGTGACAATGGCAGTGACTCAAGCTGCACTTCTGGGGGAAATGAATGCAAGCCTGAAGTGCCATTCATCATAGGTCACCAGAACTGAATTGTGCAGAGGTGACACTGCAGGGGACTGATACAGAGAGGGGTGAGTGGGAAAAGTTCTGTAGTCACCTGCTGTACTCCCTGTCACAGGCTCTGGTTGCTTCCCTGCTTCAGCTATCACAACTCTGCACTTTTCACATGACAGCTGAGGTGTTTACTGTTTCCTACACTTCAGAAAATTATATTCTGTGGTGTATTTTCCCCCCTGTCATATTCTGAAATATGGCCATGCTGCAGTAACACTGCACAAGTTCCTTGATCTAAAATGCAAGTTTTATTTGTGTGAAATGTTGGTATTCACAAGCAATATTAATGAAAACCATTCGAAGGTCTTGCTCTTTTCTTGAGCTGGAAAAACAAGTTCTCACTCCCTCTGTCAATCTGGCAGTTGTAATGACAGAAAATTGTCAGTGTTTTCTTTTCCAGACATATCTCTTCAGTGACTTCCATTATACAATTCTTCATGGTTGTCCATCTATAAACACTCTTTCATCAGCTGTCAATCCAGTACCTCAGCTCCTCGTGCTTGGCTGTATTTTCCTGAATGTACTTCTTAGAGAAAACTTTGTTGGATAGCAAAGCTCCTTTTCAGTGCTTCCAGAATTGGCTCATTAATGCCTGGAAAGTCATCATGCATCCCTGTATGACAAAATCACATCAAATGGTGCTTTTAATAAACAAATTCCTGTATCTGATAGCAAGAAAGCACAGCAATACCTCAGTGCAGGATGGTACCCACTCCTCTAGCTTTGCCCATACTTTAATAGGAGTTTTGTTCAAGTAATTTTGATCCTTCCAGATTTCTGATTAATATCTAAAGAAGACACCAATTGGGAAATGCCACCACTACAGAACATTCTGGAAAAGTGGTGTTAGGCACAAATGAGTTTCCATGATGGGACATTTATTAGGTCAGGACAGAGCTCACACTGTAGCAGTGAGTAACATTCACATGCTTTGGTGCATCTCTTTGTCTCTTCAGAGGAACATAAATGGAATAAAAATATTTCCCCTTCAATACTGAAAATGTGTCCTTATTGAAGTAACCAGCATTCTTTACCAGTTTTACCTCCTCTGCAGGGCATTAACAGTTTCACTGCTGATGTTGAGTCCTAACAGTGCTCCCCACTGCTGCAGCAAACTGGCCTCCCATCCCAAAGCCCTTCACCTCCCTTCTTCAGAGCAGATGTTGTCCCAAATTCCTCATCACTGAGGCCTGTAGCCCTCATTTGACCCAGGGCAGAGGGAAAGGTCCAGAATGCAGCAAACAGCACTCGAGAGCCTCAAGCATGGGAGCTGCACTGCCAGACTGCCCCTGTGCAGCTGCTCTGCAGCTCTGCCTGGGCTCTGTGAGCTCTGTGAGCTGGCCCCGGTGCCACCTGAGGACAGTTATTTCTGTCCTGGGGCTGCTGCTCATGTTGCTCTGGGACAGCTCTTCACATGGCCAGGATGAGCACTGTGAGGCAACAAGGCAGATAAATTTCTGTTTGCACAGTGAGCCATACACTAAATGGAAAAATGACAGGAAGGCCATGCTAGTGCTGCAGAGTAAGAACAACTGATCAGGGCTGATTTGGCCAATGCTGTGCACCCCCCAAAACACCCACTGGAGCCAGCTTGGCTTTAGCCAGACCTGCAGCAGTTCTCTCAGTTCAGTGCATTTGTTCTTTACCTGCTGACAAACACTGACTTGCTGTTTGTATCATGCAATTCAGTTCAACTCAATTATAACACAGAGCAGTGTAAGACAACCAAATGCCTGTATTTGTTTCTGCACTTTGTCAGTTGACCAGGAGAGTTTTGTTTTCCATCCTGTAGTATTTACTTCCTCCCTCAGTTTGAAGAAAAAACAGCTTAGAGAAATAGCCAACAAATCCCCTTCCCTTAGTCCTTCATATTCCACCAGAAATAGCCATCAAGTTGCCTAGGAAATACAAATAAAATTTTAAAAAAATATTATCATTTTTTCTATCCTCAGACTAATACGTATCACTCACTAAGAGATGAAATGCCAGTAACCGTATCAGCTTTCAGAGAAGAGATGCAGGTGTTTATATAATTACTAAGAAATCAGTTTGAGTCGATTCCTGCCTTCTGTGTGGAAAAACCACGAGAGGGGGCTGGATCACATGTGTTGTCTGTGTATTCCACTCCCTATGTCTCCCTGTGAGAACAGTCTTTTAGATTTCAATTTGCACAAGTCCTCATCTGTGAGGAAGTAGCTTTCCCTCCCTTTGCAGATATTGGTGACCACAGCTACAATTACACTGCACAACTCTCCAGGATGTGATTTCAATAAAGCCAGTCCAGTGTCTCAGGTAACTGAGACGTCCAGACAGGAAAACCTGAGAACAATTCAGAGTGCAAATGTCCTGTTGTAAACCTGTGCACTCAGTGTCAGATAACAGCCTTTTGTACTTTATGGAAACAGTGAGGAAAGCCAAGGACATCATTCACAGAATGCAGTCGAGGAAGCTCTCAACAGGAGGTGAGGGATATCTTTAAAAAATTTAAAGCAGTCTTTGGTTGGAGTGAGAATGGCCTCTTCATCTTGATCATGGATTTGCTTTTTCTTGGAGAAGCTCTGAAAGGCAGAGTTGCAGTCAAAAGTGATATGGAAGAATGGTAAAGAAGATGGCAAATCTCCCATCAGATCCTACTGTGGATCTCCCATGGCACCCACAGAGGGAATGGCACACCCTCTGCAAACTTACAGGATCAATAAGCAAAATAATTTAATACTCCATTCACATTTGAAGTCATTCTTAACGAGTGAAAAACAGAAAACTAGTGATAAGATCTTCAGAAACCAGTGGCCACCTGATGTGGAAGGACAGCTTGGGATCTGAACTGCTAATTGTGATACTGCTACACTGCTGCTACAGCCACTCAATTTTAGCTGACTGGAGCTAGGAACACCAAGGGGAGACTGAGATTTTGTTGCCTGCCATTGAACATCTCTCCCTTCCCCAAATACCCTTGCACACCTTGAAGAACCCTGCCCAATTCCCCCTAATATCCTGCCCCCCTCTCCCCAGTAAATTCAAACCCAGACATTATCTTTGTGTCACAACACAAAGTTTAAGTCAGGTCATATTAAAAATGTGCATTTTTAATAGAATGGTCTGGGACAAACATTTGATTTTCAGGTCCTTTTAATTTTATTATTCTGCCATAAAATGTGCCAAGAGGCTTAGAGCTGCACACCTTCAGAGTGCTGTTGCCTCATATACCTTCCTTACCCAGCATGTGATATATCTCCTGCAGTTAGGAAACACTCTGTCTTACACTGCCTACACTAACCAGGCTCTTGCACTGTTTATATAATTTGAATGCAAATAATTATTTTTCTTATCAGCTTCCTCCCCCACCTGACAACATCCAAAATGTAAACGCCCTGCACGTAGGATCTCCCCAGCTGGCCTGAGCTGCTTCTGACACTCACTCTTCCACCTGCCCTCTGGGCTCCTTTGTTTTAACATACTCAAATTACTACAGAGAAATTATTTACCACCTTACACATCTGTAAGGCTTGGCTTTATGTTTTGCAGCAGAAGTCTTAAACAGGTAGTACATGGCCCTTAAATGGCTTTTGGCAAAGAATGATCTGGTTTCAATTTAAAAACTGACTCAGAATTTGTAACAAGGTAGGTGCTGTTTGACTCATTTTGACTTTTTAATTTAGGTTGTGCAGTTTCCTTGACTTGCAGAGTTCAGGCAGTTGGATGATGGCTCTACAAATGTCTGTGTCAGGAGTGGCAGCAGCAGCAGCTGCCTCCAGGTGTTAGACTGAGCACAGGTCCAGGGTGGTGCATGGCTCGTGGATGAAGGGGACTGTGCTGTTGTCTGGGAAACAGACTCTGAAACTGAGAATGTGTCAGATCCCAGCCAATAATGTTTGCTCTTGCAAGTATCACAAATGTGCATATGATCAAGTAGGCAGATGATAATCACATGTTATCACCCACAACTCATGAGCAAGCACAGTAACAGCACAATTAAAGACAAAACGATAAATTTTAAAGTACTTTGAAAATGTTGATGATTTTGTGTTGTTTGGAGATAATCATGTTTCTCCCCCAGTGATCCTTGTGTAATTCAAAAGATGAGAGCAGTTCTTACAAAAGCACTGTGGTCTCAAACATTTGTTGGGTCCAACTTTCAGTGCAAAGCCTGAAGAACCAGTGATGACAGGTCATGGTCAAAATAATGTATTTAATCACAAACGTAACTCATGGTCTTCAGACCTTGCTCCTGTGTCCAAAATTTCTATCAAACTCTGTTTATAGAGTTCTATCTATAGATAGAAATCCTGTGCTCCACCAGCTATCTCTGGACATGGTTGAAAGAAACCAAAACCTGGAAATAAAAGTCATCACTTTGTCATACACGAAGTGGAAGTGGCCACTTAGTCATCAGTGCTGAAATCCTAACTGTCACCAAGACAATGATCAGATCAATACAAACCAAACAGTGTCAAGGCACGTAGGATTTCATGTGCCCATGGCTGAAGGCAAAGCATTAAATCATTTTTCTTCGAAGTTTTGTGGGCCAGAGAGCAGGTGGATCCTGGATTTAAGAATATTTCTGCTGTCCTTAGTCCTGGGATTGTATTTGTTACTTCTTTATGGGAGGAGGATCCAGTCTCGGCAGTTGAGAACACAAGACCTCCTCTCTGGGACCTCAGATCTTTAATAGGAACAGCAATTTAAGGCTCAGTCCCAGCCTCTAATCTGGGCCTGACAGTGGGAATTCCCAACCCTTATCTGAGAAGAAATGTTGGTGTTTGGACAGGACTGACAACTCACAGGGAAACAGTGAGCATGGAAGTCAAAAACTGCACCTGAAAATAATCCTTGTCCTTCTGGGCATGAGGCACTCTGACAGTTTCAAATTTTTAGTATCTGATCTGGTCAGTGGTGGTTTCCTGTTTGTAGCTTCTCTTTTCCAAACAGGCTTCTGAGGGGTTCTCGTGAGTTAATTTCATCCAACCTAAGGGATAAACTATAAAAGAAAAAGAAAAAAATATTAATCAAATTGGAGAGTTTAAGATGGAAACATAATGCAAAGATCTTCCATGCAAACAAAGTAGGAATACTCTTCATGCACAGTTGGGACAAAAGTATTTTCTTTCATGGTATGCTCTAATAAACATATTAAGCTGTAAAGTAAGCAGACTCCATAAAATCTTCACTAATGTAAAAGTCATAGATTCCATTTAGGAAAAATCAAAATCAAAGGCCTTGAGATGGTGTGATCAAAACTGTCAGAGTCCAGCTTGATAAAATACCTGAATCTGCATTTCCTATAACCACTGTCTGACACTCCAGGCCATGGGGGCTTTTTGATGTATTTAGCTGTGAAATATTACAGCACTTAAGGAAAGTGAGAGGAATATGTGGGAATATACTTAAAATGTTGGAAATCCTGCAAAAGAACTCCACTACATTCTGTCCTGATCCAAAGCCAAACACTTTTAACAGGCCTGTACAAATCTGCTACACACAGACCAAGAAAATTTCAGTTAAACATATGCAACGACTTGAAGAGGATCTAAGAATTTAGTAAATATTGCAAAGACAAAGGAGCTGTTAAAAATCCATTTGCAGACCAGCCCTGGGTGTGTTGCACTTGTGAAGGACAGCAGGTGAAATCCTCAGAGCCTGGACTCAGCCCTCAGACTCTTCTAGGGCTTCCAGCACCCTCATTATTGTTAATTAGCACAGCTTCATTAGCAATGATTAATTAGAGAGCCCTTTGGGAGAAAACAGCTTTTTCACCATTGTGCTGCCTAGACTTAATGTGCTGCTGAAACAAAGCTGTCTGCAACTTAGTGTTTCAGCAATCATAAAAGAAATAAGCCACGTGTATAAATAAAAAAAGAAAAAGTTAACTTTCGTACACTGAGAAATCATCAAATTTATCCCAGTATGATTAAGTCAGCTTGGATTAATCCATCTCCTGAGAATGTATATATGTTCTCTGTTACATAAGTACAGAGTCCAAAATGTTAACAGACAGCTACAAATTGGAGTTTAAAATATTTTAAAAATGAATAAGTAGTTTTAGCATTGACTACTCTTCTCACAAAACCATTTAAAATGAAGTTTTCATATCTAGATGTTGCATAGTGTACCTTAAGGCACTTTCTACCTAGCTGCCTCAATTTATTTTTTCTCTAATTTGAGTCATTTAGGAGCCACTTCCAAGTTGCTGCACAATAAATAATATTTATATCAGTTCTAGTGCATTGATTCAATAGGAGATCCAGCAGGTTCATTATTAATAAGGTAGCAAAAATGGAGTTTAAATTTATTTGTGTCAATATTTGGTTTTCATGCTCAGAAATAAGAGGAATTTTTATATACACTTTGTACTGATGAAAAATTCTGAGTATCCAGGAGCTCTCTGAAATACACAAAATACTGTAAAGCAGTAATTATTAAAAATAAAGGTCTATGAAAGGCAAGATGAAGAGCACAGCTTTTCTTTTTAATCAAGATTTGCATTCTATATGTCTTCAAAGCCAGGAGCTCCCAAATGTGCAGTGGGATGAGTAGCATAGGAACAGGAAAAACAAATAGTGTGTGACCAGCTGGACACTCCTGAGCAGACAGACTCACATGGGGATTGGTGCTGCCAGATCCATCAGTGAGGGGAGCAGCAGGCAAGGAGACTTCAAGGAAAATGATGTTATTAATAAAAAGCCTCCACAAAGCTTCATTAATCACAAAACTTGGAGACAACCCAGTATCAGCAACAACTAAAACGTATTTAATTTGCTTACTCCAAAATCAATGTTTGTTCCCTTTATAAATGTGTGTTTCAGAGTGTCACATATCTTAATCCTTGCTGATAAAAGAGGCTGTAAATATTTTAAAGGAAAAAAAAAATAGATGATGATGATGATGATGATGATGATGATGATGATATCACTGCATTGCTCTCAAGAGGGGAGAAGACCTGAGTTTCAAAACTGACACATTTCTAAGTAGTTTTTTTTTTTTCCTGCTTCCCTGAAGTTCAGTGGAGGTATTTGAATTATACTCACAAATTCATTATGTTTGGGTGATTTATTTATACATTTAAAAATGCTATTGTAGTCAGAGATATTCAGATATTCAGTGTTAAGAAATGTTCCCTTTCCAAGCCATAATAATCAGTATTTGGTGTAGGAATAAAGAGAGAGGATATAACCTTCTTAGGATGGTTTGGGTTAGAAAGGACCTTCTTGGTGTAGATGACTTTGATTAAAGAAAAAAAAGATAAAAAGCGTGAATTTACAGTCTTAAGTTGCAGCAACTACATAGAAAAATCTATGTAATTAGGCAGGAGGCTCTTTACAGATATTAACCTGAACAGCACCTTTTAGTTGTGTTCCTGATTCTTTGATGGCTTTAGTCAAGAAAATACAAAATACTCATGCCCACAGAACTCTAGTGAAATATGTAAGTAGTAGTATCTTGGATGTTACAAATATGAAAATGTTGAGGAGATTTTCTAGGATCAGCTAAGGACTCAATTCCCAGGAAAAAATTAGTGGGAGTTGAGCTTCCAACTCACATGTTATCTGTTCCTGAATCTGCCTTGGATGGCTTTTCTGAGACAAAGAACAGTTCACCTGGAATTAAAATGTGAGAATTCCCAGTTCAGTCATGTGAGCCACATTTTCTCCCTGTACCTTCTTATGTTTTGAATTTCATTTGCGTGCTGGCACACAGGATGGGTGTGTGAAGTAGTCCTTGCACAGAACACATCAACATTTGCTTTTCTGAAGTAGTTTTATTAATGATTATTGGGGAGGACAGACCCAAACCTTTGCTGATGGTAGGGATTAGGAGAGGTTGGTAATTATCAAAAGGGCAAGGTAACTCTAATGTATATTTTTTTCCATTGCTGTATTTTTAATTCGGAGAAGCCTTGAAGAGTTTATTAAATTGCCATGTACTTCAGGGACTTAGTTTTTATTAAAATGAATCCTGAAAGGATAGATTAGCAATGGATCTTTACAAACACAATCACTCAAATACAGACGTGAGTTGAGCTGTTCAGATGACTGTTTCCATAACAGCACACAGCCACAGCAGGTCCTCAGAGACACAGGATACTGTTTCTATGGTAATAGAATGTCTGAGCCTCGAGGATGCACAGAAGTCCATTGTGAAAAATAGGAGCTAATATTTTCGATTAAAGACACTTCCTTCTTCACACTTACTTGTGTTTAGCCACTTGTCACCTTTTTGCTCTGCTAGATCTTAGGTTGGTGATTCTCATGAGCTTGCTTTTCTAAAACAAGAGGTGGTATCTGGACATTCTGTTTGTCCACCTCTTACAACTTTTTAAACTGTTGGTTAATTTTATTCCAGTTCCAGTGTGGCACTGCTGTGTGTCTCTGGGGGCTCAGCACAAGGAGTGGTGACAACACTGCTGGGACAACCATAACCATAGAGGGAATTCAGCTGCTATCTGTCCTCGGCTGAGGGCAGAAGGGGCAGGAGAGAAAGGGTAGGGGTACAGAATATGCACTTATGGTGCTTTGTGGGCACCTCAAATAGGGAAATAAATGGTAACAAATAAATGAAAAGTGCTAGAAAGCAGCACAGGAACAATTTCAGGGTGGTAGGAGGGTGAATAGAGCCACAGACAGTGTAGGAGTGTCACTTTTTTGTCTTAAAACATGAATTATGTCCCTGCTAAGTAATTCCACTTGTTAACAATGCTAGTACTCTCAATTCTTCATGCTTTTCCCTGTTCCTGCATCCTGAGTTGCCTAGATCCTTGGCTATAAAAATTCTTCTGGATTATTCTACTGGGTTCAAATCACAAAGGATCCATAATATGCTAATACCGAGCAGATTCACAATAGAACCTTTGCAGGAGACCATCAGAAATTGAAACTAATCCAAGTAAAGAGCATTACTATTACTATTTTCAGTAATATCAGAGCACCACATATAGAGCCTGAGTCTGGCTGCAGTGAGTGTCTGGTTGCTGAAGACTTTTCTGAGCATGTACCCAGGATTTCAGGACAAGGAGATTAACACGTTAATAGCTGAAAAACTGCTGATACAATTTCAGTGTCTGCTTTTGAAAATCAGAGCCATTAATGGTGTCAATAAATTTGAAAAAGTCATGGTAATCCAATTACTGCTATTTTAAAACACTGAGGTTCCTTTGTAGCTATGGAAACAAAAATGCAGACATTAATGAGCAAGGGGGAAAGAACCCTGGTGTTTCCTTGACGACAGATAAAAGCAAAGCTCCATGACACTCAAAGGAGAGAGGGACAGAAATACGTCTCACCATGACAGACAACTGAAATCCAAGTCTAGTGCAATAATAAACTTCACTCTGCCAGGAGTGCTCTTTCACATGACCTTTATCCTGCAGTTATCCGTGCATGAGGCACTCAGGGTAAGAACTGCAGCCTTAAAGCACGTGATGAGAACTGGAACCCTCCTGGGGCACCCCTGGAACAGGTGAGTGTTGTGTGGAACATGGAAGAGCTGCTCAGCCCCAGGGTGAGAGGCAAAGTGCCAGATCTGAGCCTGCCCTGGTGCTTTGCAGTGTGGATGTGACTCAGGTGCTCCTCATGAGCTCGGTGTGGGCACAGGGGACACCACCATGGCACCCCCAGGGGCTGAAGAGCTCCTGTTCCCTGCAGTGCATCCTAAATTCAGTGTTCATATATATATTTATACATAGCACCTCTTCTCCCAGTGACATTCTGTATAACTGTTAGATAAAAGTATGACACAGATACAAGCAGTGTGCAACTGCAACTTACTTGTTATCACTTGAAATTTAGCTGGCAGCTCTCACAAAATTCACAAAACATTATTTTTCAGAGGAACTCAACATTGTTCAAAGATAAAATAAGAGTGAAATTGAAACAGGGCTATATAAGAAGATACCAGTCAGGTTGCAGGGCTATTTTTCAGTTGATAGCATATAGCATAATAGAATATTGATATTTAAAATGATTAATAAAATAATAAACAGAAGAGTTAATTGGCAAGTTTCTCCCAGGCATTTTGGAAGAGCTGAACTTTCAAAAAAGGTCTCATTGTAACTCTATCCAGCTTATGGTATAAGTGAAGATCCCTTCATAATGGGAAGGACAGTGTATCAACTGGTTCAAAATACTAAATTTTCGTGTGTCAATAGCAAGAAAGAGCTGGTTACTAGACTACAGGCATATAGGGTTTCCTTGACAACATGTTGGGAAAAAACACAATTATGTAGAAACTTACAGAGAAAATAAAAAAATCCATAATTGAGTTGTCTGGATGGTGTGGACCATGGGTTTACTGGTGACTGGTGCTGGCCTGGGGTCCCAGTGATGGGAATGCTCTGTTTCTCTATTTATAGTTACTGATGCTTCCTTTTACTGGTTTTGACATTGATCTGAGTTGGTTCAAGTGATCAATGACCCTGTCAAATTCTTTTTCTCTGTAAATCATATTAAAGTCAGTGTACTTGGTGGTCTTTAGAACATTTCTGAGTACTGTCAGTAGTTCTGAGTTTTCTGTTTTTCTGTGAAAATAAGAAACAGATGGAAAAATGAATACATCTGTAGTTTGTGCACGTACAAACCACTGAACCTTGTTGCCTTTTCGAGTTGGAGCAACTGTTCCTCTGAAAGCTACATTACTTCTAAGTGTGTCATAATGGTAATTACTCAATGTTTGTGATGTGGTATGCCTGAAAAAACTACAGCTCACTAATCCTGCAGTCTATAGGACCTGGAAAGACCCTTCCTCTTCCTCCTGCAAAACATCTCTTTTGTGGCAGAGGCACTATAACTTCCTCTGCTTTTTAACCTTTCAGCTGTTAAACCCTTCAGCAAAAGGAAGATTTGGGCAAGGAGGAGGAGCTGGAGCTCTTCATTACCAACCCCATCACCTGATACTTCAGGAGCAAAGCTGGGCTCATCTGCTTTTTCTCTCTGATGTCCAAGGCTTTTCTTGGATTTTAGGCTATCCTTGTGAATTAGTCCATAAAACAACCCTTCATCATACCTGCTTATTGTGAATTAATACTAAGAACCCAAACCAAATAAAGCCCAAATCAAACTATGTGATGATTCAGCATTTAGAGCCTTACCTAATACACATTAAAACTAAATTTGGAAAAAAGGTCTGGGATTTTAATGGAAGATGGTTTGAGGCTGGACTTTTTCCTTTTCTTTTTTCCTTTCTCCTTTGGGTGAGTGTCTGCCTGTCCAGCCCTGCTGTTGGGCTGTGCAAAGAGCCCAAGCACTTTAAAGGAAAAATTCAATTCTTAGTGAAACACTAAGGTTGTGTCTGCAAGCAGCTGAACCTTTTCAGTTTTGTGGCTGCCTTAGATTTTTCTCAGCAGCCCTTGAGTCTTTTCCCTATGGGATCCATTACTTTTGCCTTCTGTTTTAATTTTCCTTGAACTGACTTTTTTTGGCAAGGAGACTCACATTTGCTTCTAATGAAGCTTTGTCTCTCCCTTTTGCTGTTCAAGGAAATTTTTGTCTTCAAGTTTTTTTTTCTCTTGGTATGGCCTGACCAGTTTGTGAGGGTTATACTCCTCTTTGGGTGGTAGTTCTTGCTGGCTCAACAAATGGAATGAACTGCCAGATGAATCTTAGTAGTTGTTAGGCAAAATTATTAGGAGGGCAGTAGTTGGCTGTCCAGTTGAATGTGAATATTTTTTGAATATTTTTTATATTCAATTTTTTCCCCAGATTTTTAATAGTTGCTTTAAAAGATTCTGCCAATTCACAAAGCTGTGATCTTTGGGAAAAAAACAGTCACCTTAAGTACCATGCTGGAAATGATCAAATGAAAGATGTGTAGGCAACCATGATTTCTGTACATTCAAACTTAAGAGTTCATGTCTATAAAAGAAATATTGCTATTTGTGATAACCAATATCCATATTACACAATGGTTCTTCATGGGGATTAGTCCTCAGAGGAGGTTTAGGTGGATTTAGACATTTCAGGTGTTACTTCACCTGCAGCACTGTCACCAACACCATGGAGAAATGGTGACTTGGAAATACAGCAGTTACAGGGTCATGAAATAATTGTCCATGTCATATTGGGAGAAAAATGAGCAACATATTCACCTCATAGAGTTACTGCTTCAGGATGTGTATTTTGTTACTACACATTTCAAACTGAGTCAAGAAAATAGTAATTTTTTTTTTTTTAAATATGAATAATAAAGGATTGATATCACTCATTAATAATGCATGGTGTTTAACTGGGCAAAAGACAGAGCAGAAAGATTAAGAGTTTAGAAAAAAAAAAATAGAAAAAATTGTGTCTCTTTTACTTCTACCCACGCACAAAAAAGGTCTACAATGCCAGGAAAATGACCAGTTTTACCAAATTGCTTTAAGCAGTGTCAGCTTGCAAACTACATCAGGTTGTGCAATGGCACTGGGTCTGCATCAATGGAACCCTGCTGGCAGGCAGATTTATTGTCTCTCCAGACATTCACTTTTCTCTATCAGCTGAGGACACAGATATTTCTCCAGCAAAATTTTCCTGGAGCTGACCTCAGCTGATGGTGTACACATGGAAGAAGAATTTCAGTTTTTCCTGTGGCCAGTAGCCAGACCCCACTTAGTGCCAAGTCAGGCTGTACTGCTGTGTAATAACGGCAATATCTGAGAGTTTTACCACACAGATACAGAACTGAGGATCATTTTTCATTCACTGTTGGGTGATTCAGTGTTTAACCCCTTTATCAGTCTTTGTCCAGGTTTGGGATCAGCAGTCTGAAGCCACCCAGTCTCCAGTCCTGCTGGTTTTACTCACCCTGAGTTGTGCTGGTTTGACATTTAGCTCTGGCTCCTCAGCCCTGGGCAAGGAGGCAAATGACTGCCAGGGGTCCCCTGCCGTGAAAGGTAACAGGGCCACCACCCAGAGTCTCCCCTCTCTCCTCCCCTGCCCCGTGCATGCTGCTGCTCTGCCTTTCATAGTTAGCACAGCACCAAAGGCAACACAAATCCTGCTTGATTTGGGGCTCATCTGAATGTGTGCAAAGATGGACACCTAAAAACTCCTGCACCCCAGAGTGCACATGCCTTCTGTCCAAGCACAAGGTTTTCAACCTGGCTGTCTCTTCTCAACTTATTTGAAGGTACACATTTATCAAGTGTCAGTCCCTTACTATAATGGAGCAGCCAGGTCATAAAGATTCCTTGAAGTTTTTAAGTTCTTTTCTAAAACTGTTTTGTCTGTTTTTTACTTTTTGTGGTAAAAAATAGGTTTGAGAAGCGTTCTTGCTTTTCTGACAAAACCTTCTACCTGTCCCTTCCAACAACAGTGTGTTCATAACTGTTTTAGTCACTGTCACTTGTGTCTGCACTTTTATATCAGCTGAAATCCCATTTTCCTCTCATTCCCCATGATATGACAGGGAACAGTCCCCTTGTCTCACTCCTGTTGGTCTCCAGTAGTTACAACAAACATTCAAGTCAGTTTTCTGCCCAATTTAGATCAGTAAACCTGAGGTGTTGCTGGACTACTGAACAAAAGTGGGCTGCCAGCATGTCCTGGTTTTTTTGGCTGTGTTCTGTGGAATTTTCAAGGGATAGTCCTGGGCTCAGATGTCCTGCCTGGCCAGTTGTGAAGTGGCTGCTCTGTCTATTGTACTGTGCTACTTGGTGCTACCAAGATTTAGGCACCTATTTAGCACGTTCTAAAGCAGAAATATAAGTGTCCTCTGAAGACTTTCACTGGGGAACTCTGGATACCCTTCAGGGACACAAGCTCTTGTAGATTAATTTAAAAATAGCAGCAAAAATGATAACAAAATATTCACACTATGTAAAATATAAATACTCAATTTACCTTTTTTTCCTTTAGAGGCTGAGGAAGAAACTTAACTGGATTACATCTGCTAAGTAAAAGCAACAAAAAACCCTTAGAAAAAGATAAAAGGAGAAAAGTAATAATTTTTCATTTGTGCTGATGGGGTTGTGATTTTTTGGTTGGTTTTTTTTTTTTAACTGTTTGCAAATCTTCAGTGTAATGGTTTGAAACCCAGTCGTGTCATTTCTTTACGCCCACACACAGAGCTGCAGTAGTGCAGACACTGTAGCAGGCAAACCACATTCCCAGCATCGGCCATTAAAACTCTTCCTACACCAGCGTGGGCTGCCTGCACCCCCTGCTCTCTCTGCACACACCCCACCACCCACCCGTCACTGTTCAAATGCTTAAAAAAAAAGGAGAAGAGAAAGACACTGAAAAAAGAAAACAGGATGCTTCTTTTGTTTCAACGCTATTCCAGGGACCTGAACCTCTCCACCTGCCTGTGAATTGGCCACCTAAAGGTTAGCAAGTGTTTTGTTGTCATTTTCTATGGACAGAGAGAGAATTCAATTCTAGATGGCAAGACAGAAATTGTAAAGTTACAGTTTTTTGGTTTTTCTTTTTAATTGTGATGTTTCTTTCACTTAGCAACGAGAAAGATTTTTTCATAAAACACAAAGCATTTCAGTTCTGGCCCCACTTCAGCTTTTCAGAGGGCTTTAATCGGTGTTTTTTCATCATTTAGTCCAACCTTCTAAACTTTAAAAGATGGATTAGGGTTATTATTTTTCTGTTAGAGCAACCTGTTGAGTGCAGTCTGCTGGCTGGAGGTTGTTAACTCTTTCCTAACATGGGAAATGCACAGGAGCAAATTTGATGAAAGGATGAAAGAATCAAAATCCTTTGAGGTTTTTAAGCACTAAAAATCCTATTTTTTTCCTCCTTGTCAAGCCACTAAGCATGTTACAAAACTAACAGGATATGTTAGATACGTTTCATTTTAGAAATGGTGATGTAAATCTAAACTAGAGACATAAACTATGAAAGCATTTCTTATGGCTGGAGCTGAGAAAAGTGGCACTGTAAGAAGCAGAAAGGGAAATATTCTTGACACAAATTGCATGAAGAGGTAAAAAAGGCCAATACAGTGTTTACTTACACATTAAAATGTATTTTAGGTAACAATGTTTTTACTGATTTTAGCCTTTGAAATATTTTTATTTATGGATATTCAAGCAAAGGAACATAGGAAAATATAGAAAACTATATAATAATGATAAAACCAGTTGCTGCTATTCTGGAACAAAGGGAAGGTAAAGCAGATCCCATTCTTCCTAAAAGATTTTAATACTGTATTCTGGTACAGTATTTACAGAAATAATAGTTTAAAAAAGCCCAACCTAACCAGCTTTGCTGATATTACACAACTGTGGAAGTAAGTGTCAAAAATATATGTCCTTGGGATATGGTACAAGAATTTCAAAGTTCCCCCAGCGGGTTTTCCAGTGGCTTTGTACTTTAATAATGCACACAGAAGGGCAGAACTTCAGAACAATGACTTGTACCAAGCAGCAAGATTTCCCAAAGTCAGAGTTTGAGATGTTACCATGGAAAGACTCTAAAGGTTTCAAAAGATTATGGAATTAAACAATTTCAGCTTGATTCTGCAGGGGACTGAGGCTCCCAACTTTGTTCAGGAGGTACCGGCAGTGTGCAGGCTGCAGGTGGAACTGGCAGAGTTGTGAGATCAGACACATCCCTTAAGAACAAGGGGAAAGGTGAACTCAGTACTTCTGAAATGAGACATTTCAAGATAGGAAGTCAAACCGAGAAAAGAGCAAAGGCAGAAATAGTTTTTAAGTGAAAGAAGATTAACAGTAATTTCTGGGCTAACCAGGAAATGTGTCGGTTCCATTTTACTTGTTTGAATCAAGAACTAAAAATCTCCAGACCTGGGGTACACTCACAAACATTTTGCTTCCATCATAGAAGGAGTGTTTAAAGTACCTGCACAAAGTTTATTTCAGACCCTATGGTTCACTATGGCTTTATGATGCTAAGTTTGAAGTAGAAGTTTTGTGTGGTCTGTCAAGTGAGTTGTGCCGGCTGTCAGTGTTGGATGAGCAAATGGAAATGATAATCCCACTGTCTGTATCTTCCTCTGACAGTAAGATACTGTGTGCTGCTCTCAGCATCACTGCCCTCACAGGAAAAAATAATAATTAGCAATCCTGGAAGATACTTTCTTTTCATTTAACTTTGCAAAGTTCTTTAAAACGTGTAGTAGCAGGATCTTTGGAATCTATTTCCTCACGAGCACAGGAAGAATGTTTATTGCTGCTTTCACTTGCTCACACCCCTGACAAAACTCCGTAGTTATCTTTGAAGGATGCAGGGTTTTTAACACCTGGGGTGGGACCTTTTCCACTTGGGACTCAGAAATGTGTACCAAGGGTGTGTGGGTTTAACTCCTCAAATTGTGATGGGGACATGAATTGAGGGAGGAGTGCAGCCCCTGACAGTGGGCTCAGCTTTGTGCACAGTTTAAATCAATGCTTTGCTGCATATTGAGACAGCTGAAGTTAGCTGAGTTTCTCTGAGCAGGAAAATATTTTGAACTTAAATGAATATAAATAATCTTGCATAGAGATTGCAGCTGAGGAAGCAACACACATAAGTAGATCTTTAGAAAGAGAAAAAACCCACTTAATTTCTAACAGAACTAATGCAGTGTAATACTGGTGCTCTGTATTTTGTTACTTCTAACCATTACATCAGCCTGTTCATCCACATAAATGGGAAGAATCACAGGATGCTGTGAAGGACCCTCATTCCAGAGTCACTTATTCAAGATTTAGAAATTTTAGATCAAGCTTCAAAAGGTTCTGCTAAGCCCTGAAACCTCTGTGATGGTGACAAATATCCAGATAGCCACTTGCTTTTGTTGTAACTTGCTTTAATTAATTATTGCCTCCTTAAGCCTCTCAGGGCAAGCAGTTTGCAGTTTTAGCATTTGGAATTTGATACTGAGTGATCTAAATAATGAATTTTTAACATGCTTATACATGTTTTCAATTTTTACTTGGTGCAGCAATTATTAATACTGTTTAAATTAAGTGTCCCTTTTAAGTAAATTCACCTTAACTTAATAATAGTCACTCTCAAAGTGGAATAAAATATAATGGGCTCCAGAAATGTGATCAAACTGAAGACAAACTAATTTTGCCTGGTTATGTAAAATGCCCATAATCATCTGTTTGTATGATTTGATTCATACCACTGTTCTATTATAAGATGTGCATCTTTTTTCCCCATTGGTTTGTTGACTGTAGCATGCAGTAATCTTCCAGAAGATCTCACTTAGAGGTGAGAACACATTCCTTTAGGAAAGTATCTCCCAGCAGAGCTGAAACTACTTGCTGCATGTAATTCTCTCCATCTGGACAGACTGAGTCTGTAGAGCAGAAGCATGAGTCACTCTAAAGCAGTTCAGAATGTCAAGTATTTTCTAGATTCACAGATTTTAAGTGTCTGCAGTGCCATTACCAATTACTGGGAGCATTTCAGGGTATGAGAGAAACCAGGATGATTTTGAGCAGTAATCCTGGGCCCTGTTAAGAGCTTTTCTGCCCCCTGAATAACTACATGTCAGGCAAGAAAGATGGGAAGAACAAGACAGAAATATTTCTCCATCACCAGAATTAGAGGCCTGTTAAATCAGGGCTCCAGAAATACATGGAAAGCAATCCAAACAAGAGGCAAAACTCTCCAGGATCAATAAAGCTGTTTGGAGTGAAAATCCACCGAGGCCTCTGGCGCTAGTCTATCACCAGAATTATTAAAAGAAAGAGCTCCCACTGAAGTGGATATTGGGCAATTATAACATTACAGTTTCACCAATACCCAACCAGGGACAGGCTGCAGTGTCTGAACTGGGCAGCTGCTCATCACAGGGAAAATAAAAACTGTATCTTCCAAAACATGTTGTTTCTAAGGAAATTATACAGGCCAGAGATGCCAGTTTTGTAACATTATTGGGAGTGCATATTCCAGTTTGGGATTCACTCAGTCTACCAGCAGAGGAGGTTGCAGCCATCCCAGTCCCAATTTTAAACAAGTGTTTGCATAAAGAAGAGTGGCCCCTTCCAGGACCCCTCAGTGCTGTTCACTGTGTTACCTGAGCACTCTTTAGGAACTCGACCCACAAATAAAATCTAATTTTTTAAAATTACCTTCACACTGCACTCGACTATGACATATCCTGTTTTCCCTGCAGCTTTCCACAAGTTTATGGAGGTTTGTTGAGCATGACCTAAATACTTTTACCATTCCTGAGTGTGTCTGAGTGTGCCTGGGTGTGCCTGGATATGTCTGAGTGTGCCTGGATGTATCTGAGTGTGCCTGGGTGTGCCTGAGTGTGCCTGGGCGTACCCGAGTGTGTCTGAGTGTGCCTGAGTGTACCCGAGTGTTTCTGGGTGTGTCTGAGTGTACCTGAATGTGCCTGGGAGTGCATGAGTGTCCCCGCGTGTGTGTGAGTGTGTCCAGGTGTGCCTGGGTGTGTCTGAGTGTTCCCGAGTGTGCCTGAGCGTGTGTGAATGTGTCTGAGTGTACCTGAGTGTGCCTGAGTGTTTCTGGGTGTGCCTGGGTGTGCCCGAGTGTGTCTGAGTGTACCTGGGTGTGCCCGGGTGTGCCTGAGTGTGTCCGGACGTACCCGAGTGTGTCTGANGTGTGGGTGTGTCCGATGTGTCTGGGTGTGGCTGAGTGTGCCTGAGGGTACCCGAGTGTGTCTGGGTGTACCTGAATGTGCCTGGGAGTGCATGAGTGTCCCCACGTGTGTGTGAGTGTGCCTGGGTGTGCCCGAGTATGTCTGAGTGTGCCCAGGTGTGTCTGGGTGTGCCTGAGTGTGCCTGGGTGTCTCTGAGTGTACCCGAGTGTGCCTGAGTGTGCCTGGGTGTGTGTAAGTGTGTCTGAGTGTGTCCAGGTGTGTCTGGGCATGCATGAGTGTGCCCGAGTGTGTCTCAGTGTGCCTGAGTGTGCCCGGATGTGTCTGAGTGTGCCTGGGTGTGTCTGAGTGTACCTGAGTGTGGCTGAGTGTGCCTGGGTGTGCATGAGTGTGTGTGAGTGTGTCTAGGTGTGTCCAGGTGTGTCCAGGTGTGTCTGGCTGTGTCTGTGTGTGCATGAGTGAGCATTTTCCCACCTGGTTACTGCTCTCTCCTGTCCCACAGGGCACTGTTAGAAGAAGCTGGTGGACAGCACCCATGCTGGATAAGTTTCACATTTCATATGTAGCAAGTGTCTTCTCTCCACCATTGTTTTCTTTCCCAACATATCTTAAGAGAGCCCTTTACTGTAAAACTAGAAGAAAATTAGCTTTAGGAGTACAAATTAAAAAACCGTGCCACTGTATTTCAGGATAATACAATTGAAAGCACAGTACAAACGCCCCACATTTTGAAGATTCTGTTTAGAGCTCCCTAATTAAATAGTGATAAAGGACATGGAGAGATTGAAATGCCACTTCATTTTCTTCTGTGTCAACTCTTCCTGTTTTCTGAAGGTTTTTAATGTGACACCAATGTAAAAAAAAAAAAAAGAAAGAAAGAAAAACCCAACTTCCTACTTCTAATCTGTTTCAAGCCTTTGTCCTCGTTTCTCTCTGCTTGCATCAAGTATTGACAGAAATGAGACTTTTTTGCTGAAATGCCTGGATCAATCAATGGTACGTGAACTAAAATTATTTCCAGACTAAAGACTTAATTGTTTTCAGACTTCCACTTCTGCTCCCTGGCATTTAAGTTAGGGGTCACTAAAAGCTTTTAAAAATGGTAAAGTCTCCAGGTATAATTGAGTGTATTGTGTATGTTCAGAATGTTGAAAACCTGCTCCTGTGGGGTTACAAAAATGAAGGAAGTCTGTCATGTCTCCAGGTTGTACCTGCAGACCAGGGTTGGGGAATGAGCAATTCAGCTCTGAGTCTGCTTAGAGACTGATGCTCCGCTCTGTGCCGTGTCAAAAAATGATATGAAAGTGCAGAAAATAAGTATTTATGTTTAGTTATTGATTTGGTTAATAATGATGGGCAGTTGAACAGAGCATTGCCTGTGCCATGCAGAAGACAAAAACATTTTGATTGTGTAGTCCAAAATTATTATAACAGTTTGATCCAAGTTTTCTAAAATGTGTTTGCAATTCAGGAAAAAGTCTATAAAAATGGAACTTACTGGATTTAAAATGAGTTTTTATCAACTTCCTGTATTAAAATACTTTATACTTATAAAATGACTAAGATAACTTCTGCTACAATGATTTTTTATCTGAAGCTGCTCCAATTTTAAGTGTTCCACAGACCTGCCTATGGTGTGTACCTGAAGTTAGGATTTCAAACCAGGAACAAAATAATTGTATTTAACAGAGTTTTAGTTTTGATAGCTTAAGAAATCAATTTAGAAAATTTTGAGCTGGCCAAATCCTGCATTTAGTTTTGTTCATTGGAAAATTTTCCTTATCTAATTAGGATCAAGTTCTTATGCTGGTAGTTCAGTGCCACAAGTTACAAGCAGCTGAGAACATGGGGTGGATGCTCAGTAACAGAGCCCAGGGCATAACCAACAGGAAGTTCCACGTTAGGCAAGGACTACCCTGAATCAGCCTTGGGGCAGGATTAGTTTGAGATAAGCTATTTTTGTAAATGTACAAAGAAATACAGTGGCCTTTTTTGGAATATAAATAACAGATGTGAAAAATCTGATGGTATTTGTCCCAGTAGAATATAAGTCACAGCAGTTTCACTCAGGAAGAAAGTATTTTTTCTTGCTGTGAAAAGCAGGAAACTACCACACCTGGTAGAGATGTGTTATTACATTCTTAAAAGTATATTAAGTGTCACTATTACCTTACTTCTTGAGCTTTATTTAAAACTTTCCTTTAAATTTTCTGTCACCACTTAGGTATTTTCTTTGTAGAGCATTACAGAACACCGAAATGAGTCTCAGGCTGTGTTGTGGGTCCCAGAAACTTAACAGTATTAAGTGAAATTACAGAGCCTCTGGTGTTCGGGAAGCACAGGATTCTTATGAAAAACATCTGTCTGTGGTGGCCTTGAAGGGCCCATCAGCTCTGCAAGGCCAAGAGGAAACCAGAGAGAGAAATAGTTTGTGCCACTGGAGCAGGCTGGTGGGGGAAATGTAAAATATGTGGAAGTGTATTTCCACACTTCCCTCTGGGGGAAGGAGGGGAGCAAAGACACAGTGACTTGTTCTGTCTGATGTGGTACTTGTTAGATGTTCTACCTGCTGGGTATTCAGGCTTCACTTTTCTTCTTGGAGTCTGTTCTTTGCAGCATATTTTTTCCCCTAAAATACTTTAAAAAAATATTTTGGAAAAACTACTGCATACTTAGTTTGTATCATTGTTTCATGTCTTATCCCTTATTGTATGCTGTGTTTAAATTTAAAAGTAACCATAAAACTTAGGAACCATCTTAAATGGACTTGAAATGTTGATAATATCACTTTTATTCTGTAGATAAATATAGATAATAACTTAATTTCTTTAACAAGCCATATGCTTTTAACATTCTTTCATCATTATAGTCACTGCCTATGATAAAAAGCCACTTAAGTGATTATTCCACATGGAAATGTCAGAAGTGCATAAGAAAAGTCCATGCTTGGTAACTAAGCTTAATTTATAACATTCATGAGGAAGAAAAAAAGGCAAAATCTAACATTCTGCTGTGCACAGATCAGTTCATTTTACATGTTGTTTTCTTGGATGGAACCAGTAAAAATTTCAAACCACATTTTGAAGCAATTCTTTTACTGTTTCCCAGTAATGATAACATATTAAAATGATCCAAGGAAGTTACAGAAGCACCACTAGAGATTATGCAGTAGAGCAACAAATTGCAGATTTCAAATTGAGACACTGATTATGTTACTCCAAATGGGTTTTTAATGGCTGTTTGCAGAAGAACAACCCATTATTCATAGCAGCCAGTGCATCCAGTGAACATAGCTGAGCAAGAATCAAATAAACATTCACAGATCACCTGATTTTCACCCAAACTGTAATTACAGGGGGTTATGCTCATGCCACTAACTCTTCCAAAGAAAATTTTCAACTTGCTTATTTTGACAGTTTCCTTCTTTGTTTCTAAGAAAGAAAAAAAGACAATACAAATTTTTGCTGAAATAAGAAGTAGTCTGGACCAGCACCAACCCTGCATATATTAGGATAGATTTCAAAAGAATAGGTTCACTTTTTTCAAAAACTGTGTCTAGAAGATGTTTTCATCTGGCATTGAAAGCATCTAAAAACAAGTACACCATACTATCTGCATTAATTATACCAAATTAATTTGGTCTGCACAAAAGCCAGCATTAATTTCTCACACTATTTTCCTGTGATGCCATCTTGTCTACTTTTCACACATTTATGCAAATCTGACTTGTAAAACAGGACATGAGTTTCATTTTGTTCACGTATTTTCATTTTACACCACTTGTTGCAATGTGTTGGGCCTTAGCTCCCTTAAATTGGGTAAGCACCAAGATAATATGCAGGCATGTTTAATGTCCTGTGTTTGGAACCGGTTGCCCAAAGAAACTGTGCAGCTTTTATCCCCAGAGGTTTTCAAAACCAGACTGGTACCACCCTGACAACCTCACCTGACCTTGGTGCTGACTCTGCTGTGAGCAGGTGTTTGGACTAGAGATGTCCTGAGGTCCCCTGTAACCTCAGCAGTTCTGTGTTTATGTATTAAAAATTATTAATATGAATGAAATTTAAAAACATGATATAAATACGTAATGGAAATATGGTTCCAGAAAATTAAAATGGTATTATTTCTGGTGTGCTTAGAGCCTCCATTTGCAAATCTGAAACTCAGATTTGTTTCCGGTGCTTTGGGTACTCAGTGTAGGTTGCAAGAGTGGCTGTAAGTGCAGTGTTGAGTGTTCTTTACACTGTACTGAGCTCAAGGAGAAATGAAAGATGAATCCGTTTAATTGGGAAAGGAAGTGATGGTGGTCAATGCCTGGGTGTCGGATCGGTGATATCTCAGTTGCTGTTCCAGCAGTGCAGCAGTGTGTGTGTGTTATTTGCTGTCTGTTGTGTGTCCATGCAGGTCCGTGAGCTCATGGAGGCCCAGAGCCCGCCCGGCACCGCAGCAGATCCCGGCCCGGGCCCTTCCCCGCAGCCGGCCCTGCCCCAGCCCCTGTACCTCAAAGCCCTGACCATTCCACTGCTCCAGCCCGTCCAGCCCGGCTGCTTCCAGCCCCACGGGCCCCTGGTGACCGCCAGGAGCTGTGTCCACCTCGATGGCAGCAGCATTCCTCTCATCCTCAACCCGCTCGTTCCTGCCGAAGGCGCGGAGCAGCCTCAGCCTCTTTTCCAGAAACAGCTTGGCCAAAGTCTAACCTTGAGCATAGTGAGCACTTTACCAGTTTTATCATCACCAAGTTCTTGTGTAAATGCGTCTGTTGGAAGCCCAGGAAAATCAAAAAAATCTGGGAAATACATCTGCAAACACTGTGGACGAGATTGCTTGAAGCCAAGTGTCCTTGAGAAACACATTCGCTCCCACACGGGAGAGAGGCCCTTTCCGTGCACCACTTGTGGCATTGCATTTAAAACTCAGAGCAACTTGTATAAACACAGGAGAACTCAAACACATGTCAACAACACCAGGCTGCCCTCAGACTCTGACATTGGTGGGGGACCAGAGCAAAATGAGAGATCAGCAGAGAGCACCACCTCTCCCCAAGGCAGCAAAGTCTCGAGTAGCACCAGTGAAGACCAGGGGATACACATCAAACAAGCCAGTTCAGAGACCAGTGCTGCAACAGACACTAAGAAACCTCATCAGCTCTCACTGCCAGCGACAAGCTCTTCATCAGCTGCCTCAGAAAATCAAGAAACAACAAATCAATCATTGAGTTCAAAGGCTATTCGGGGGGATCCTGAAAGAGAACCTCAAAGTTTATCATCTCCAGGAGCTTTGCCAAATGGTCTGTGTCTGAGAAAGAAGATGCAGGAGCAAAGAACTCCAACTGCCAATAAGCACGTTCAGCTGCAAAGGCAGCAGGCAACCTCTTCAGAGAAGCAGTGGGATTACAAAGCCTTGGACTGCAAGCTGAAGAAGTGTGAGAGCACTGACTCGGGGTATCTGTCTCGCTCTGACAGCACAGAGCAGCAGATGACATCATCCAGCCCCTTGCACAGTCTCTACGAGCACAGCACAGAGCTAGAAAATGAAACTGCCTTCAGCAGCCCAAGGTGTGCCTCCGGAAGCACTGCAAAGCCAGAGGCAGCTGACAAAGCTACAGCCTCGATGCTAGAGAAAAAGAGGCTGGAAGAACACATTTCAAAGCTTATTTCTCACAACAAAAGTGTGGTGGATGACACCCAGTTAGACAATGTCAGGCCCAGAAAAACTGTCCTTTCTAAACAGGGAAGCATTGACCTGCCAATGCCTTACACATACAAAGACTCTTTCCATTTTGATATTAGAACTTGTGATGTAAATAGGAAAAAGAATCTTTCTCTTTGTTCAGCAAAATCTACCTTTGCACCCCTGGAGAAATGCAAGCCAGTGTTTTTCCATTCAGTTCCCACCCAGTTCTCCACAACAATCGACACTGTGCCTGTTACTCGGAGCAACTCCTTGCCTGTTGTGGAGGGAGCGAGGCTGGTACATGACAAACCAGGTTGCTCAAAACCACTTTCCCTTACTAAGCAGTCTGTAAACACAGGCACTGCTGGTTTGCTGCCTAGCAACGATCTCGCTGCAAATTCAGTGGATTTCCCTAACAGCCATCCCCGAGCTCTAGTCAGACAAACAGCAGTGGATGATTTGCCCCTAAGCAATGTGGCTGATCATCCTTCTCTGTCAGAGGAGCTGAAAGGGACTAAAAAGCTTGGGGCCGGAGAAGTTATCAGTGCTAAAAATAAGAAACACAATCAAAGGAAGTTGAAGATGTTCTCTCAAGAAAAATGGCAAATGTATGGAGACGAAACGTTTAAGAAAATCTACCAAAAAATGAAAAGCAGTCAAAATGCAAAGAAAATTAAACAAAGAGAGAATAAGATTACAGATATCACAAGCTTGGCTCCTAATTCAAGAAAATCAGCCAGCAGCACTGAAATAACTGAGGAAAGAGATGGTAGGAGCTCTGCAAGTGACAGCCCTTCCTCCCTTGTGGCAGCAACTTCAACCACTGGTAAATCAGGAACCTCTGCTGATGGTAATCGTGTTCTGAAGAGTGTGTCCTCTGAGGAAACTGCAGAGAGAGTGTCCAACCTAATGGAAACATCACATTCTGTAGCTGCTGGAGCTGTAACCAGCCAAACTTCCCGAGAGCTCAGTGACAGTGACAGGGAGAAATGCGCAGCTGGCAGTAGCACACTGTTGGCTCCAAGCAGTGGTGAGCTCAGGCTTCAAAATCCTGAGTGTCAGCTGAGCAGCCAGGGGAGGAATGATGACTGCTTGCCAGTACAGAGTAGCAACAGGGAGAAACCAAGCCCTGGGAAAGAATCTAGTGCATTTGAATTAGATTGTAAAAGCACTTCACACAATTGTGGGAACCATCACGGGACTAAGAAGAGTGGCCAGCATGGCCTGACACCCCTGTGGGTCCAATGCAACAACAGAGAAACTGCAGGGAAATCCCAGACTTTGCCATCAGAAAGGAAAAAGCTGAAATTCGAAGTGGAGAAGACACAAAATGTGATTTCAGTGTCCTGCCCTAGTTCCAGTAGTGAAACCACTGCAGTAAGTGAAGCAGAGAGAGGCCATTGCTCTGGCACTCGGTGTCTTCCCACAGCTCCAGTGAAATTCTCCAGTAAAGCAGAGGAGCAAAAATCAAGCACAGGAATTAATGAAGCCACTGGAGGTACTGAGGATGTGGAATATAGGAAAACAATCAAACTTCCCACACAAACTCTTAATTACAGTGACATTAACCTTCTTTCACATCCTGCAGGTATGTCAAAAGCTTCACTGGGATTTTTAGGGTCTGAATTAAGGGGAAGTGATTCCAACTCTTTTGTCTTGCACAGTGCAACAGATGGAGATGACAAAACACATCTTGCAAAAGCAGGAGCAAAAGTGCCACTTCCCAGTGACAATGCTGTGGATGTGTCTTCTAAAAGCCATCATCTGCAATCTGATCATTTGAGTCCAGTCCCACAACAAAACGCCTTCTTTCCAAAATATATCCTTAAATTGCCACAGGACAAGAGAGCTTCAGATCTGTCACCTTTGCTTCGATCTGAACAGGAGACGACACTTGGCACTCCCATGACAGACACCTTAACCACACCACCCTGCTCTTCCAGTGGCACATTCCTCCAATCTCATTCCAGTGATGTGGTTTGGTCCCCTTTAAAATCTGAGGTGAGACGAAAAGCTGGCAAAGGAGAAATTCAATGGAATCTTCACACAAACTGGAAAACTCCAGGATTCTGTTCACCAGTCAACTCAGAAACCACAAATATCTTAACCACAGCAGAGAACACCTTTTGTAACCAAAACTTCAAGCATCAGGATATTGCAAGAGAGGATTGGAAAAACAAACTGAGCAAAAATAAATTAAATTATCAAAGGCAAACAGAAGAGAAGGGGATGAGTAAAAGTACTTGCTCTACACAGACTCCGAAGAAGAAAATCTGCTTTACTTCTGTGTATACAAGTGGCTTTTTCATATCTACTGACATCAAAGATGAGAGGAAGGCTTTACATCACCTTTGCTCAGGAAGTGACTCTTTGATAAAGACATCAGTTCCCAGCAAGGGTGCAGAGCCAACAATCCTGGGATGGGACAGAGCAGGAAGCCCATGCATCTTTAAGGACACCCCACCACCACTGCAGGATCTGCAGCATTCCCAGAGCTCAAGAGACAACCCCACTTATTTTTGCCATTCTTTTGGCACTTTCTACTGCCACACTCTCAGCACTCACTGTAAAGGATTCCCAGTGCTGCCCCACAATAGCAGGACCAGCTACTCTGGCAGCTCTCCAGTACCAGGCTCCAAGAGCAGCTTCCCATCCCTCAGTGCTGAGCCTCGGCTGACCTGGTGCTGTCTGAGCAGGAGCCTCCCCCTGCCCTGGGAGCAGAGTGGCAATGCAGCCTCTGCCCAGCCCTCTGTGCACTCCTGGGACAGGGAACCCAGCAGGGAATGCACCCTGTCGAAATACGACATCTCCATTTTCAAAATGAGAAACATTAGCAAGACTGTGGCATATGGCTTAACAAACACGAGCTTAAAAACGTTGGTTTCATCCTTCTCTAAAGGACACCAGATGCAGGAGGTAATATTAATAATCCTGTTTGCTTTCTCAAGGGGGTGTTATTGGCTGACAGCCCACCTCCACCCTCCTATTAGAAAAATGAAATAATTATCAGAAGTGTATTTATGGATATTTACAGGCATTTGCTGATACAGAATTTACAGTTTATGTTTTTATAAGATAAGTTTTATATTCATTTGATGTATCAGAAGGATACATTTCTGTGTGAATATTTAAGTTTCTTTAATGTGACCATTTCAGAATGTTGATAGTGAGAAGAGTGAATTTCTATTTCTTGATTTTTTCCCTTTATGGGGATTTTTATATTTTTCTCTAATAGCATCTGTATTTCATTATTTTTATTCTAAATGAGTATTTGACTTAGAGTAGGACTTAAATACAGAGTTGTGGAACTTATCTCCTATGCTATTTAAAAAGTGCACAGATTCCAACTTTTCAGTAATTCAGTTTTCATGTACTTGATTTTTTTCCAATATTCTCAACAGTTAAGATCAGCAGTTCCTGGTGGTTCTTCCAAAAATGTTTCAGAGCAAAAGAAGAAAACGGTAGTTTGCAAAAAGGAGAAACTCTCAACAAATAAACTCAAGAGGAGCCACAAACAGAAAAGGATTAAAGTAACTCCTAAATGGTAAGGAGTATGGCTTTCAGGTTCACTAGATATAATTTTGTTGTAATGTGTGGTGTAAAAACTCCACAGAAAATAAAAAGTCATGCCCAAAATTCAACCTTGTCAAAACTGGGGGGAAAAAAAAAATCTCTCAGAAAGAGCTATTCTTATACCACAGCAAGGCCACAAAGGTAAACTATAAAAATATCAATATGTTGCTTACTATTAGGAACAGACTTTTGTAAGCAAACCAGACATATCCCACAGAAAGATGATGCCTGGTCAGTTGACTCTCTCTATGATTTAGAAATTACTCTTATCTGTCAAAACTGTCAGCATTTACTTCTGTTTGAAGGGAACCAAAATGCTTCTGTTTTTAATCCTGTCACAGCTCAGAGCAGTGTGCAAGGCCCTTTGTCCTCGGAAGATCCATATCCTGAACTGGTATTCACCAGAGAAGGCAGAAGAATAAATATCAAGTTTAACACAAAATAACAGAACCATCTGTAGTTCAAAGGATCATTTGGTTTAAGTAAAAAAGCAGGAAGAATTTGAGCATAAAACTATCAAGGGCACATTGTCTCAATCAGCACAGTTCCCCCTTTTCAATGGGAATTCATATCAGTGGAACATTTACCCTCTAATCTTTCAGGAGTGTGGGACAGTAGGATGTCTGATGAATTGCTTCAGTAAGGAACACATATTGTGTGCATACATCCCTCCTTATTTCATGACCAAAATCAGACAGAGTGACTCCTTGAGGACAAATCAGTGTCAGTAACTTAATCACCGTGTCCAGTTCAGCAAACAGCACTGCAATTTTGAAGGGTCGTAAGAACAGAAATAGAAGCCTCAGGTCTATGTCACCCAGCCGAGTGACATTCATCTAGGAATTTTTTCTGGTTTGATTTTCAGGTGGTTTTTAGTTGTTGAGGTATTTTTCCCCTGCTGGTCTCAGAATTTATTTATATCAAATTTGTTTGTATCAAATAAGTGCAGGGATTTAATTAAGTACAGTGTCCTGAAAGCTCAGGTCATGCCTATTAGTAGGTAACTGGCCCAACTGGTAATCACCAAATGTAATTTAATTTTATAATACACCAAACACCTGAAAAAGTGCATCCTTTTAGATTCACATCTTGCTCTGTAGATAGTGACAGTCTATTGATTTAGGGGTGAGACTTTTGTGTCACTCATTCAGAGTGACTAAAAGATGGAGTCAGAGTAGAAAATAAAGCAGAGTTGGATTACTCAATGTGGGTTTGCTAAATAACCAAAATCCTTGTTGTCCCTTAGTGATGATGAACAGATAGCACTCAAGAAGTGAAAAGGAAAAAACCCAACAACCACACAGCCTCAGGTGATTCCTGTGTGGTTCAAGTCCTTGTGAAGTATATTGTTTTAAAATTCCAGATATAAGAAAAAGTATCTGTTATTCCTTAATCCTTTTAGAAAACTAAGGATTTACTGAATCCTATGGAGAAAAAAAGATAATAAAATAATTGTGGGTCTCTTCCCTAAAATCCAGATTTTGTTTTGCATTGACATAAACAAGCATCTCCTTCCCAGTATAAATTGCTGTTAGACTTTAATGCACCTGATGAGGTTTTGTTATTCTCCTCTGGCTGCTCTTACATTTCTCATCTTTGTTTATCCCCTCAATGCCCCTGGCACTGCAGGTACAGAGGAAGGCACATCCATGGATTTGCTCAGCTGAAAATGAACCGGCTGAGCAAGAGGCCCTGTTTTCCCAACAGAGCTCTGGATGCTTTGAGAAAGGGCTGCTCATCCCAACCCCCCAGATTTAATAAGCATAAGAAGTGCCATCCTCCTCAATCCAAGATGCAAGGTAAGTATTCAGAATATTTGTGTGAAAATCGATGTTATTTCAGTGATATGATGAGAAATCTAGAAAGTTTGAGCATGTGGGGTGATAAAAATTAAAGTAAAATTTTATCCAACCTCTTTTCAATAGAAAATTATCTACACCAGCAAAAAGACACATCATATTCCACCTCAGACAAACCTTGCAGAAGGAAAAAAGAAGCAAAGAATAACTCAGGAATACCTTCCCATACTGAAAACCTAAACCATGTTAAACAAAAAGACAAAATGGATAAAAAAGTAGGTATTGTACCTTAATTCTTGCATTATTTTTTATTAACAGAAAAAAGAATTGTTAATTAAAGCCTGAATTATATTCAGCTGTTTTAAAGTTGAATCTGAAACTAGTTTGTATCACAGATTTTGGTTAAAATGTTTTAAAATGTATTAAAGGCATTTTGGGGGTTAAAATATAATGAAAACTCAATAATGTTAGAATTAGCTAAAACAACAATTAAACTTGCATCAATTGGATGAAATTGCTCTGGACTAAAAACTTTACATGTAAATTTTTTCCCCTCCTAATTCCTACAGGACATTTCCGGGCAAATCAGGGAACACCCAAGAACAGACGCCTCTGTCCAGAACATTACAGCTCCTCTGGGAATAGCTGTGACAGCTCATTCCTTTTCCTCCACAGCTGTCACATCCCTGCAGGAATTCAGCAGGGACGTGGCCATTTGCTGCTGGGTGTCACAGCCCCTGGTGCTCCAACCATCCCTGCCTGGGGAATCCCGGCCAAGCCTTTGGAGTGACCCCGTGGCAGCTTCCTTTGGGTCTTGTCCTGAATTTACAAACACAGGCACAGGTGACCAGCCTGACAGCACAAACCCAGAGGCTGCTGCTCCTCTTTCCTTACATCCAGGAGCAAGCCAGGAAAACATAATGAGGGTAGAATCAGAGAGCCAAATATTTGGAATATCAGAGCCGGTGGTCCAGGCCTCTGGAAGGGAGAAAGCTCCAAGTGAAGAAAACACACATTCACCTCCCACAGAAAACTCAGCTCCCAGCTCCCAGCCAGGAGGTTCACGTTTGTTTGGAGCACCAGCAGAGTCTGTTCCTGAGACAGTCACGAGGGCTCAGTTACCCAGCAGAGAAGACTCACAGAGGGCAAACTTATCTCAGCATCTCCTGGAGCTGCACAGAAGCACAGACAAGAACAGATCCCACCTGCAGCCCAATCCCTATGGAAGGCCACATGGAACAGCTCTTTCTACCTTTAAAAAGCCCCCAATTACTCTCAGATCCCCTGAGTTCAAGAGCTACTCTGCAACACCCACCAAGACATACAAAAAGAGAGGTTTAGAGATGATGAGGAAGCAAACGCGGGTGGAATATGATGACACGAGCAGTGATGATGAGGACAGGCTGGTTATAGAAATATAGCAACAGGCTGCTGCCAGGCTTGTGTGCCAGCCTGTCACAGTAGGAAATGCCAGGGATCTTTGATCCATAGTTCTGAAACACCTTGCCATCAGCAAAGCCATTCCTCTGTGCCAGAGGCAACACCCTCTTTGGAAGAGCCCTTCCTTTCAAGGACTCAACCTTTTTTTAAACATGTTTATTTGAGGCTGGCATTGCACATTTAACTGCAAGAGGCAGCCCTGTGTTCCTGACAGGTTTCCAGCATTGTTAACGCTCCTGCCAGTCTCAGAATTCCCACAAGTGCTGGCTGCCTGTGGGTGTGTTACTCCAAGCCTGCAGTGGATTGGGTTACTTCAACAATACAACCACAGCAGCTTCCTCAGTTCATCAGCTCAGATTTCCTGGAAGGGTAGGGATGTGTTCCCTTCTCTGTATTCCTGTTTCTTGTAGTCACTGCCTCTGTACTGGGAGTGACACACTAAGCATTAAGGGGGGAGATCTGTTCCCTAAGTATCTGTGATATTGGAAAAGTCTGGAAAAATGCTGGTCTTTTTCCATGTTGCACAAATGTCAATGCTTCTGTGTGAGACATGACACAAGCATGCTTTGCTTTGTGTTTTGTGCCTTTTATGCCAAGATCTACTCAAATATTCTTGATTTCTAGGTGGAGAATATGGGTGTTAGCTATTGGTATTTCCTTGTGGTAAAATTTCTGAAAAGGATTTTCTCATTATATTTGTCATATTGTGCTCCAGCTGATGTCATCTGGAATGTTTCATTTTTATTGTAATTTTAACTGCAATGATGCCATTTTATGGAGGGTAAAGAACCTATATGGCATAGCTTGTTTTCTTTTTTTAACAAGTTTTGTGCTACAAACCCTCAAATTTACTGGTTTCTATGTGAATAAATAATTAGATATTTCAATTTGACCAAGTGTGTTCACTTGCTTGATTAAACTGATGAACGCTAAAAATATTCCACTTCTACATTATAGTCAAATTCTGTACTTAAACTTCTACTGTTCTTGTATTCTGATTCACACATAGGGATTAATGGATTAACCTACATGGGATATCTGGAGTTGCTTTTTAGTCATGCTCAGGTAAAAGGTTAAACAGATCATACAAAGAAATCTAGTACAAATTATCTGGGAAAAAAAAGTGTATCTGTAAAAAATGCCCAAACAGCTCAGAGAGATAAACCACATGCCAAGTCCTGTGCAATTCCTGTGTATTTGGATGTTCTACAAATGTGACAAGGCTTGAGGTCGTCAGTACTGACACAATATTGAACCATTCAAAGTTCTGGAGCTTTTTTTTCTGATGGAATCACTCAAAGCTACAGCTGGATTCTGAATTTGTAGGAAAAGCAGGATAAGAAGAAACACAAAGCTTATAGAGATCCCAAGGTCAGTGCTCCCAGCAATGCTGTTGGCCATGCACCTTTGGAAAGCACAGTACAAAAATCATTGCACCAAACCACACCAGCACCTCCACAGCAACAATTTTCACCTCTTGCTTGTGCAAGAGCTAATTATTATAATACATGGACATGTAAGGAATATTCTACATAAAGTTTTTCTGCATAATGTTTGTGGCTAAATGATGTATTTTAAAATGGAATTTCAAGATGAGTTATTTAGAAATATTTTAATGACAGACTCAGAAGTGCTGTGCAAAGAAACTTTTATCCTGCGTAGATTTTACAGCATGAAGTATGGAAATTTGTCATTCTGCAGCTGTAGCTGGAAGAAAAATGGGACAAGATTAAGGTAGCTGGGAAAGTAAATTTTAAACTCCATTTCCTGACAGAAGTAATCCTTGACACTTTAGTTCCCTACCCTGTGTAACAATTTGACCTAACATTAGTTCTTTAAAAGTGCCAATAGATCCATGGTGGCATTTTAACAGGATCACTGCAGAAGGCAGTGACTCCAGCACAAATCCTTTTAGCCATAACAGCCCTTGGAGGAGTCAGGTCCACCAGTGTGTGAGGACTGGGAGAAATGCTCTTGGTCTAAGTTAGGGAACTCACGGAGTTTGCACATCCAAATCCATCTGGCTGTATGGAAAACTGTATGCCAGCTTTCCAGAACACACTGTACTCACAAAAAAAGATTAAACAGGAAAACTCTTCTGTACCTTTTACACGGAGCAAGCATCAACCACTGATGTGTTTCACTCCCAAGCAGCTGAACATAAAAACCACAGGAGGGCACCAGGCACAGAGGGAAAAATCTGTTTCCTTCTCCTCCAAAGCCAGCAGCAGTTCTGATGGATCATTTCTTTGCTATAAGCAGAGCTGAAGTTCCTTTGCACATGAATGCACCTCATCAGCTTTATCTTCCTTCCAGTGAGGGAAGTGAATTAATAAGGAATACTGATTACTAATAAGGTCTGTATTCAACACCTACATCTACCCAGGCAGATGCAAATTAGTGGATGCTTCAGATTTTGTCTCTTTAACTGGGAACACATTTTTTCTTGTTGTTCCAGACTTTTCTAGTAGATCTTATTAAATATTATACTTCACTGACCTGCCTGGCAAACCCCAATTCTTAAACAAAGGTGGGTGAGAGGGGTGTAAACCAACCAGAGCAAGCCTGAGGTCCCCAGCAAATACAAAGATATACCTCCAACAAAAGTTCTGGCTTGGAGCTGCTGGAATTGGCTCTGTAGGGGAAACTTCCAGCAGCTTTTCAAAGAAGCCACCCCTGCAGCCCCCCACTACCAAAACCTTGCCACACAAACCCAATAGAGCATCATGTTATTTAGGGCTGGAACAGACTTTCTTTCCAGTCCTACTTTTATCCATAAAGTTTTGTCAGCATCTTCCCCAAAACTCAATTCCTAATATAAACATATTCAGTATATTTCAGTATATTCAGTGCTTCAGTATATGTCCTGCTGAGGACACAGGGAATTCCCACACCTAAAACTAGTTTTGTGTCCTGCCTAGGATTTATTTGCACAACCAAATTTGTTCCCATTCATCAGTGTTTATATTGTAATAGCTTTCCTGTAGTTAAGTAGCTTTGTTAAACCATTAATTTTATCGTAAGGATTTGTGTGGAATTATGGCCACAGATTAAGACATCTGGCCTGTATTTTTCATTTACTATCAGCATTCCATGAGTCACATGGATGAAAGGGTCAATAGTGGATTTTTATTTAAACTTTAAAATACTTAGAGATTTTAACAGCTTATTTAAAGTGTCCTGGTGGAACTGGATAAATGTCACGTAGAAGTACTTAGAGGCTGTGTCTTCCAGGGAGCTGTAATGTTACCACAGTTTGGTTATAAGCCATCCTCTTAAGTACTTAAACATAAAAAGTGGTTTTCTTTCTCACAGTCAAAGTACCTATTGACTACTCATGACAACTGCCTGAATATGTTCTGCATTTATGTAACGCTTGAGGTTTAGAGGGGCAAGAGCCAGTTAAACAAGAGACGAATTCACTTGAACAAATTTGTGGGTGCTTTGCAAAGTAGTCAGAGAATTCTTGTGCCATGTGTGTATGGACTATTTTAGCTTTAAAACCCTCACTATAAAAGTCTCATTACCTAACGATTGTAAGAGTTCAAAACCCAATGCTAAGCAAGGTGATTCTCATAGAGTCGATTCATTAATCTATAATCCGTTTCTTTAAGCATCACAAGGTTTGTGCACGTGCATCTGCTGCGTGTTTTTGATTCACTGATTGACAAAGCAAGCAGTGCTGAGTACAACTCCAGGAGCATGTTCTTCAGCCAGCCAGGACTGGAAGTGTTTCAGAGTGAGCTAGTTGGGATACATTACACTCTGATTCTTTTTAAAGATTCTTATCCCATTAATAAGAGGAGGGATTGGATAAGAGCCGTGGGAGCTGTTTCATAACCTCCTGTGGTCTTGTTTTCCAGCTGACTGTGATGGCCACTGAGGTTCTGCTGCTGAGGTCAGACATTCTGGAGCAGCACAGACAGTTAAGCCTTGATGGAGTCAGGCTTCAATTACACTTTCTGCTTTACACCTAACCTCTGCAAAACAAGGCCTCTTGCACATTTCAGAGGTATTCACAGGGCAAAATTTAGGTCACATCAACAGCCCTCCCCACTCTTTTTACACTGATACAGCTATAATCAGCATTTGTATTTAATAATCTATGATTTATCATTTTGTATTATACATATCACAGGCTTTGTTGAAAACATCCTTATTTCATTGCACATGCCCAAATTAAACATTCTGTCTCAAACACACAGCTGGGAATATGACAGGATCACTCAGCTGAGCTGCTGCCCTTTCTCCTCTGTAAAAAGAAGCCATTACAGAGATTTCCTCCTCTCCATCAAAATGGTTAATACAAAAAAAGAAAAAATTTATTTCCGTAACATGCTTTGGCAGCAACTGAGGTGAGCAACTACATGGGGAAAAGGGAGCCAGGGTTGTTCCCACCTGTGTTAGGAAACCACAGTCTGAGAGCAATACTTCACTGGGAAGCTGAGCCAGGACTGTAAGTTACCTCAAATCTCCAAACTTGTAAGTACAAATGCAATTACGAGATTGGCACAAGCAGCAATTCAGAGGGTTCTGTGCACATACATGTTTGTGTCTTGGCTGGGAGGAGGAACAGGTAAAATTACACTCCTTTAAAAGTAATTAGACCATTAGCTCCACAATGCCTCTTAATGCTCCCGTTGCTCACAGGGAATCATTTGCATTGAGCTCCTCAAATAGAAGACACAAAAAGCCATCACAGCCTCTGCAGCCCATGAGTGCTTGGTATTCCAACTCATCCCACTTATGAAAAAGTTTTGTATAACTTTGTTGATCCTGCTTATGGGTTCTGGTAGCGACAAATGTAGCAAATATTGAAAAGGGAAATGATACAAAGGTCTCAGACCTCACATCACTGGTTGCCCAGAAGCAAGAAAGTAAATATAGCAAAGTAAAGCATAAAAAACTTCCTCATCCTGCCCAATATTATAAGGCTTAAGAGATTATATGAGAAAGGATTTACAAACTTTGTTTTAAAAGAACAAAAGCAAAACGGTCATTATTACATGTTTGATATTTAAAACACCAAACCTATTTTAATTCGTACCAGATGTGGATAGGCAGATGTGAACTGTTTGACAATATTCACAGAAGTGGAATTAGGGAAATATCCATAATTAATAGCATGCCTGCGGAAACATGTTCTGTGCTTCAAAAAGAATTCAGGTGGTATTAGAACTGGAAGAACCTCCTTACCCTGAAGATGTTGACAAATTTGAAGAAATTCCAAGCAGTGGAAAAAATCCTGATCAGAGAAACAGATTACTTGTGCAGAAACATTAAAGGAACGAATCTTCTGCTCTCAATTACACCAATGTGGTCCAGTTAAATTCAGTGGCAATGTACCAATAGAACCAGGAGAAAAGCTTGATTGGAACATATGATATGAAGGATTTACTTAGAAATGCTCAGAGGAAGAATTCCCTTTAGGAAGGAAAAGAATTGGTAAAATATTTTGGGGAAACAATAGGTCCTGTAAGATTTAAAGTGCAAAGAAGGAAAATACAGCCAGAGAATGTTCCACTGCAGCAACATCTTCTAAATACCTTCTCTGGGATATTTAACAGAAGTCAGAACACAGGCACTCACTGTACAAAACAATTACACACAGGAGGTCTTCAGAGAAAGCCATCAGGCAGTTCCTCCCCTGGATATCCATGTCATTAATGAAATCCACACAATGTCTGTGCTCATCTTTTCTATGCCTACATCCATTGGTTCCTCCCCACCTTAATCCACACAGTAGTGACTAATGCATTATGAAAATTCATCCATGCTGGATCAGTTATAAAATGCTATTGCATTGCCTGTGTGCTCTGTCTACCAGATGTTCCCTTTTGTGTTCATCAAGAACACATTGTGTATGAGGAGCTCCTCTAACCAAAACACCCTCACCATTCTTGGTTTAATTACAATGACACTGCAAAAAATGGGACCAGAAGGAGAGAAAGCTTATCCTTTCCTCTGGACAATAAGGATAGATCTGACTACACATATATAGAATCAGAGAATCACAGAACCCTTAAGGTTGGAAAAGACTTCTGAGATCAAGTCCAACCATCAACCCAGCACCACTGCCTTGTTCACCACCAAACCATATCTCCTCAAGTACCATACCCACACATCTTTTGCACATGCCAGGGATGGTGAGTCCACCACTCTCCTGGGTATTCTGTTCAACAACTTGTGAGGCTTGACAACCCTTTCAGTGCAGAAAATTTTCCTAAGCTCCCATCTAAACTTCCCCTGGTGCTACTTGAGGCCATTTGCTCTTCTCCTGTCATTTGTTATCTGGGAGAAGTGTCCAACCTCCAGCTCACTGCACCCTCCTTGTCAGGGAGTTATGGAGAGCCAGAAGGTCCCCCCTGAGCCTCCTTTTCTCCAGGCTGAGCCCCCCAGCTCCTTCAGCTGCTCCTGATGGATAAAGTTCCCAGTTGCTCGTCACAAAGTGCATTTATTTGCTCTCAAAGTTGGGGTGCTTCTTAAAGTTGCATCGTGCAGCACCTTCCTTGCAGTGCATGTTCCCTGGTGTGCAGCTTATCCAGTGGGAACTGGGCTGAGGTCTCCTGTGGCTGTACTTTGTCACGCTGGCACACGATGTGACACAAGCGCTGCTCCCGGAGCCCTGACAGCGGGAGCCACCTGCGGGAACCATCAACAATTACAGCTCTGACCTGTCACCGGAGCCAGCTGGGGAGGGAACACCTTCCCACACCTTCCCTAGGGAGAGGACACCTCCCCTCCTCCGTCATGTTGTTACAGTGGCCTTTGAGAATTCTGAAAGTTGTGGGTATCCCTGAGATGCTGAAAGCAGCACAGTCCTATTGCTGGGAACCAGTACGTGGCTAAATATGTTCCAGGTCTTGTTCAGGGTTAAACAAGCATTGAAGAACCACCAATTGCTGTTCTGGACATGCTGGACCTTTAAATGAGCCGGAGTGGTGCCACAAGTGGCACTCCTCATGCACCTTCCTCCATCCCTTTGGCAGAGGAGGGCAGGATGCAGTCTGCTTTCCCTTGGAGGGGTGTCCCGTGCATCTGGAATTGACTGTCCCAGGGCTGGGAACACAGCCTGCCATGGACTCCCTGCAGGGAAGCTCCAGAGCACCTGCAGTGCATTGGTGACATTGTCTGTGGGGTAACACACGTCCCAGTCTGCAGCAAGGCACACATCCCATGCCAGGTGACTTGAGCCATTCAGATGACTGTGCTACCCATCCCTGCCACTCCCAGGGGTTTCTGGCTTCAGAAATCAATAGAAATATTAACCTAAAACAAAACCAAATCTGGCACTAAGCATAGCAAAGAATCTATCTAAAATTAAACGGGATTTACTTTGCCTCCCAAGCTCTGGATGTGACAAATTTCAGAACAATGAGATATGAACCATATAGAAGTCAGTGATCAAAATAGCATTTCTGATGGAAAGATTCCAGATTGGACTGTAGCAACAGTAACTATGTTGCAGTAAGGCCAAGTCTAAAAAAGCCCCTAAGATATACAAAGGGAAAGAGCCATTTTTTCACGTGTCCTCACATGGATATCCCCCCCCCTTGATCACTGCGTGACAATAAGAGAGCTGGAGTCAACACAAAACTATTTAGTTGACTATCCCTAAGTTCTTTACATAGCTTGTATTGCTTTAAATATCTTTGCCCCCTGAAAAGTTAAATTCATCCCACATTCTTCTTGGAAAGCTCAGGGCTGGCATTCCAGCAGCGTTCCTAAGGGGAGCCTTACAGAACTGGGATGTATTCACAGGTACTCTCCCTTCCCTCCGAGTCAGAAATCACACTTATGGGATGCAGGGAGAATCAACATCATTTGGGAGACAAAGGTTTCATAGTGCAGCACAACTTAAAACAGACCATAAGCCTGCATTAAATATAACTCCAAAATAAAAAAAAAATTAATACAGAATGCAGTAAACGGCCTCAAGGGATCCTCAGCCTATGAATCTTTTTTTTCTTGTTATTGTGGGAAATCACATGCTATTTTGCAAAAAAAACCAGGAATGTAAAGAAGTGCTAAAAGTAATGAAATCCTAATAGTTTTACAGACTAAAAGGATTTGAATTCTCCAACTAAATTAATTGATCATAAGATGGATTCATGAAAATTTATACTTTGCCAATGCTGGTCTGCAGGGCTGTATGACCCTGGCAAGCACAAAGGTTGTGGTCAATGAAAATAAGATTTGTTCTTCCACTCAAAGCTGCAGATCCCATCATGCCTCAGGTTGTTCCTAGCGTGGGCATGTGCTGTTGTTTGAGATGAATGCAGAGAGCAGGTTTACAAAACTTCCAAATCTGATTTAGTGAAAACTCCTGTTTCCAACTTTTCTAATGTTTTACTGAAGTAGTGAATTTAATATTGTATTTTCCTCTAAGCACTGGCCGAAGGGGGTGTGAGCTGCAAATAAATGTATATGGAAAGATTTTCAGACTGAAAGGAGGGAACAGATCTCATCTCCTTGAGGCTGCACAGAAAGCTCTCCATGGGTTGGAAAGGTAAAACTGCCAATACCTTCACTTTACTAATGCAGCTCAGACTTCAGCAGCTTAGGTGGCAAATTTACAGTAAATTTGATGTACCAGGCATAATTTCTACTACATTCACATTATACAAAAACAAGATGCTTTTCTACTCTTCTTTCCCCTAAAAGAAATGCAGCTCTGGCAACAGCACCTTTTGAGATCACTCCACTGCTGGTGAACATTTCTACTTCATTTTGTTCAACAATGGAACAGAAATACTTGTTAGTCACTGCAGCTAAAACACTTTATTACTGGCATAGTCATAATTGATAAGAAATCCATTTCTTGTGCCAGCTGCATAATTTCATTCACAGTTTTACTTCATCTTTAAAGTAATCTCAAAAGCCCTCAGGCCCTCCCCAGATGCAGAAGAGAGAAAACCTCTGCTACTCTGTTTTGAGAACACCCTCAACCACCAGTTCAATTTAACACCATGGATTTTTATACATCCTTGTTTTTTAGGCTGCCATTACAAAGCAGGTGCTTTTACTCTTAGAACAGAATTCTCTCTTACAATGCAGCACATCTGACTTGCACATCAGATTGCATTGTAATTTTAGAATATTCTATTAATGTTTCTTTACAAACCTTTCTTTCAGATGCTATGTACAAGGTGGTTATAGCCAGTGGTATTTACAGGCTTTTTATCTATTCAATGAGATTTTCTAGTTCTACCTAAAGCTGGATTTTCCTTTCATGAGTAGTTCATGTCACACCTACCAGCTCATAGGTTTGATCTTTATCTTTTTCATACAGGCCTTGGCATCTCCTATGGCATTTTATTATATGAGAAGAATTGGTTTCCTTATGAAAAATAGAAATTGCTTACTTGATCTTTGATTTCAGAGCTATTAATGTGCTAAGAAAGAATATTTTCAATTGTAAAGGCTTTAGGCTTCTTCAAGGATAAAATCTAAACCCCCAACATGACATGACTGTAATCCTGTCCAACAACACACACAAACCACAAGTTTCCAGTTCTCTGTTGACAGAGAACAGCCATCCACAGTGCTAAAAAAGCAGTTTCCCCATTAGGTGCCCTAACAAAGTTTTCAAACTATTCAAACACAGAGGCATAAATCAAGAAAACAAAGCTTTTGCAAGATGTTACATGTAAGTTATACTAAGAAGTTAAAGAAAACCATCTGGGCATAAAATGTAAATACAGCTAGCATACAAAAATTAAGAGGAAAATAAAACCAACCACACATTTCAAATGCCCCAAAGACAGAGCTTTCATTCTGTAAGACCACTGAAGTTTAACTACGATCATCCAGCTCAAACAAAAAAGTCATTTTTCAAAATACTAATGAACCTGGGTACTAAAGCTTATGCAAGATGCAGCTTTTTTCAGCTTTTTGGCTTTATTTAAGATACAGTCCTTCAAGGTGGGGATTTATCAGCATCTCTTCAGTGGCAGCTATGAATCAAAGAAAGAGATGGTGACTTCCTAAATCATCATGGAAAATATCTATCAGGATTAAACTTATAAGGTTTGGTTCAGTTTTCTGTATTGCTGAATCTTCAGTTTCTGAAGAGTAAAGCACCCTGGACTTGCTTTACAGACCCAAGAGATTCTGAGTAACCCTGGGAGGAAGAAAGAGAAGAAAGTCTGAATACACTCCCAAAGACAGGGGCCTGCAGTGTTGGAAGCAGATTAGAAAATATCTCAGAATGCTCTATCCCTGTACAGAAACTGTTTTTCAAAGGTGTCTTCTACAACAAACAAAAAAGAAAATATTTTTAAAATCAAAATCTCCGACTTCATGGTATAAAATGCCCGAACTCTGGATTTTTCATGCTGGCTTAGTTCAGATCACTTACATAAGCAACATACTTGAGATTTGATTACATAGCTAGATTTTTTGTTTATTTATTTACTTTTAAACAGGATGCTTGCTTGGGTTTAAGTTAGTTTGGGGAAAGGGAAGTAGGAAGGTTTTGAAAACAAACCAATTACTTACAAACAGACAAGTCAAAAAAATAAACCTGTAATGCCAAAGCTCTCCCTGTCTCTCAAAGCTGGTACCCTTGGATTCCCAGCACATTCCTCTTACTGAGCTCATGGAGTGACTGGGAGGGACCAGCAGCCTGGAACCCTTGGCAGAGCCCAGCTCACAGATGATGAGACTCAGTTTATCACTGATTTCAGAGATAATTATCAAGATTGGGATTTCTGGCTTAATTTCCTGATTCAAGAAGGGAGTACGTGATCCCAATCATAAACCATCCTGTGAGCAGCAAATGATGTCTTAACAGCATTTATAGCTGAAGTTTAAAATACTCATGGAGTTTGTATAAAACAGATGTGAATTTTCAAATTAGACTAACAAACTATTTTCCTGAGAGAAAAGAAGTTGAAGCAGCAGAGGAAAGCTCTGTGTCTTCCTCTGCTTCTGAGGAATCAAAAGGGAGTAATGGTTCTCTGGCAGTAATGTACTGACTTTCAGTTTACCTGCTGATCTGTTTTTATTCTCTTCTTCCAAATAATTTTTTCATAGTCTGCCTTTCACACTTCTGGGAAATTCTATCTACATGTGCTTTGTTGATAGGGCTGATCTGTTTATTTAAAAAAAATACATGTTTTTTTCCCCACAGACATGATATTTTATTAGTCTTATGTGTTGAAGTTATTGTCCCAGATATTTACTTGGGCCTTTAGCCTGAAGTCTCCATCTGTTCTCAATCCATTCACAGGAGCCCTAATAGGCTCTGAAATCACCAGTGTGTTGGGTTTTTTCTTCTCTCCTTTCCTAAACCAGCTAATGTGGAATAGCCTGGGCCATCATTTTCCTGGCTTAGTCAATCTTTTCTAAACTATCTGACCTTCAGTTTTCCAACTGTGTAAACTTGTCTTGACCAAGAACAATCAGAACAGAGGAAAGCAGCAACCACTTCTTATGCATATGCAGTGGATCAAACAATCACAGCCTTCTCTTTTCTCCCTTTAAGCTGATGCTACAAACCGAACATTAAAATAAAATAAAATAGCTTCCATGTCATTTTCAGGGAGGCCAAATGCTCCTGGAGTATGTTCTTTAGCTCCAAAAAGCATATACTGAAAAATTTATCATAGAATCATTGTGTGGAGTCATGGTGAGTGTCAGGAAGGCAAGAGCAACTAAATAAAATAGTGAATCATGGTTTTCACTGAAAATTGGCAAATAAGTCTGAACTTTATTAGAAAACCTCAGGCTCAGAGCAGAATTTTCTTCATAGAAATAAAACATGCCCCTTTAATTAAAGCTTAACATGTTCCTGCCAAGGTACTGCTGTGAAACACAGGCTGGAGCACAAAGAAGGCTTCCAGCACCTGGTGTGGCATTGCCTTGAGTGGTGATGGACTGGAAAGATGCAGCTCTTCACAAAGAGTTTGAACTGTGACCCAGCCTTCTCATGAATGACAGTCTCAGACATCCTGAAATCACAGGAACTGTTTGAAAAAAAAATCTCTCCAGAACATCAGGAAAACAACTTCTAGTTTTTGGCAAAACAGACAAGAAGTCCCAGTGGCCCAGTGCCATAGAGCCAGAACTCTGCAGAGTGAGAGTAGAAGAAATGCATTAATTAACTCAGCATTCAACCCCTTCCCTCCAACCCATGAAAAATGGCTTCTGTAGTAAATTATGATGGAGGATTTACCACATATGAGAAAAGTACTGAGTTTAAACAGTGTCATGCCCTTTATCCCACTGCGAACTGCAGTATCTGGACATTTGGCACAGCTGCTGTCCTTGTGTACTCTCACAGTTTGGTAACAGGAACCACAATCTCAATACCCCCGAGAATTGTAAATTTGTTACTTTATTTGCTGCCTCATAACTTCCCCTCCTTGATCTTGCTTTCTGTAGTTATTTTACTGGCAGTAAAACTCAGTAGATTAATAATGCTATTAATACTTTACTTTCTCTGCCAGATCTTCTTGGGTGGCCAGTTTCCAGCTGTATAACAATCTTTGCTTGCTCACATCTCCTTGTTCTCGATGCCACCTTTTTTACCTTCTTTATTGTATTCTGCAAATTTTAAGGTCTCAGTGCATTTTCAGAACTCAAGATAGAAACTGAAAGCAGTGGTTACAATTCATTAACAACTCATGCATCTTTTCTCAGAGTAACTAAAGCAAATGAAGGTACCTGAATGACACTCTATCTGGTCAGACATCTATAAGATTTAGTGGAAAAGCTGATAATCATTTTATTTAATTCACATTTTATGCTATTTAACTGGAGCCTATAATAATCCTCATTGCTTTTGGCAGCTACCCTGTAGTCATTGATTTTCTGCCCACCACTATTATGGCAATGATGGACACATAAGATCCTTGCCTACAGATTCTGACTCATCACAAAGTGGATACAAGTCCTGTGTCCTCCACAGCTCTTTGTCATTATAGAGTCTGACTTTAACTCATACAAACATTAGGTTAACTTTGCTGGCAAAATTGCAAATATCAAAAGCAGGAACTCTGACTCCTACTCCTCTACTCCATGACTGAGAAAAGATAAAACAGTAAAAGTAAAAATGTCAAAACAATAATAAATTACTCCAGAGCTAGGGATAATAAATTACATTATGGCCTTTCTAATGTGTGAAATGCTGTTACTCAAAACTGGAAAGGCGTGGAAACAATTGCACTTCAGAGTGAGAGAAGTATGATCCCAGCTCTTTTGTTCCAGTTCAAACACCACACACGACCCTTGCTAACAGCTGTGGTGCATTGTGCCTCCTTAGGTCAGCAAGGTATATCCAGGCTCCAGAGAACAGCTTGAAGCATCATTGTTTCTTTGGAAGTGAGAGTCAATAAAAATCCTGACAAAAGAATGCAGCCAGGCTCTTGAAGTTGTACGAATTCCAGTCCTTCTTCATTCCCTCCCTCATCAAGTCCTTCAAAGAACGAAAAAGCTTTTTGAACTTTTTTTCTAATCTACCTCAATTTTCTTTTCGATGCTTGCCACAATGTATTTTCTAAAATATATGAAAAGTAACACTGTCAAAAATTATCACAGACTCTCTTTTCTCCAAGCCAGTAACAACACAACCATGGCTTGACAATGTTTGCAGCTGAAGGATTTTCAGCAGGGAAATAGCAGAGTACCTGGGAAGCTCAAATGACAGACAACCACTCTAAACAGCCTGGTGCCTGCTTAACTCTTTGCTTAAAAGAAGCACTCAGAGGTTAAAAAAAAAAAAAAATTCCAGCCATGCTGCTGGAGGGATAAACTTTACCCTTGGCCAGAGATTAACATCTCATTTTCTTCCTTCACCCTGTTTCTTTTCTCTACATCCCCCACTAATGTCCTATTTTTTTTTTTTTACTTTTTGTTTATTCCTCCTCTTGTTTGCTTCTGTTGCCTTTATAACAGAAAAAATACTTCTGTGAAAAGTGAGTTAACCGACTTTCTCTTTTCCCCGTCCTATTGTTTTTCCTCATTATCTTTCCCATTTCCCCACAAAACACTGCTACCTTCCCTGTCCTATTTTAGCTGATGCCTTGGTATTCCTCCCTAAGAGCTCAGGGAGAACACTTTAGGCACTCACTCTTTCCTTATAATCTGATTTACTGAAACTTGCTTTATCAACCTCTATAAGGGAGGGTGAAATGCAGTTGTGGAAATGTGAGAAAGCTCCATCAGCTGCATTCAGAACTTCTATGCAGTTTGTATGGTACAGTTACTCTACCTCTGCCTCTCTTCTTATCTTACTCTGATGTTTCAGCCACATAGAAGGTAACTCATGTACTTAAATGTATGAAATGTACAGAAATCCTGCCTGCCTAAAGTTCTGCAATGCTGTTATTCCCAGGCTTGTGTTCTTAAGCTGAATGTGAGGTCAAGACCCTCCACAATAAGTACAACCATGTCAATGAGAACAGATAAATAGATTCAGAATTCCCATGTTACATTAGGTTTATGTTCATCTCGTAACTCCCTGTGTTTACTTTGCAGTCCTTTGCTTCTTCTGGAAAGGGCTTTTCCTTTTGAACCATCAAGGAAGATGCCGTCAACTCTTGTTCTTCCAACAAACCAGACTAAACACCACAGTGCCACAGACATGAATTTCATAACTGGGGCTGCTTTGGATATCTGTGACTTCTGGTATTTACCAACAGCACCTCAAGCTGAAAACAGCTTGGTAACCTGGATCTGCCTGGCAATTGCCTCTGCCATAAGACATGCTGGGTCTGTAACGCACACCTCAGTGGAATTTTAGAATGCACAAAGCCAGCTGTGCACCCTGAGCACTGCAGGAAGGGCTGGAACACTGCACATGCACCTTGGCAATGCATGAGCTTCCTTAACCTCCCTGGGTCAAACCTCCACCAGCCCCAGGCCACACAACCTGCACACAAAGTCTGCAGGTGTTAACCCAGACTTCACACTGCAGCCCCCTGAGCCCCTTGACAGCCTTTCCAGGGACTGGAATGATTTAATCTACTCAGCCTCTGCACCAAACTGGAATAATCCCACAGGGCTGGCAGATCACTCACAACACTGATGCCCAGCTTGGCTTTGTCTTTGTGTACAGACATTTGTGTGGTCTCACCCCGACAAATCTGGAGGATTATAATATCATGCCATTGCAAAATGCAATTTATTCACAAAAATAGGTTCAGGAACTAAAGGTTCAGGTTCAATCAAAGCTTATCAACAAAGCAAGCTGCTCTCAGAGGGCTAGGTGTGAGCAGCACTTGCAGTTTGTCATGTCACACTGTTTAAATAATACAAGTTCATTTTTCATTTTATTTTCCCTTTACTAGTTCATACAGGCAGACACTTGTTTATTTCTCTCTGAAAGTCTTTTCTTAGTGAGAGATAAGTTACGTGGGGAGAGGAAAGGTTATATATTCAAACATGGTGTCAAAGTTGTTGCTAAACTGATGAGTGTCAGCTGTGGATCCTCCCAAAAAAGAAATGGTCAGACCTGTATTTGTCTTAAAAATTGGATTTACCAAGAAGTTGCAATAAGGAGTCATTAACTTCTTTAGTAGCTGGTAACTGCTGCAGAACTTTTCTTTATACTACAAGGCAGCACCAGAAGCATTAATGTCTTACAAATGTTAAGTACAAATTTGAAGAGGAGATTTGCTACAGAATAAAGCTGGTTATGACCAGCCTGTTTGGTTTTTATATAGGTGAATAAATTATTATCACACAGTATTCTGACTGCTGTACATTAACAGTCTGGTCCACCTGGGCACATCATATACAATAAATCAGGTTTTTGCCATCGATGTGCACATTTTTTTGTACCACGTATTATATTAAGCTTTCCTCCAGACTGCCCTTATTATGTAACAAGACTGCCTGTTAGAAAACATCCGTCTCACCTATGGATTTGTAAATAGATATTCCTGCCTATCATGGCTCCAACACAGGGTATTTTTAATACTTGCAGTCACCTGCAGGTCACATCACAGAGCCACAGCAAGAGAAAAGCCCCAAAAGTGCCTAACCAGGCAAAAAGGAATCATCAGAACCCAGAGAGGCCAAGCTTTTCTGCAAAATTCGTGTTCTTAATTAAAAGCCAGCAGATGTTGTAAAGCTCTTCACAGCCAGAAGGGCTATGAACCACATGATTTGCAGCACAACCTTTAGGCTTTTATTCCACCCAAGCTGCTGCATCTCTGCTCAAAGAGAGCTGTATAAAGTACCCCCACCGTTGTTCCATCAGCTCCCAGAGCACAGCAGTGGCACTGGCCAGCACTCACCTCTCCAGCAGCCCAGGGCACCCCTCCCTGCAGGCTCTGCTCCAGGCAGGACAGTGAATTCAGGGCTTTGGTCCTTTGGTTTTCCAACAAATATAAAAAAACCGCACCTCTTCAAAGGCATCCAGGCAGACTTCAGCTCCAAGAACGGGAGCCCCCAAGGAGGAGCTGTCAGAGAAGCACACGGATTTCACTTCTTGTATAATAACCTGAGGGTCAGCCATAGCTTTGGGGACATCCCCAGCCTCAAGCCCCCTTCCTCCAGCTTATCTTTACACCTCCCTCTCCTCCCAAGACTCCAGACTCCCCCAGCCACTGACACTACAAATGATTGACCACAAGCTTCCTACCAGTCTGCTGAGGAAGGAAAACCAGGCCAGACCCAAATGCTTGTGCATGCACACCACTCCCTCCCTCTCCACACCACCCTCCAGACTGGCTTCTGCTCAAAATGATTTGTTTTGGTGCTCGAGTTTTCTTCCCTGCCATTGCACCTCCAGAAACAAGCTGTCCCTCCCAAGTCCCTGCTCATTTTTAAATGTGGGAAGTTCTTTTGGCAAGACAACCACCTCAGTTTTTCACCTCCAGCTTCTTATTTGCTGGCAGCTCCCTGTCCATTCTTCACAAACACAGTAAGTATTCAGATTGATCACATTTTGATATGGAATTCTCTTTGTTCAGTAACATGCCAAACGATGAATAAATGTGAAGGAAAAGAACTGTTTCATGTAATAATTATAGAAAATTCTCTTCCTGTTGAAGCCTGTTATTTTTACAAAGACAGAGATTGTTTGGATCAAGGAAGGGAGGTCAGGTTCAGATCCTGTGGAGAGTAGTGTGTAGTGGTAATAACACTTAGGATTTTTGCAGCATTCCTTATCCAGAGATCTGAGCCCTGTCTCCAGTACATTACAACAGCAGGGTATGTTATCTTATGCAAACTCCTTCCTAAATTTCACAATAGCTGTAACAATCATTAAATTAGCGTGGCTGAAAAACAGGCCACAGAGCTCCTTCTTTACTTTGTTTTTATCTAAATAAAGTGAAACACAGTCAGAGCTGAGGCATTAGTTCTCTTCACTGTTTACCAAGTATCTACATTACTCTTAATGGTATATAAATACTAAAAGTAATAAAAAAAATTGGGAAAACAGAAATCAGTATCCGAACTCTCCTCCTTTAAGCAAGTTACCCAGTTGCAACCCCTACAAATGCTCAGTTGCCCTTTTACTACATCTGGTTCAAAGGCCACTAAAAATGGGATTCTTTGCACTGACATCAAAGGGCTCTGAATGGGGCTGTCTGAAACGCAAGGGGAGACAAGATTAACTTCAGCTTTCTGCCTATAGAACTCCAGCAAAAAGTAACAAATAATAATCAGAAGATAAGGTTTTCTTGAGAACCTACTGGTTTCAGCACATTTTTCCAACCACATTTTTCCATCAGCAACCACTATGAAGTGGCTTGCTATGTGAGAGTGATGCAGAGTGTGCTACTAAACAGAGTGTTTGCAGCTTAATATGACCTGTTCTTTCAATAACACTAAAGAACACGGTGACTAAGAAGGAAGCAAGAGGGTGGGAAAAGAGATATGAATGGTTTATAAAGTACTAGATTGGTTGTCTTTATTTAGTACCATATCTATATTGATCAGGCTTTCCTCCTGACTTGCTGTGAAGCTGTAAGAACAGGCATCAGAGCCAAAAAATCCTGCACTGCTGCTGAAACCTTACCCTACCTTTTAACTACAGGCTTTATTACTCGTGTAAATACATCCTAGGAACTCAGCTTTTAAAGTGGTTTCTCTCAGTAACCAACTTTACTTAAACACATCTGGAACTTCTTTGTAACTCACAACTGCTTTGTGTAGTCACCTGTATGATGAAGGTTAAATGCTGTGGAATTACTGCTGGGGGCTCTGATTGCCCCACAATCATAGGAGTGGATGTATAAAACAGGGATACAAGGGGCAGAGGAGTCCTAAACAAACCCAAGATTATGTTCCTAATTGAAATGGCAGCCCAGGGTTTTCGCATATAAAATCTGGAATCTGAGCTTACTTTCCTTAACATCATCTGTTTCAGCTGCTCCACATTCCAGGACTCCTTCAGCCTTGACCTCATCCCTGAGATTATTCTCCCTCCATTCAATCAGAAGTTCTCAAATACACAATATTTATACCCAGCAATGAGGCAGATCTGCTGATTGTCTTTCTTCAGCTGCCTGGGTGGCCCTAAGAATGAGGAAGTGTCCCAGGACTGGGGAATTCCCATTGTCTGGGAGAGAAGAGCTGGCGCTCTCAGCACTGCCAGGCTGGGCTGCACAAGGGCAGGAAGGGAAGCGTTGGAACTGGGAAGACTGAAGGTATAAAGAGAGGGATTAACTCTACACATCTTGTATATGGCTCTCAAGATTTATGCAAAGTACCCATCCACCCTAAAGATCTTGAAACTGGAAAAGAAAATGGAATCTACGAAGTCAAAACAATTTTAAAGGAAAAGTTGAAAAATACTATGAATTAGATCTGTTGGCTTCCAATCTCTGCCTGCTACCTTCAAGGCTACCACTTTTTTTTTTAACTAAATGAAAATATAATAATTAAATAGATTTACAGAACTGTTCTGCATCATATATGAATATCACTGACAATGGTATCCAGATATCTTTTATTTCTTATCCCAAATCAAAACAGACCCTGGATTTTTAAAATTTATTTGTTGCTATTTCCTTAACCAGCTTTCCTGTTTTGAGAGTGCCGTATTTATGAAACAAAAAATTCTCAAGTCATCAGGTTATACATGACCCAAACAATTTGATAATCAATGTAAATGAGAATCAGGCCTACAGTACCAGGAGTATTAATTCCTTTGATGAGAGTATCTTTCTTCCTGTAGAGTCTGTCTTATCTTCTCCTAAAGCTTACATGAGGTCATTTGACCAAACCCTTGCCCTTAATTTCTGAGCACTGGTAGCTGATTTAAGAATTTATTTTATTACTCCTTTTGTTTGCACAGCACTGGCTACTGATATGGTCTCCCCTGGCTCTTCAGAGATTAAAAAATACATGGAAGAAAAAGTAAAGCAATGTAGAAGACGCCTTCAAAATTTCATGTAGAAAACAACAATATTTTTTAGGAAAATGTTGTTAAATCAGCTCACACATGACACAACTTTTGTTTGTTATAACATATCTATATGTATGATCCAGTTACATAGCTCTCATTTCTATGATAAATTTGCATCATTATTATAAAAATGAGTAACAGTTGCAATAAGGAAAATGAAATTAATGAATCAGAATTTAGACTCGTGTCATTGTTACTTACAATACCTGCAGCATGTAACCAGTACTTCCTACTCACTCAGTGCTCTGCTAAACAGTAACTGCACAATAAATCTTCTTTTTCTTTTCCCGATACGTTAAAATGCAATCAGAAGCACTTGGCAAAATCTATCCTGCATCCAACAGCACAAGGGTACGATATCTAGAACTTCCTGATCGGAAGCAATTAATTTTTTTCTAGATATATAAGAAATGGAAATAACTTCAAACCAATTTGGTTTTTCAGAGATGTTTTGTCATAATATTTTTCAAAACAGAGCACCCATAGAACTGTAAGGCTGAACTGTAACTCTGCTGATGCCTGGGGAGCAGGACTTGAACACACACAGACCCCCAACCCAGCAAAACAAAGGCTACAAACATTCAGGTCACTGCAGTTCCTCATCCCTAAAGGTGAGCAAATACCTCTTTCCCACCTCAAGCATTAGCTTCAATATACTGTTGAATTTAGTAATTTACAGGGGTTCTACTCTCCCTTGTATCAATAATGAGAACATCTTGTAATTTGCACAAATTGTGTGGAAAAAAAAGCAATTTAAATTTCCAGAGAGAGCTGTGGACTCACTTGAGGCTATTGCCCTGCCTGGTGACCATCGTGCTTTTGTGACAAGCTGGGAATATGGTCCCCTACAAAACTCTCAGTCCTCAGGCACTGACAAAAGGCAAGGCTTGACAAGCTGACAAAACATGACATCTTAATGAGGTTTCTTTACAAGTGTTACTGGATAGTCCACACCAGAAGCTGGAGTCGGGGGCAGGGCTGGAGAAAAATGTGAGGTGGTAGAGAACAATGTTCCTCACTTAGATAACTCCTGGGTGATCCTCCAAGCAGTTTTGTACTCACAAACCAAACTTTAGTGAACATGTTAAATTGACGTGATACATAAAAGAAATATTGGCTATAGCGCTTTCTGCTAGTACTGAAAGATTGTTAAATGAAACATTACATTCTGATTTTAAATATCCACAATTAAGTTTGCAACCTTTCTCCATGTGCTCTCTATAACCTGTTTCCCATAACAGGATATACTACACATACTACTGTAAGAAAAGATATAGACAGTTATCTTAAACCCTTACCTATTATCACTTAATAGCTGATATAATAGAAAATGGGGCCACAGGCTTGAGTGTACTTCTAGGCCCAGCTATCAGGTATTTCACACAATATGAAATTTGTCTTAAGTGTTGCACTCTAGGTGGCTTTGCCTGCAAAGAGGTGCTCATAGGTAAGTGGGGGAAAAAGTATTAATAAATTGGTATATTCACTTAATTTCACCCAGGGAAATCAGTGGTAGAGTCTTGGGGAGGGGATGAAAAAAAGCCCCAAACAACTCCCAAATCTGTGGCCCAGCTTTGACTCAAAAAGCTGCGTTTTTATCACACAAGCGGCTCCTCCTGGAATCAAACGCGGAGCAACAGGCTCGGGTCATTCACGAGCGATGCACTCCGAGCAGCATGAGCAGCCGTGCAGGCTGTGCCTCCCCTGGCGCTCCCGGGAGGATGTGCTGCCCTATCCCGGCTGTTACCTGCCGGGGGGAGCGGAGCGGAGCGGGGGCGGTGCGGGGCCGTGCCCGCCCCCGGCCCGCGCCCCGGGGGAGGCCGGCAGCTGTCGGCGGGTGGGAGGCGTCTGCAGCTGGAAAACAGCAGCTCCGGTTGCTGATCAGATTTGGGGGTGGGGTGGGAGGTGTGTGTGGGAAAAGCCAAGCGATGGATCTTCCCTTCTTTTGACAACACTCTCCCCTTCAGGACTAAGTCTGCACTGGAGGAAATTAACTGCGAGGGAGAAGCGCTAATCACACCTCCGTGTGGGAGCTAACTCCCGGGAGCAGCGTGTGCCGCCAGCCCCAGGATATTCCCTGCCTCCAACCTGAAGTGATTCCTCCTGGAACGGTTCAGTCGCGCCTGCAGTTCACCTTTGCCTGCAGTTAACCAGCGTGCAATTTGGGTTTAATGGAGCTGGGTTTATTGTTCCTCTTTGGACTTACGATTACGTCGACTGCAGGTAACGTGAATTTCTTTCTTTCTTTCTTTGCCCACTTCCACGCATGCACACAAAGAAAGGCTGGGTGGACTTTTTTGTTGCCTTTTTTTTTTTTCGCCTCCTTCCAAAAGGCTGTAAGCAGCAGCCCACTCCGGTGCGCTGTGAAGAACCAGACGCCAAAGCCATCCTTTGGCCGTCCGTGGGTTTAACCCAAGCCCGGCGGGCTGGCGCTGCAGCCCGGGGCGGACACAAACATAACGGTGCTCCCGGGACTCCGCAGGGAGCGGGGATGGCTCGGGGCCGGCTCGGGGGTGGGGGGTGTGCGGGGTCGCGGCTCCGGGAGCTGCCGGGAACTGAGCGCGGCTGTTGCAGGGTCCGCGCTGCCCCGGCCCCGCTCCGCGCTGCCGGCGNACCCCGCGGGCACGGAGCGGGCGGGGGGGAGCCGGAGGCGGGGCCGGCCCCGGCGGGGTCAGGGCGGGACGGGGGGAGCCCAGCGCAGCCCCCCGAGCACCCGCAGCGCCGGCACCTGCCCGGCCCCGGACCCCCGCACCGCCACGGGGAGCGCGGTGTGCCGGGCACGGGGAGCAGGAGGGAAAAGCGCGGATTTCCCACGAGAAATCTGCTGCTAACAACTCACCCGCTGGGAGAGCAAGAACGGAGTGTGTGCGTGTAACTGCACTAGTTTTGACACAAATGAATGTGGAAAAATACCGAGACGTTAAGATCATGTTCGAAAAATTCAATATGCCAGATTTTAAGGTGTTACCAAAGGAAGTTTTTTTTACAACCGTGCTCTGTGGAAACACAAGCTTTTGTTTCAACTCGTAATAAAAACACATCTTGAAGCCGTTTTCTCTGGAAGTTCTGAGCTCCACACAGGGCGGTGGGGGTGCAGCACACGTGCAGAAAAGCTGCTCTGCTGTCTGTACTGACAGTGCTTAATGGGAAGAAAGCATCCAGGAAGAGTGACACTTTGCCTACATCCTAAAGGTTAGAGGCCTCCTTTTCCTACACCACTGTATGTATCCTGTCTTGCTAAGTAACCAAAACAGACTTCAGATTTGTAAAGATTCTCAAAGGCTAATAGCATCCTGCAGCAACCACGATCAGTTCAGTACAAAAATAATCAGGAGATCAGGTGAACCTGTAAACAAATGACTTCAAGAATTAAAGTTCTTCTGACTGTGATGTGAACTTCTACACATACCACCAAGTATTCCAGTGAACTACAGTCTGGGAACAGTTGCAATGATTCAGACCTGCCTTTGAATCGATTGCAAAGCTTGTAATGAGATTAAAATAACAAAAGGAGTAGTCAAATAGAAAGTAGCAATAAACTAGGTTAAGTCAAATGGGGGTTAGGGCACTTAATTTGTAAATTCACGTGTGTGTCCTGGCTAGAGGCCATGTCTGATGACGTCTCTTGAACTTCTACCAACCTGTAAGTATCTTGTACTCACACAAGTCATTCAATTCTTCGAGTTCCATACCTGCACTAATCCACCTCAGGATTACTTAGGGTTATTTTAGCCAAATATTTATGACTCAGTAAATTTAAGTCAGAGCTCGCCAGTGAAAATGGGGGAATGGCATTCCTTTTCCCCTACACACTGAATAAATAGACTTCTGCTAATTATAAACACACCTTTTTTTTTTTCCCAGGGTATGCTGTTTTAAGTCTACAGGACTTACAATTTTCATTCCAGTGCCAAAATTATTTAGTGTGCATTAATTCAGTGACATGGAGAGTTTTCCTACATGAAAGTTTTGTGCCAATATCACAAAAGAAAGAACAAAAAATTAGAAAATAAAGCATATAACGTTTTCGTGATACCCATAGAATTGGCAATGAAGCCTGTATAATAATCCACACATCAAGCAGTTGGGGTTCTAAGTCTTTGTTTTCTTAACTGAAGTCAGTTGTACATAAAATAGCAGCAAATCTCTCAGATCTGTAAAATCTACCCCCACTGGATATAGGTTAACCTGAAATGATTTAACGTGAGGACTAGGAAATTCTTTTTATATAATTTTTATGCCATGTGCTGGGACGTTTCTATGCAAACCATGGAATGAATACACTCAATTTCAATATTAATTTTTCATGCAGAATAATACATTTTTAGCTCCAAAGACATGAACTTGTATAACCTAACAACACTATTGGAACCGGGTGAATTGGGATTCTGGGAGCCCTCTGAGATTGACAAAGAGTGGGTGGATGATGGTGAAATTAGTCTGGAATTAGTCCAGCAGGGACTGAATTTTCTGGACTCTGTCTGAACTGGGCAGCTTTGCTGTGGTACAAAACTCTCACTGAAACAGTGCAGTTGTGACTTTCAAAAATCCCAGGATTCTTCCTAGGAATGCTCCCGGGGCAGAGGTAAACATTAAATTAAGCGTATTGGATATTTTGAACCATTTCAGTGCGACAGGAGCAGGATTTAAGATGTCATGTGCCATGAACAGGCACTAATTCTGCTCTGGTAATTGATTTGGAAAAATATCTCAGGAAGTCAAGAGGTTCTTCTGGATGTGGATGAGGGGAACCAGGCCTGCCTGGGCAATTCCATATCCTGAGCAAGTTACACTACTTCTTTGAAATGGAAGCAACCACTGGGTGTGTACAGACTGGCTGTTTGTAAAAGGGGTTTTTATGTTGCTCTTGTACACATGTTGTGGAAAGTTTTTATGTTTACTAGAAATTTGGCTCCAGTGCAACCTGGAGGATCATACACACAGTAAGAGGCCAGAAAGTTGGTGTTAAAGTTTGGAGAAGTTTTCCTGACATCTGTTGATTCTGGTATTTTTCTTGCTTATTTACTTTTGTTTCCCCTACATCAAACCTTTCAATGGCTTCTTTNCCCATAAAAATTCCTCAGAACTTTGTGTTTTCAGGCTACTTTTGCTTGCTTCTGTACTTTAAAGACAAACTTTAATTCCTCCTCCGGTTTCTTCTGCTTTTCCCAACAGGAGCTGTTAAGTATTGTTGTACTATATTCAAAACAAATCTTGGTCATGGCCTCTCCTCCTTTTCTGGAAAAGCAGTTAAAGTTTTTATTGAAGCTGTTGGAGGCAGAGTGACAATAGAAGGTCTATTTCTATCCCTGCTGAGAAACCACTTAGATCAGCAGGGTGACAGTTGTAGAAAAGTGAAAAACTGCAGAATGTGGAGCCTCTGACTCCCTGCAGCTTTTGCCAATTAAATGAGAAATTATCTCTGCACACATGTTTTGAGTATTGCTTTATACTTGACTATGAACCACTGCTGTTAGTCCTGACCACGAAGAGCATCAGTGTTGTTTGGATATAGTGAGTGTCTCATTCTGGGAACAGTGGGAAAGTGGAAAACAAGATGACCTAAAGAAAGGCAGGTAAGTCAGAAGAGAATAATGCAATTATGTGGTGTAGACAAACGTTGCATAACAAAGGTAATTAAAAAGCTGGTAAACTGTTCTCACTGACAAGATTGATTAGCCAGGAATTAGTTTGTAATGTATTTTTTTTGTCAAGTGATTAATTATGCTTATCTTGATCTATAGCTACAGGCACATTTTAAAGAATGAATTGTCTTTTAAACAGTAACCTCTGATGTAATACAGACACAGCTTGATGCCTAATTTTGTAAGTTCAAGAAGAAAATACAGGCAAGAGAAGAAAATTTGGGCAAGACTTTTAGATCTGCACTTCTTCAAAGAGATCCTATATTTCAATATGAACTGAGGTTGTGCATCCAAGAGCAATAATAACAATAACAGTTCATTCAGTTAATAACATTAATGTTGCTTCATGAAGTTTTATCAATGCTCAGAATGATGAGTGATAGATTAAAAAGGTGACAACTTCTAAGAAAGTGTTATTATCGTGAGGGCACAGATACTCAAGTGATCTTCAATTCTAAAATAAAAGGGTAACGAGAATCTATGGCAATAATCCAGACATTTCCAAAGGAGAATTTGTCACTCAAACTAAGCACCAAAAATAAGAAAATTTCTTTTGAAGGGTCTAAAACAAGGCAAAAGTGTTTTTTTTTCCCTAAATGACATGTCATTTTGGTACTTTTTATTATGTTCAAAAGAGGAGTGACTGAAATTCTGTGACTACACTGTAAAGGTCAGTTACGTGACGATCTAAGAGTTTTCTCTGCCAGTTACATGAATTCCTGAATCAGGAAAATTGGATGGGCAAAGTGAAAGGCAGATTTTGATCTAACACTGTGTTGCTGCTCTGATCGTCTGTACTTAACACATGTTCTGTTTCCTCTGGGGGAGGGCAAGGACACAGACAGGACTTGTCTGTCTCTTTGCTGTGTGGGATACACTGGGAGAGGATCTGGTGAGGCTCCCATGCTGTGTGAGCACATGGGGACGCTGGAATGATCTGATGTTTTGTCACCTAATAAATAAATTTGTTTCTGTGACTCAGGCAAGTCAGATAATCCTTAGCAACATGTTAGCTCCAGATAGTTCCCAATAGAAATGTGTTTTTCTGACCTCGGGTGACCACTGGCTGAGGTGAGAAAGGCTTTTCAGGCACTTGTGGCCATTGCTGTAAGTGATGACAAATGGGTTTGTCAGGAACTAAACAGTCTGAGCACATCCCACCTGCACCCAGCTCTCCAACAAATAGGAGTTAATGATCTTTGCTCATTACTGACAGGTTACCATCAGAAAGTCACCTCAGAATGGAAACAATCTGTAGCCTATCATCACTTCACTCACAGTTTTACTCACACACACAGGTGATATCTTGGGATGGTGTTCCAAAAGACAAGATTTAATACAACCCAGTGGTTACTCTGCTCTAACTGCATGTTCTGCTGGCCAACTTTTCCTTCATACCATCTTTTTGTTACCTGCATCTCTTTGGTGACTGAATTTTGTTGAACAGAAGCTCACATAATAAAATTCAAGATGCTTTTAACCCTTATGGACATTAAGTGATGTTCTAAATTATAATAATTACCCCAAATCTGGGTAATTAATATCCATCATTAAATAAGTATAGTCATATAAGTATATATGACGTCCTGTATTTTACTGGAAATAGAATTACACAGCTAAAGATTTCTTGCTCAGCAAAACAATTAAGCAGGTGGTTATAAACTCTAGATCAGATTGAAAATCCCTGCTAGCAAAAGGGATGATGATAAAACAGTGGCTGCCAGCCAGGAAGCTCAAATAAGGAAGCTGATATGTCAGCTGAACAGTGCACATGGTTAACCATGAGAACCAAGTGCCAAAATTGAAATGATGAGTCTTTGTTGAGTTGATTTTATTTTTTTTTTTGAATGAAGCTTGCCCTGATTTTGCAATCTTTACTATCCACATATTCACATGGAGTCTGTCTTGCAAAATCTTCATGTGAAATGAAGAAAATTTCAAATAGATTTACTGAACATAGTAACAGGTTCCTGCTGTAATTGTTGTATTTTATTGTGGACAAACTGAATTGATTTTAGGCCTCCTCTATTCAGAGAGATATTCTTACATATTTAAAATGTTTACTGACCTCACACTTTCAGTGTCTCACTGTCTGAAGTGTGCATAGCTTGCATGCCCTCCTCAGTCTAGAAATAGAATATCTCCTCTGAACTTACTGACAGTACTCCCAGGATTGGTGTTTTACAGCAGTGTCTCAGAAAGACTTGAAATGACTTGACTCTGCAGTGACAATCCCACATCCCTGCAGGAGCTGGCCCTGAGAAGATGAGGTCAGGGATGAGACACGCTGATAGCCAGGGCTTTGAAATTTCACTACTGCTGCTCCTGCTGGTCTAATTCTAAGAATAAACACTCTCGAGGGCTGTCAAACCACAGTCACTTTCACCAATCTTACATTTTAACACCATGTGTTTATTTTCCCCCGGGTTTTTGTTCTATTTGTTTTTAAACCAGCGGTGGGTTTTGAACTGTACAGGCTGTGGAGAGAGGTAGGAACATGCATTAGTTTGTGTTCCTTGTGTGCACTGCTGTGGTGGCTTCTGAAGCAGCAATAAGTACTCTGAATTTTAGTTTGGAAAAAACCTTAATTTGATTCCTTTCATCCATATTTCCCAGGTGTTCTGCCTTTTGAGCTTTACCTCAGTGGTTTGTAAGTGGTAAGAACCACTTACTAATAGCACTGACTACCAGTCAGAGGGAGAAAAGGAATAATGGGAGTTTGGGCCTGACAGACAGAAGATGCTGATCCAAATTTTGCTTATTTCTTTAAATTAAAGGTATCATCAGATATCTTTATTTAAAGATATGATCAGATATCTTGTAACAGGGCTGGAAGGAGATTGGGATTGATATGAGGCACTGAAGGAGATGCTGAGAGCTGTTTTGAGAGAGGTATTTCTGTGAAACACTGACTCAGTTTGTTAGGTCAGGCGAGCTCTACCCAGCTTCTCTGGGGATTTGGGGTTTTAATGGACCCCACCCCCAGGCTTGGATCATTGTTTACCTCAATAAACATACCCTAGCTTTCCATTCCACAATTCAGATATTGTTCTGACCATATTTGAGGAACAAAACCTGTAAGATCCCTTTGACAGCTACAGGAGGAGGATGGAGAGTGATAAACAGCCTCCAGATTCTCACAGTGCCTGACTTGGGTACCAAGAAGTCCCAGGGGAGGAAAATCAAAGAACTGATTTGGTCAGTGAACCTGAGTGATGTAGCAGATGTGTGCAATCCTTGGCTTATTACCTAAGTTAGCTGTAACTAATGAACTAAAACTAATTGGCATCCTTGCAAATTAGCAAGTATTATTAAAGGATAAGATAGCAAGGTACATCTTTTTTGGATAATAGGAGCCTGTTCAGTATCTAGGAACACTGAGCTCTACTAAATTGAGGATGTGGAAAAGAAAGGCATGGCTATAAAGGATAAAAGTTGTTTCATCTGAAAATAACTTAAACTTCAAAAAGCTACTCAGAAAAAGTGCAGCTTCTGAGAACGTGGACAGGATGACCAAAGCAACAAGTCAGGCATCCTTTGGAGATGTTTTACACCTTAAATAATGATAAGGATGGGTTAATATGGGAGGTACCTCTATTTTGATCTCCTAAAAAACCAAGCCTGTTACAGGAGGAGCTGGAGCCAACTTCCAGAGCAGCCAATGATCTCTTAATCTTTAAAGCTACACAGTGCTACTGCAGTGCCTTTCTATTAAAATATACACAGAAATATCTGTTATTTACCCCAAGCATCATCCTTCATTCTGGGGACATTTTGTCTCACTTAGAGGTTAGTAAATTTTGCTTCCTTTCTGTGTTCTTTGCTCCCAGTGGTCCTTACAGGGATCCCATACATTTTGGGATTGTCTGGAAACAGTCTGGAGACTGTTGGGAGCCTTGCTGACCTGGATGTGTGCCAGAAAATATATTGCTGAATCCTGAAATCACAAAGTCTAAGATGATTGCTGCAACCCCCTCATCCCTTTGTTTTGGCTGAAACTCTCCAGTGCCCTGGGGGTATCTACTGTGTTTAAGTGGCTGGGAAAGTAGAAAATAATAGCAGCTCATAGATCAATTATAACGTAGCATGAGAAACTCAGCCACATGTTATAAAAATTAAAATAAACCAATTGGATTTGTCTGCCTGAATTCTGAGCATTCACTGTGAGTGGGGGACAGCAGGACTCAGGGAAATCCTACTTCTCAATTCAACCTGAAAGTATTAATCCTTCAACAGGCAGTTTTCTTACGTGAAAAATTTTCACTGTTTCAGAATGGCTGTTCAGTGGAAAAAATCACTTGGTACCAATTACTTGGTACTTCTTGTCTTTTTTCAACAAACAAATGCCTATTTCTGTTAATTTAATGGCAAAACCTTGCTCCAAGAGCTAGCTGGCTCTTAGGGGGAGAGCTTTTCTGATTGTGTTTTGACACAAAGTACTTGAATAATCTAGGTCATTTCAGCCTCTGATACCCAATCTGAGAAAAACACACTGTGCTTTGATTAGTTCTGTACTGCTCTGTTATACATGAGATTATCTTCAGTTAATTATCTGCTGCACTGACTAATGACAATTACAACACAGGGAATAATTGCAAGTACTGGAGAGTTGTGCTAGTTTTGTTGGGGTTTTTTTGCATACAGAGTAAAGAACAAATAGCTTATACTGAAGAAGCAACTATTTCCTTAAATTCAGACCTTCTCTTTGTTAGCAAATACTTAAGAACTGAGCATGCAGACCTTTATGCACCCACTGGCTGGCTGGAGTAATCATAGTGAACCTCCCAAAAGAGTGTAATTGCTCAGAAATCACAGATTTGAGTGTTGCCAATCAGATACCAGTTCAAAGTAGTACCTTGGAAAGGCTGATTCCAAAATGTCTAGGTTTGCTTATTCTCCACTTTGTAGAGAAGAAAGGCATAAAGGACTCATAGCACACCTTAGCTGAAAGTTTATCTTAAACTCATATTAGTTTACTTCAGGAGAATTATATTCTCCTAAAGGAAGAAATGCTGCATACTGAGTTAAAGGTCAGGAATTCAGTTTTTCTTGTGAAATGTAAACCTTAAGAAATGAATTAACTAAAAACCTGTGGATGCTGCAGAGAAATTAAAAAAAAAAATAGTAAATGGCTTAGCTAGTTCTTTGGCCAGGGACTGGGTCATAACCACAAAGAACAAAGTGTAAGAAATTGGAAGTTCAGGACCCCCCCAGTTCTGCCTGTGCTCTCCTCCAGCTGATCCTCATCTTCACGGAGGGGACAAAGTGTCCTGTGTATATTGAATTCATCAAGCTCTTCATGATGATTGTTGGAAAGACTTTGGGTTGCTTTTGAAGTGTATCTGGTTTGGGTTTGAACTTTTGGATTAGAAACCAAAACCAAGCATATTTGGATTACTATTGTATTACTATCTCTGATTGGCAAACCTGCACAAAATCTTCTCTTGGACATTCTGGTTAAAAGACTTTAAAACTTGAAACACTTGAAAATGTTGTTGCATTGACACATGTTTCTGGTCCACTGAGAATGAAGTAGCCTTGAGTACATTTTCTAAGCTATGAAGCATAATGTACTTCATTAGAAAGATCAGAAGCAGTATCCAAAATATCAATTTCCTCCTTTGCTTAAGGCTGTGATTCATGGCTCTTATCACTTGTAATTATAATTATATTCTCCACTCCTCCCTGTTTGCTGGAATTTACTGTCTCTTAGGAAAGGCAGCAGATTGGTAATGGGCCCCTTCCTCAATCACTGTAGTTCACATAGTGATGGATTAAGGTAAATTGAAAGTCGTTGACAATTCTGGTTGCTCCATTAATTTGCCAGTTGCAGCAATTAAGAAGAAAACTCATGCCCTTCTTTCTCTCTGGCTATTCAGGCAGAGCCTCTGACTCAGGGCAAACTGTGACTCAGTCCCACAGATCTTTTGGTTTAGAGAATTAGAGTAAAAAAGCCCAATATTGTATTTTGAAAGAGTGAACTTTTAGTCAAGGAACCACTTTAAATAATGAGAATAACATATTATAGTGTTTTATGTCTCATTAGCATAATGTAGGATGACATCTGCAAAAACTGCAAGAATCTTCTTTATGCCCTGACAAACTATCAAACGGGGCTCTCACATTTGTCTAGAACACACAAAATTCATCTTTCCATTTCAGTCTCAGTTGGAGCAGGAAGTTGAATAACAGAATTTTACCAGACAGTTTTCATAGAGGGTTTGCCACTGTTACAAATAAAGGAACTTCCCTCAACTCCTGCCTCTAAATACCAGTTCTTACTTCATAAAAAACATGAATGTGAAAAAAAAAATACGAACATGGAGAAATTATTTATGTCAGAAGTTCCCTACATTAGCCATTTCACATTCATTACTGTAAAGCAGATGTCAGTATAGAATTATTAATACTCTTAAATTATAAGATGGGACTTGCTTCTAATCCTAAAGACAACAAAAAGCTTTTTAAATGATGGTTTGAGAAGGGAGGCCAAAATCAAGTCCTAAAGCCTTTTGAGACAAATACGGGTATTCTTGGCCTCTCCCAGTGTCCTGGTGTAGGAGTAAAGTGGTGAAAATAAGGAACCTTTTCTGCATGGAGGCAGACCAGGATCTGCTGGAGAAAAACCATCCCCTGGGCTCTGAACACAGAAGTATTGCTTGTGATTTTCTCTCTCTCAGGATGATTTTATGATCAACCTAACTCTCACAGGTTCAGGCTGTGAAAGACAAGGTGCACTGTTACAAATGTACTATGAGTGCAGAAGTTTGAATAAATGATTTGCATCAACTGTACTGTTGTTGCATCAAAAATTATTGTAGAGATTAGCAAAATAATGTTTCTGAACCTTTCAGCCCACCATGTGTGGGAAAATGGAAAATTTGCAGCTTTCCCATCAGCAGCCTAATGATGTTTTTATGAAAGCAAATGAAAGAAACAGAGCTATGTGAAGGTAGTGGTTCCAGACTCATTATTCAGGCTTTGTTCTGTAAACTTTCTGTAACCTTTCTAGATTGACTCTGACTTCCTCTTCCCTGCCCTTTTATTTTTTTTTTTTCACTCCTCCCCTCCTCTTTCTTGCTTTTGAACATGAGATTCTCTACAGACTTTTAGTGTTTGTGGATTTGTGGCTTGCTTAGCCCATCCCTCAAGTCCTCAGGAACTTTTATGGGTCTCCAGAAGTTTCATAGGGAGTACAGCTGCTGTTGATTGAGATTCTTTAACAGCTTAGAGGAGAGTAACTTATGACATAAATCCAAACTATCCAAATCTTTTTGGGGATGTTTGCAGGCAGTGATGAACCATGTCCTTTTTTGACAGTAATGTTGACTATAACCCATTAAAGAGCAAATCATGCAGGGAAATAGAGGTACCTCCTACTATTTCTTGGTGTGCTGCAGCACAGAATAGGATCTCTCACAGAAAGGTAGAACCATACAAGGAGGATTATCTGGGAGTTTCTCACATTTGTAACTCCAGGGGAAGTGTTCTAAACATGATGCAGTAAATGAATCATACTGACAGTTCTCTTAATTCCTCGATGATAAAATTAATGGCAAATTAGGCTCAGAACCATGAACTACATGACAACTACACAATGTTACTGATCTGGTGAAATCAGCACAGCTTCTCCGTCACTTCAGACCAGCCAAGGCGTTGAATGTAACAGATTTTGTGCATTGGATGGGGAAACCAACACAAAATAGGAATAAGGAGTAAAGTAAATATCCTAGGGATGAATTTGCATCATCTCTTAGGTAGTCCAAAATTTTTTTGATAGTGTAGCTGCCAATTAATCCTTCCAGTAGAGCTAATGTCTGCTAATTTATAACTTGGTGAAAGCCTGAGTTGATGGGACAGAAGTTATGATCTGGTACAGGGAGAACTTATATGAGCATAGGGTTTGATTTTTCTGCCACTATTTACTGCTTTCCATCAACAGATCTCTTCACTAAAATAGAAAAGAGACGGAACATAATTTTACTTGGTTCCTAAAATACACGATACATGTGATTCTCACAACAGGAGGACTGTGCCATATGGACTGTCTAACTACAGAGGCAGCTTTAGAGGCAAAAGGTCTACAGGCCAGACTCAAAGTACTTCCCAGTCCTCATTCCGATGTTCCTGTTCAGATGCTCAGGACAAGCAGTGTTTGCAGTTTTGCAGAAGAATGCAGGACAGAAGAAGGTGAGTGTCTCTCCCTATCACTGCAACCTGGCCACATGATGAGGCCATTTCATGGAGATAAATTAATCAAAATGCATTTATCAAGAGGAAGTGATTAAAAGGTATTGATTTTAAATAAAACTCCCCTCTGCAGCTGTGGTGGGTTAACCCTGGCCAGCAGCCAAGCACTTACACTGCTGCTTGTTCACTTCCCCTTCAGTGGGATGAGGGAGTGAACAGGAAGAAAAAAGCAAGAAAACTCCTGTGTCACATCAGAGTTTAATAAGTGAAGAAAAGAGGCCAGAGCCAGCCAGTACTGCTTGGAATTTTCTTTTTTCTGTGTCTTTGTATGATGTGGTGCTTTTGAAACAGCAGATCTGTCCAGTTAGGGGCATGCTGAATATTTAACTGTTCTAGAATGTTTTATACAGTCTAACAAAGAACATGAAATTGTCATTTCATCTATGGGGACATTGATGAGAACACAGTGACAAGTTTAGGCAATGTCTATTCTACAGAAATCATGGATCAATGGAAAAGACAGAAGAGAAAGACCAATGCAAGGAAGAGGAACACAATTTCATTCAGTAGCACAGAGAGTCTGGAGGATTCTGAAAAATCAGGTATGTTACAGATGCTTAATATTAAAAAGAAATAGTCACTTTCCATAAATGTTCTTTTACTTGCAGAACTCTTAATTCTTTCAACTGAATATTATCACTCCTTCCTAAATAAGGACAGAATTGGCCCATGAGTTGTTTGAGGTTTTTTTTCTTAATTTTTAAAATAAACTTTACTATACACACAACTGCTACAACCTTTCTTGTGCTGATGTAACTCCTTCAAAAGTTGGATTATTTGGCTATAAGCCAAAACATATTTTGGCTTTTTTTTTTTTTTTCAGGACAAGGTCTATTCCTGTCTATCATGTTTTTCCTTGTTTAGGCTTGCAGCAAATTAAGCTACATGTCCCAGTGCAGTGCTTCAGTAAAAATTGAAATGTTAAGGTAAAGAAACAGGAAAAAACTTTGTGGGAGAAGTATCTGGAGGGAAAAGTAAATCTGCTTTTGACGTCAGGTGTAAGGAGGTTACTGGGATCCAGTAGCCAGTTTTTACATTGCCACTTCTAAAAAAAGTCACATGAACACCCCAAATTTTTTGCTATGAAGGGAAGCACTTGGAATAGAAGTCCCCAAGCTGAATTTATTGCTGTGATTATTTGAGCAGAGCTAATTAGAGAACAGTGTAGAGCTCACTCTGTGTACACATAACCAAGGAGGGCAACCACAATTATCTCAGGTAACAGGGACTTAGTGCTGAATATTCAACAATTTGGCTGTATTTGTTTGTTGGTTTGTTTTCCTTAAAGCTTTAACATTTATTTGCTGGAGCTCAGAAACAAGAACTTAAACTACAACTCTCCCTTGAGATGGACAAACTTGATGCTTCAGTGTGATGCCAGTGGAGAATTCAGCAGTAGGCAACACTTCCATTTCAGCAGTGCCACTCTGAGGGCATGGGAACCTGTATGAAGAAGCTTTTCTCCCCTCGAGAGAGCCTCAGAAAAGGATAATCTTTATCATGTAACCTGGCAGGGAATGTATCACTATTGAAGAAAACTACAAAGGCAGACCCAAACTTCAACAACGCAAAGCTTCAGGAAACATTTTTCTCTGTGATTTAAACAAGTACAATAGAAACTGATCCACTCACTGCTTGCTCTGTGTCTGAAGAATCCATCCACAGCTCTGTGCAGGCAGCTGCAAGTGGAGAATGTGGAGAGTTAGAGGGAGATTGCCTCTACATGAGTTCTCATTAACAGATAAAAAATATTTCTTTTGTTAATGTATGCAAGCCTGAATCATCATATTGTAACTTCGTGGCAGATGTTTAAATGACAGTATCTATGCAGAATAAATATGAATGGCTAATATAAATATTATTATAAACTATAGCAAGTTAAGAGTATACATTGAGTATTCCATAGATTACCTAATTTAGGCACAAATTATTCCTGCACTTGGAAGTTCCATTCAAACACACTTACAGTGATTATTTGGGGATGCACTGTAGCTGGTGAACAGAACTTCAGTGATTCATCCCAAAGAATTTTCCTACAGATGCAAAGGTATGACTGTGGAACTTTATGCCATCAGAGTAATTTCTGTGCTGGCCATTTGCTGCCCCAGGCCCTACAAGTCACAGCCACAGCACATCCCCTGGGCTTTGCCAGTGCTACAAATCCCACCTTTATCTCTCCATTGAAACACCAGCACCAAAAAACCCGGAAACTTGGCAATAAGGATTAAATCCAACCCTGGACATTTTTCAGTGTAAATGATTTCTTCAGAAATTTTGGACTTCTTTTTGCTACAAGGATGCAAGAGTCAGCAAAGGAAAAAGAGTAACTTTTGCAAATCCTGTTCTATATTATTTAAAAAGAGAGGAAGTCCCTTACTTGTGACATTACAAATTTTTTGGGGGGTTGACTGACCTTCATGCAGACTTTCCCCAGGGCACACAGGTTAAACTATAACCCCATATTGTTAAATTATATTTTATAAGAAGAAAGATGGAGACCAAAAGAAAAGTGAAAAGAAATCAACAGTAAAAATGTCTATATAGGGCTTTAACCAACGGTAATAGTTGAAACAAGAAAGGGAGGTCTTTGCCAAAACATATGATATATTTTATATATATGTGGATATATTTCATAAATAAATTATTACAGTTATAAAATTAAATATATCTTTCAGTTATTGCATTTGTATCAGTTTCTTACTTGCTGTATAACAGATTTTGTACATTTATAGAAAATAGATTATTTATTGCATAAAACCACTTCACATACTATTTTCCCCTATTCTTTTTTAAAACAAATTGTATAGTTTTGGGGTCTTTAAGAATGAATCAAGTTTTGTAATGAAGAATGCTTAATGTTCCTAATGTTCCTTTATGCCCAAAACCTGGAAATTTCTTCCCCTGCCAAATCCCTACACCCAGGTCACACAACAACTGCCTTCAAGAGGTTGATAATTCTCCTGACAGTCTGGGAATTGAGCTGGAAAACAGGATAACACATTCTGTGGTAATAATTATGTGTAAAAAGTGATGTTTCAATTTTGTGTCCTTTTTGCTATAAATGCAACCCTCATCTGTCCTCTGATCCTGGGACAAACAAGGCAGTAGTTATTTGCCCTGAGTTCTTTTTGTGGACAATGTCCATGGAGTTCAGCTCCAGTCCCAAACACATCCCAGTGCTGAACAAGCCTCCAGAGCCTCAATGGGTACAGCTCAGCTTTTACATGAACTGCTCAGTCTGTGTTTGGTTGCGTTTGGAGATGGATTTACACCTTCCCCAGTCCCAAATGCTTTAATCTAATTTTAAACAATCACAAAACAAAACAAACAAAAACAAAATCAAACTGTCTTCTTTCTTTGACATGGAGGCAGATTTCGCCCTTGAGTGGTGGGCTACAGGTGTTACTGTTGTGTTTTCTCCTTAGAAAAGATAAATCCCTTTTTTTTTCTACATGAATTCCACATTCAGGTGGTTTGGTTTTGGGACTCTGGTGCCAACGTACTGGTTAATGCAAGAATCAGTCCACTGTGAATACAGAACGAAAAATTGTGAAGAAGAACGAAAATGAGAAATAATGTTGTGTCAAGGTCAGAAGAGGGAAAAGTTAACTGTAGACATTTCCAAATAAACCTATAAACCACAGCATCTCCCTGAAGGTTGTGTGTGCTGGATTCTGGCTTTGAACCGTCATTGTTCCATCTGGGAACAGTTAACAACCATGAGATAACTTTTACCTAATTTCATGTTTATAGAAAATGTCACCAGTAACATTCCTCATTGACTCAGTTTACCTAATTTAAAATTTGTACTAGAAGGTGTTAAGCTAATTTGAAGTACAACTCTTTAAAATTTACACATAGAAATAAACTCATATACAACAAATATATGTTTTTAATTAAGAAACAACTCTTAAAATCTGATAAATAATAAAAGGATTATTTGCAAAAGTTAGAATTAAAGGCTCTTTCATCTTTCAACATGTAATGTTAGCATAGTTAGGTGTCCTCAGAACCACTCTTGTTCTGGGATACTATTTTGAGGACATTTGTACTTTTACTTCTGTAGCAACAAATTAGTTCCAGTTCTTACTCTATCCAATGTAAAACCATATATGTACAAATCTGCTGTAATTCCATCACAGTTACATAGAATTCATTCTAATTCCCAGTACAAAAAGTTCAGTTTTGTGTTGTTGATAGCAGTAAAAACAATAGATGATCAAAAGCAAAGGAAACAATGTAGAGAGGAGACTTGGAAGAATTTAAGTTTTTGTCCTCAACAGAGAGAGAAGAGGGAAGAGATGTGAGTGCAGCCCCCATGCAAAGGGCTGTGAGGAAGAGGAGAGCCCCGATTTGTTCCCTGTGTTCCCAGAAGGAATTACAAGGATCTCGCAGCAAAGCCCTTCAGGAAAACTCACGAGCAGGAGAGGGGAAGTGCCATGGAACAACATCTCCATCACCACCTGCACCTCCCCTCCTTGGCTGTGCCTTGTGACAGCCACAGAGCCTGGCAGTGAGAGTGTGAGAGGGCACCAAAGCTGGAAGGGGCCATGTCCTCCTCCATTGCTGGGTGACTGTTCCCATTCCCAGAGCAGAGCTCATCTCATTCCTTGTCCTTTACAATAAATGGCTCCTTGTTGCTGTGCCTGCTTGTGGGGACACCATTCTTTGATTCTGATTCTCCCTACATCCAAAATTCTTGTAATGCCTGGAAGCCAAATTCATCTACACATGCTTCTCCTTTATGTCATCCCTGCATTGATCCCCCACTGGCACCATCCAACATCGTTCACACGCACTCAGATGCTGTTTTCAGGAGCTGGCTGTCAGAACAGCCAGACAAAAATAACTCTGCTGTGACTGATTGCTGAGGACAGTCACGACAATTTAAGATGACAACATCGTTTGTCTTGAAAAAAGTAAAATGCAGGCTGACTTAAGACTGAGTAATGTAACTAAAAGTTATCATTAGAAAAGGAACAAATTCTATCCATATGAACATTAAATCTTTCAATCCACAGCTTGAAATCTATTGGAAGAGTGATCAAGGAAAATTGCAAACAGATGACTCTGGAAACAATGTTTTCACTACTAGAGTTTTACAATGCATAATATATAACCTGACCTGGAGAGCTTTATGCTACAAAGAAATGTCAGGATTGAGAGATTTAAAATGCTAAGCAAGTTAAACAAAGCATATTGCACCCTCTGTTTGCCTTGCAGTACTATCTCCCAAACTTTGCTTAAAAGTACATTTTAAAAAGTAGTTTGACTTCCAAGGTTTTCAGTGGTACTTTAGAGGACAGATGTGCCTTGACGTGCACTTCAAAGCTATCTCTGCAGAGGAGGGACCCATGCAGACTGTTGGTAGCACAACTGAGCTTCCAGAGAGGTTTGGGATGAGGTTCAAGGCTTGGCTCCTGTTTTGCCATTGGAAACACCTCTCTGAAGCCTTGGGCTCTTACCACCAGCCTAGAGTGGCCCCAGTGTCCACATTAAACACCCCTTCCCTTATCTAAGTCTTCTGGATTAGTTCCCTCCTTTTATTTCAGTTTTATAACAGACCAGATGCTGGTCATTTCCTGAACACACCACTTTCAGAAATTAGATAGATATGTAGGTTTGAAAACTCCTTTTGCATCTCTGTGTTACTTTAGGGATCTAAATATCTTTACCATGTGCTATCATCGGTCATTGGTAAGTGGATACCTTGGCTCACACTTCCTGCAGATGTCTCCAGCAACATAAATGGAACTGACTGAAGTTCGAGCCCTTTAACAATAAATATTAGAAGTCTTTGACATTCAGACTCCATTTTCCCCATAAATATTTTTTTAAAATCCTATATGGACAAGATAATGCAGACACTAAAGGGCCAGTATGTTAAATAATTAATAATCTTTGAGAAGGTGAGTTTCCCTTTTACCTGTTACAATGGATATTCCATTAGACTACAAGTCACATTTCTTAACTAATAATTTCTGCTAAAGCTGTTTCTCAGACTGTGAACGAGCTCTCCCTTAGGTTACCCAGTATTTATGTGTTTTATTAATGGTACTTTTGCCACAACTTTCCAAGAAATCTTTGCTCTACTGCAACAAATTATAATAATTGTAATTTCTTCATAGTTAATTTTGATTTAGCTGTCTTGTTTTTACAATTACTCCTCTCACCCCCATCACAAAAAACTGACTGAATTTGGAAATGTTTTAGCGTCCCCCTGCTTCCTTTTGGTGTTCCAGGCCTGGCAATCTGTATTGCTCTAGAGGAGAGCTGCCTTCACTTACCACTGCAGGCCCTCAGTTATGCAAATACTTCCAACACAGATGTGAAGAGGGTGGGAGCCTTTCGTCGTTAAAAAATAAATGTGCAAACTATTTTAGCAATATAAAATATATATTGAATGGCTAGTGCATGAGGTGAGCTACAAAACCACAGAAAAGCAGATGTAAAAATCAAAGCCCAGAGGCTCCATTAGAAGATTCCTGGAACTGTGCATATATTTATTCAATTTTGATATCATTAAGATGCAGTTCCCAAAGAGATGGTTTTAAAATCTGTAGTTTGTTTCTCCATATCTATCACAGAAGAGGAATCCATTAATTTCACACTGAAGCCAGTTTGCAGCTCGTTCTGGTGTCAATTTGGATAGTCATGGGTCAGCTAAAGGTCACATTTTCAGTGGTTTTAAGACACTACAACTGAGAACCAGATTGAACCTAAGCATTTGAATTCTTAAATGTAAAAATTTTCTTTACACAAATCTGCTCACAAATTGATACATTCAAAACACCTGTACGAGGTCCCAAGGGTTGTCTCTGATTAACATTCTTCCTTTAAGCAAAGTTCCAAAGAGACTGGATACTCTGCATTTGCAGGAGCACAGAAGAAAAATGAAAACTGGAGGAGAGGAAATCCTGCACGAGAGTTCAATAACCGCCAAATCATAGTTCTGATTCTGCTATCTCCTTATGGGATCTCAGGCAAATTACTCAGGCTCTTATTGCAAACACAAGGGCAAGACCCAAGGCTGTGTTTGTGTTAAGATCCCTACAGAGCCAGTCCTAAGCCATGCTTCTTCCTAAGTAACATTTTTACTTATAAATGCCTCTGGTCATCTTTGAGAACGTGTGACAGATCAATGTCTTTTGATGGAACTGTCACTGCACCTCCGATTACTTTCAAACAATTGGCCAGCTACTGCCTACCAGAGTCCGTAAAATACTCCCATTAAGTACACAGAGGAGCATGCATGCAGCAAACAGAGTGTTTGGTTCTGGTGGTGATTCAGAGCAGAACTAAGGCATAGCCAAGGTCTGAGTTGGTTGTGGCTGCCTGTGCATTCAGGCACACATTGGCTCTCTTGAAACAACCCAGTATTGCTTTGGCTGGTTGGTTCCAGTCCCCTGTGTGCCTTTGAGCAGAAGGGTCAGAAATAACTTTTAAGAGAACACTGACATGTTATTACTAATCTCTAAACTGAAGAAATGTAGCATTAGGGAAAAATCTGAAGAAAACTAAGTAAGGGGCATGAAAAACTCACCGGCAATGCGCATTCCCTGCAAAAACCCAAAAAAATCAAACTAATGTCCACAGTGTTTGCTGTGCCCAGCTGCTCAGAAATGTCTCAATATTGCTACTGCTACTGGGACCAGTAATATTCAAATGCACATCTCAGTTGCTTGTGCCCATTCTCTGAGGCACCCCTTTGTAGGATCCTGCACATCTCCTTAGGGGCAGCCCAGGATGTGGCACCAGCCAGGCTGTCCCACCTTGTGCTTGCCAGGGCAGAGGACAGTGTGGGCACCAGGCCCTGTCTCAGGACATGAACTTCCAGCACTGTGCTACCCAAGCCAAGGATTCCTGTCAAGGGTGTTTTACTGCAGCAGTGTTTATTTCATTGATGTTGCAAATGTGTCCTTCCAAATATCACGGAGCAAACAGAGTACACGTGTTTTACCAGCTACATGCACTGCCTTCATAACAGTTCTCAAAGCCTTTATTTCCACATATGCAGAACTATGATTTATTTTATTTAAAAAGGCAATGTCAGTTGCCAAACTCCTTCTACTGTGCCTGTATAACTGTGTGAAAAACACCAGTTTCAAAACAAACACTGCCTATTGGAATAAACGAGTTCCAAACTCCACTTTCATAATTTTGAAGAAATGCTGGTAAAGAAAGAACATGGCACATCTACAGTGTCTGAAGTGGCCTCCAGCATCTGTCACCTCTGCTGCAGCAAGAGGAGCTTCAGTTCAATCTTTCAACAACTCTTTTTTTCCCCCTTTTTTTGCACAACTGCCAGCATTCTCGATAAGTGTGTCTTTCCTCAGCTGGCCTGAATAAGGTATGATTTTTTTTTTTAAGCAGCACTTTTATAACAGGGTTGTCTAACAGCCCAAATTGGAACACCAGCCATCCAGAACGTTCCTAAGTAGTCAACTCCTGTTTTTCAAGTGTTCCTCTGTTTGTAAACAGTGAGTAGTTTACACACCAGTTTTTGTGCTTCATCTGTTTCCCCTACTGCAGATTCCATTGTCTGGAGATCTCACTTCCAGAAAACAGTCTTAAGATGTTTATCAACTATGATTTTCACTTAAAAGCCCCAGGAACATTTCATGTTGCACAAAATACCACAACACTGATTTCTTGAAAAATACTACAAATTTTTCATTTTTCTGTCAAACTTGGGCACATCAGCTCAATCCCTCATGATTAGTTACCTTAACATGGAATATGATCACTTGATACATTGTTAGCACTTGAAACGTGCTTTAAAATATTCAGCTGGTTTAGACACAGACCCATTAGAAAGACACTATTACTATTACTTATTCACATTTTCTGTTACCAGAATCATATTAATGGCACTGGAATTGAGTCATTGTTTCAGTTTCTCAAATACAAAATACTCTTCTTGAAACTACACGGGCAAACCCAGTTTTGCTGTCCATTGCTGTGTAGTGCCTCTATGTACAGAGACCTTGCTCAAAGTCATGCCCTAACATGAATAAAAAATTGACTTTTAGATAATTAAGGAGAGGAAATCCTATGTGACATCACTCAAAGTTTATGCATTAGAGCAATAGGAACACTAAGCCATTAATTCTTTGAAAACAGGTTTGAAGGAATCTGACATATATTTGTATTATTTTAAATTAACCTTTTATTAAAATAATATTTTTTCCTGTTAATTCCTCACATATTTACACAATTCTTTCCTTTGCCCCCCTTTAGAAAATCCTGGTTCTTCAAGGGATTTTGGTAGAAACAGGGAGGCTGCCTTGAGTCATGACAAACATTGGTGGATGGGTCATTCTGGACAAACCAGAAACTTTCCGAAACTAAAGGAACTTTAGGAACTTTAAAGGAACTTTAGTTTCAGAAACCAAAGGAACTTTCTGTTGCCTGATGATCTGCTTGTACTAAACCCGGCATTCAAGGATATCTAAGATTATTAACTCAGCCAGACATCTGTCAAAAGTGGTCATAAGCAGAAGAAAGTTTGAAAAGTTCAAACATTCATAGCACTTGCCTAAAAGACAGAAGTTTGCTTTCTACAGGAAGCCAAAAATGCCTGGAATTTCAGAAATGTGCCAGACTAAAATAAAAATGTTACATGTTACCTAACTAAATAGCTTTTTATGCAAGCCTTCCCTCCTAAAAATAGTAAGTCCGCCTCAAAAGTATAATAAAATCAATTCATTTCTGTTACAATTTCATAGAAAATGGCAGCTCAGTCGATATAAAGGAGGATGTTTATGGTTGAGATGCACTGCCAAAAGTATCCAAGCTTGGGTTTTTTTCCTGTAGTACTCTTGAAGCAGCCAGAGACTTCACTCTTGTCATTGCCCACAAATACAAAATGCCACTGTCACTGTTTGACCATCTGTGTCTTGGCATTTTCACACTCTACTTTCCCACAGGTAAAGCATCTACACTCTGGCACTTTCCTTCTTGGAAGACATGCAAAGTCCCCCCCCAGAGTGAAATGAAGTGCCATGGGACACCTGACTCCTCATTGACAACAAAAATCCCTCTATGTGGCAGCAGCAGCAGAAATAGCAGAGAGTCTTTGCTGTCCCAAAGTGTTTCATCTGAAAGAACAAGTCATGTGAATAAAATTTCATTTCTCTGCTCCTTTATCCCTTTCCTCTGACACCTCCACTGCAGGCAAGTGGCAGTCCTGGGTTTGATTATAGAGATTTATTTATTTATCATACTTGTGGAGAAGTTCTCATATGGGAACCATTTGTGATTCATGAATGATCTGATCTGAACTTAACTGATTTAGAGGTTGGTCCAAGAATATCTGCACAACTATCCAAATGCTTGTGTAAGTTACTTTCACCCACTGTTACATACCACTTCACACCTGCTACAGTTTTTGCATGCAAACCCACCCCCCCAAAATCACTGAAGACAATGCAAAATCAGTTAGATTTAAACTAGAATACCTGATAGGTAGGTCATGGTCTGTAGCTGTCTAGTAATAAAAACTTCTCAGTAATCTGAAGTCTTGATTTAATATAAAAAATATTTGGTACACTAAAGTCTCTGGTTGTGTTGCCTTCCACAATTGTATCTTTTTCATGTAATGACATTAATTTAAAATTTGTGACTTTTTTTTGAAAATCCAACTTTTGTAATTCTTGAAGTTTTAAGTGGAAATTTGAAAAACTGGGCAGGGATATTAAATACCCAAATTACCTCTATCATCAGGACTTTTATTCTGTAGAACAAGACAAAAGTAATGAGTGCATTTCATTTTTTTATTTAGGTCAATTATCTCCAGTTACAGTTGTATGGCCTGTCCAGCCCTTAAGGCTTCACTCAGTCATTTTTGTAGCACACCTCACCCTCAGAATACTCAGTGCTAGTCATAACATCTATTGGAAACAATGGCACTCCTCCAGTACTCAAATACCCTTTCTAGCAGACAAAGATACACAGAGGAAAGCAGAAATGGCTGTTTACTTTTGAAATGCTGCCACGAGTGAACCTATTTAGGTCCCTTGGGAACTGCAGAGATTCTACTGTACAGCCTGGGAGAACAGGATTATCTCACTCTTACATCCCAGAGTTTATCCACAGCTCTCAAAGCAGTGCACAGCAATCAGTGTCATCACTTCTGTTTCACTAACAACCAACAGAGGCTGTGAAATAGGCAAAGCTTTCCCCAGGTTCATCAACTGGAAACCAACCCTTTTCCCCACAAAACTCTTCTGTCTCTGAGATGTTCTGAGGATCAGATTTATCTTTCTGGTTTTTTTCTGTGTGTGTGTGTGGGTGGGTGCGGGTGTTTAATATGTAATACCTTGCAGAATTGAAGTTCAGCTTGCAATACTTGTGTATGTATCCAGCCTCTCTTGAATGCAGCTAGGAAACACCCACAAACGCTGTCAAGGCATGGGAAAAACGCTGCTCTTGAGAAGTGCATGTTCAGAAGAATAAACAAGAGCCTGTCATTACTCATCTGCAGAAGCAGTGGACAAAGGGAAGTAGCTGTCCTGAGGAGCTTTGTTAGCTTCCAGAGCAGGATTTTATGCCTGCAAACGTCCCTCAGCCATAGAGCTGGTGGGTTCTGTACTGACAGCACTTCCACGTGGATGGGGTTACACAGGAGTTCAGCAGGAGGAGCAAACCTGAGCAAAGCAGGAATTTATCCTGGGTCAGTGCCATCAGTAACTTCTATTCATATTGTTCAGGCAATTTGACCTTATTTCCATGAAATAATCCTTCCCACTCCAGGAAACATCAGCCTGTATTTACCATAAGTAGTTCCCTAAATCTTAAATAACATAATTTCTAAGGCCAGACACAGAACCTTGTAGTGTTTTCACTGAACACAGTAAGATTTAGACATCACTAATTAACTAATTTCCTGAGCAACCTCAACTGGAAGGGAGGACCTGCGTTTATAAGCACTCTTGGTAAAACAAATACATCTCTGACATTCAGTAGGAGTGAGATGATCTTTCTGGAAGAATACGTCTGAAATTAAGCAGCTGAAATTGCTTGCACCCCTTACACATTTGAGTACCAAAATTTATGTTCAGGTTCTGTCCAGACTTGGGAATTACCGGGCCAAACAGAAATTCAATTATAATTAAGATAAAGGAGAAAAACCCCCAAACTCCATAACCTGGCAAGGACTGCAAATTATGCATTTCTCAAAAAATGGATTATCAAAGCCCAAACCTTCAGTTTCCTCCTCATTTTCTACTTAGGAAGCTAAGACAATACAAATTCAGTTTCTGTATGGTATTTTTATCTACAAGTTTGGGGTTTTTTTAGGAATGTGAAAGTAAGCCAGCATTTCTAGTACAGCTTTATTTTAAAAAACCCAACCAAACAAAAAAGTGTTGGCTTAGTTACTAACATGGAAATGGGAAAGGGGAAAAGGGCACATCATCCCATTTGCAATCATGTTACAAGAGCATCCAGGCTGTTCCCAACACACACACACACATTCTGAGAAAATCTTTGGTGTTTAGTATCCAATAAACAAGAGAGCAGAGCAGGAAAGACACACAGAGGGATGGGCCCAACCAGAAGTCCAGAGCATGAATTACCGGAAACAAAACTACTACAGCCAAAAGCAAATTCCTCTTTGGATCCTGCAGCTTGGTAGTGACATTGCCTCCTCCTTCAGCCACCCAACCTTCCCTGTGCCCTCTGGAAGCAGCAGAGACTTCAGCTGCTGTCTCAGTCGTGTGGGGGACAGACCTCAGCAAAGTTTAACAGAGGAGAACACACACTCATCATGCTCCAACTTTGTCATTCCTGTTCCCACCTACTCATCCTCTTCCTGTCTGCTTTGGGGGAGGAATAAGGAATTACCTACCTCTGACAGCACACTAATAGAAATAACCCTTTAGTTAAATTTTCCAGCCATTATTCTGCCAATTACAGAATGCCTGGCCGAATTCCTGGAAGCATCACCCCTGGTAGGACTAATTCTAGGGTCAGCATTGGACCCCAAAGTCACAGATCACAGCAAGAGCAAGTCCACAACAGTTTTGTTCTGGTGCAGGAAAGCAGCTCTTCCACTCAGAAGCGTAATGCTCCCAGGCCTCACACTGCCAGTATTCTCAGGGTTTGGGTTTTTTCAAAATAGAGAAAAAACCCTCAGGAAACAGCCACTTCATCTGCTCTTCTGAGCCACTCTTTTTCTGGCCTTTCTTTAACAGTGAAGATGAGAGCGATGAGAAAAATGGGGAAGAGAAAAAAAAAGTGTTCATCATACTTTTAAATTACTATAAACTGTTTCAATTAAGGAAAAAGTACTTTTTTTATAGTAAAGGCCAGAAGAAATTCTGCTTTCCTCCCTAAGGTGCAGCAGTGGAGCAGACAGTCCAGATGCAAACATTTGTTCCTGTAGCAGACAAAAGCACAGGCAGACAACATCCCAGTACTGGTTTGTGCTCATGGGCATACCAGTAAAGACATCTGGAATAGAACAGTGCAGAAATTATGATTTTCAATCACCATGTAGGCTTTTTAGTGAGTCCTATTATTACATACAAGAAGATTCCATATGTCCTGCTTTGAACCCAAGCTTATTAAAGTCCAAAAACGACCTAAAGATTGAACATACACCTTTGATTTACTGCCTTTAAAAAAATAATTAAGATTTGTATTGGGAATTGCTAGCTTTTAGTATTTAAAACAGTTTTTTAGTTATTTCCTTATTTCTGCAGGATTCTCAATATGCCTCCCCACATACTTAGCTACATGTGCATTCCATATGTGCTTCCTTCCCTTCTCCAATGTGATTAGTGCAGTATTTTTTCTGTCTTTCAAATACAGAGCTATAGGATTACACATTGCTGGGCTTTAATTAAGATGTAAGGACTGGAGTAATGGATAGAACCATGAGAAGGAAACATTTATCAAAAGTCAGGATTAAGATTTTGATATGTTTTTGTACTAAAGCTGGGATGTGGAGTTTTGCATTTTCCATGTGTCCAGCACCCAAACCTATCCAGGAGAATTCCTTTGGCTGCTGCTTTTTATCTTTTCATCTAATTTTCTTTTTTCATGCCACAGTTACTGCCTCTACACCTGTGCTTAAACAGCCATTTCTGAGACCACATGGTGAACCAGACAGGTAAAAGAAAAAATCTTCTTAAAGATACTGTATCATGTTAGAATTACAAAATTATTGGTATTTTAGAGGAATCATTTGAAAATCATCTAGATCAATGCCACAGCTATCTTCAAAGCTACAGAAAATTTCAAGTTGTGCCCAGGTTGCTCAGGACCTTGCCCTGTTACATTTTGAAAACTTCCACAGCTGCTCTCAGGCTCTGTCCTGTGACTGACCACCCTCACTTGGAAGAATTTTCCCTGCTGTAACCTGTCACTGGTCATTGATGGGCCTCCAAGAGCCACCTCAGCCCACTGCCTGCATGGCCAGGCATGAGGCCACTGGACAGTCCCTGCAGCCTCTGCCCCAGGCTGGACAAACCCGGATTTGTTCAGCACCTCAGGGCTCTGAGCAGTACCTGGCACTCTGTATGAGTTCAGCAGTATCTTTCTGGAGCTTGGCTCCCTCTCAAACCCAAAAACATGATCTCACAAGTGAATACAGGCTACAACCACTTCCTTGGCCCCCTGGCAGCTTTCTCTGTGCAGAGAGCATTTGGCTCCATCGACAGAAAGGAAGGAGCAGCAAAATTCACAAGTGTAGGGATACCTAGAATGCAAGTTTCCACTGAGACTTAATTCAAAACTTAGCGAAAAATAACAGAATCTTTCCTGGCTTTACCCAGTGTTCATTGAGATCCTCACTAGGACCAAATCCTTCATGCCTGGGGCTTATCTGCATGAACACCTTCAACCCAGAACAAGGTGCATCAAAGCAAAAAAGTACTTTATAAGTGCTTTGATCAAAATGTGTCAAAATGAACCATCAGTCTTTTCTTAACCACAAATCCTACCTCCCCAAAAGGGGGTGGATTTTTCCCTAGGGATATAAAAGCCCTGTAGAAGGGATAAAATGGATTTCTGCAGTTCTTTGTATTGCTGCCATCTCATAAGGTGGGAAATAACTGGGCACGTTGGCATAACTACAGTGCAGAGGCTGGGACTGAGCCTGGCCACAAACAGAACCTGGGACACACAAACACCACACCAGAACCAGAACAGCAGCAAAAGCACTGATAGGTTTGGGGAACAGTATTGCTTGAAAGATGTGTGAAGTAATCTCTATTTTTCTGCTGTACCATGTCTAAAAAGAATTCTCAGCAAATAAAGAAAGAGCACAGAAGAACAATAAAGATGGTGAAACATCTTGCAAATATGCTTGTGAGAGCAGAGTTAAAATGTGAAGGTCTTCTGCTCATAGTTTTCTGCATTTTCCGGTCCTTACACAGACTTTTTTTGATTTATTGTGCAATGTTCCCATGTTAGTCACCTCTTTCCATCAAATAAAAATTAGACTAACCTTTAAATAATTTAAATTTAATTAATACTGCTCGCTCCTCTTTGCTGTGCTTGCAAGAATATGTGCATACCTAGTTTAAAAAAGGATTGTGTACACAATTATTTCAAACATTTCTGCAGGCAGAGAAAAACTGGTTTAATGTAAAGAACAGACAATGGGGGAGGACACAAGGCAACAGTTGTCAGCTGTGTTTAAAGTGCAAAAAGAAAGGCAGTAATTTTTTTCTCTCTTGGCTGCTTGAATAGCCTTAAATTACAAATGTTACTCATGCCAAATATTGTTTCAAGGTTTTCTTCTGATGAACTTGATGCCCATAAGAAAGCGAGCAAGGAAGATGAATCTTAGGAGGATGAAGACAACAGAATCCCAATGATGCTGTAAGAAATACTCTGGTACAGCTTCACTCTGCATTCTGCTCCTTCTGGGTCTAACAACCAAATGTGGCCACCATATGTCAGAATGCTTCTCACCCCCAATGAGTTTACAAACAGCTTTCAATTCACAGGATTTCCGAAATGGATCAGAGAAGCTGAAGATATTAATGTTGTGCTTCCTTCTTGCACAAAGCCTTTCCATTCATACATGGAAAAGGAACAAAGATTTCAGACTTTGGCTAATCACAGTAGGCTTGTAAATCATGGAGCAGCCTAAATTAGGAGCATTTACAACACCAGAACTTTAGAGACATCTCAACAGTCTTCCATAAGAAGTCAGATGGTTTAGGAATGAGCCATTCAGTGCTAAGTCTACCTGCTGTAGAAGATTGGATGGCAAACTGAAGAACTAATTAGAACTGCAGTGGCTTGTTTACAGTCCTGTCACACCAGCTGCAGGGTGACTTGTGTGACAGTGGGGGACCAAACACAGAGATGCAGAGTCCTGATGGGTCACCTGAAATAATGGGGCAGTGTTTGCTTTGCATCTTAAGGATGTATTTGCAGAACACGTTTCAGAGTCAGTTTGTTCAAACAAAAATCTTTTCCCTCCCTGCAATACCAAGATGTGTCTAAATTTCAAATATTTCTGTGAGCTTCATGGAAAGCTGCTGTTCTCAGCAAAACCCAGTATTGCACAGGTAAACCCCATAAGCCCATTATTTCCTTGGCAAACAACTCAAAGACAAGATAGGACTTATTTCTTTGTGTCAAGTCAGACTGTTTCACCTTTCATCTTGAAGAGAGATGGAAAAACTGATAAATGTAATCTGCTGAAGGAGATATCTGTGAATTTCTTCCTCTCTAAAGCCACTGGGAGGTTGGCTTTAGAGGTTGGAGGTTAATTTCAGAAGCATCATAATTTAACTTTTCAGGAAAAAAGAAGATCATAAAGTGATAAGCAATTAACAGGCTCTTTAAAGCAAAACCTCTGGTTACAGTTCTGGTATTTTGTTCTTATACTATGCAGCCTTTTTTAAATTAAGAGAAATCATTGAATATATTAACTCACTTCAGCATTCATATAAATTTTCAGAAGCATAATAAAGGACACTTAAGAACAGTTCTGTAACATGTCCGTTGCAAAGCAATGAACCACTTAAAAAAATAAGTGCAAGCTTTTAAAAATGGGTAACAGAAGAAACAATGTTCATAACAAGCTTCAAAGTAAGCAGAAAGTATTGATGAGATGGTAATTTATCGAGAGAATTTCACAACCAATCAACAGGTCACACTGTGTGTTCATTCCTAAATATAGGAAGACATTAATTGAAAAAATTGTGCTAGAGAGACATAAACCTCACACAACTTCAAATAAATTAGCAATGCAGTCTATTAATTTTTTGCTACTACATTATCTCTTCTTTTTAAAATTGTTTTAAACATACAAATGTATTAGCATCTCAAATAATGAAGTACCTTCCTGATATCTGCATAAAATAAATTAAATTGGAGGGCACAGGAAGACCTTAGAACCACATCTCTCCCCTCGGGAAGTTTCCAAGAATGATACAGGAACATTGTATTTTTATTTGTTTCCCAACCAGGTAAAGAAAGGCTTCTTTAGGAAATGAAGAAATTTGAGATATTTAAAGCATAGTGATAACAACAAAAGAGGAGTCAAGTCTTCCAGTATTTCACCCCCAATCAGGAGAGTTGAAGGAGTGATTTAACTTTGTTCATAATACCTGACATAGCCCAGGACTGCAAATTTACACAGGAACAACTCTGACACCAGAAAGGTGAATGTGGACACACATCAGACTGATGGCACTTTTAAAGATTGCTTTCTCTGAAGTGTTTAATTATCAATATTATGTTGTTTTAATAACCAAGAAGGGGACTCTGGTGCTGCAGGTGTTGACCTGACCTGTGCAGGTGATGGCAGTGAACAGAGGTTCAGTGCCCGAGGGCTCGGATGGGAACGAGCGGGCTGCAAATGCTGCACCATGGAAAGGGATGGCTGCACGCCCAGATGGGGCACCCCAACAAATCCAGGAGCAGGGCCAGTGAGTCAACACGTTTAGGAATTGTCACACTGCTGACCAGTGTTTGTCAGGGGGTAGAGTGGAATCACCACTAGTTTGACGATTCAAAATCCCTCAAGCGGAACAACAAACATTTGGAGATGCTCTGCCAGCAGGGCCTGCTCTGCACAGCCTGTCTGTAGGGGCCATGAAAAGCAATTTTATGAAAAATCAAATAAATAAGACATTCCACACTCGCACTGGCATTATATCAATTCCAAGTCATCATTCTCAGGGGAACCTCTCAACAGGAAAATCCCCTTGCTCTCATCAGAAGGTTCTTTCCAGGCCTAGGTTGCCACTGAACTCCGAAAAGGTTGATGAGGTTACAAGGTACAGATGCACTTCCCACTCTTATATCTAGGACAAACAACTTTTACCATAGAATGGATTTAAATATATATAAAATGCTAAATGCAGCTGCCAACACTTAGCTAATAGTTTTAACTTTGGAAACAAACCAAAACCATCTGTGTTTGTAGCAATACCTGCCCCTCCTAAAACCAGAAGACAAAGCCTAAGTCAGAAACTGAGTAGTGCATTCATTAAAAAAGCAATAAGCAAAAACTGTTACAGAAGATTAATATAAGTAATGTAGTGTAATGATGGAAAAGTACCAACTTATATAACAATTTTACAAGCCTCTTGAAATTTTTATTTGTTATTTTTCCAATGCCTGACAAGGTCTTGCTCTTTCATACTTAGAGTCTGATTTCAGATTATTTTACTGAGAATCACTAACAAAAACAGGCACTGGGAAAATTACTCATGTGTGGATGAATACAAATGGGATATATTTTCCAACACTTGGTTCTGAAATATTTTGACTGGCTTTGACCAATTTTTCAGGAACAGACACTCAGAAAATTCCCTCCAGAAGAGGATATCCAAGCCCTCTCTGGGCACTCTGTTCAGTGCTCAGTCACCTGCACAGGACAGAAATTCTTCCTCATGTTCAAGTGGAACTTCCTGGGCATCACTTGCTGCCCATTGCCTCTTGTCTTATTACTTGGCACCACAGAGAAGAAAATTTAATTTACTTTGTCAGGATGTTTTTCATTAGTGCATCACTAGAGGCATGAAGTGACTAATTTTACAGACTTCATTGAGACTCCTTGAGTTATTCAGTGAAAGGAAGGCTCTCAGAAATGACTCCAAGCATTTCACTGAGCTTCAGATCTGACTCTGAAAACTAAATTCTCTTCAAGATCACTCACAGTTCAATAACCATGTTTACTGAGTTTTCTAAGCAATCTTCACCCAGATCTAAAAATATTTCCCTCTTGAGATATCCATCTATATTAGCAGATCTTAGTAAATGTTTTTAATTAAATTCCAGAAATTTTCAGTATTTATTTTCTCTTCTGCGCTCAGACATTCACTTAATCTGAATGTAGCCCAAGCAAGTATCTATCCTTACAGACAGACTGATCCACATGATGGGGTTTTCACAAGCAGCTAATAAAGCTTGGGAGCACACATTCCTTGTGCTGTTAAGCAGCTGGAAGCTTTGAAAAGTCCCTCCCCCGAAGCCAATGTTCCTACAACATTAACATCATAAATAAGGCAGTGCCTGATTCCCCAGCACTGCTTCTGAAGTAGCCTTAAAAACCTGCTGTGCCACAAAAGCAGCTGCAGTTAGATTTTTTTCTTCTAATATTTACAGTATCTGTTCACTCAATAAACACAGCTTATGTCAAGAAGTGTGGACATACATTGTCCAACATAACTACTGCTGGTTTGAGTGCAAGAGAGTCAAATTTTAGTCATAATCTTAAAAACGCTGCAAACTGAACAACTTTTAAAAAATATTGCAAAGGATTTCAGAAAGCTAAACTGTGAACAAAATAAAAATTGTGGATTTGAGAAGAACATGCTCTTGGTGCTAGAAATGGCAAACTCTTTGGCCTAATAAGAAAAAAAAAATCAAAAGTAAATACAAACCCTCAGAAGAAAAATGTTATAGAATATCAGCAAGTACAGCCAACAGTATGAGGGACAGCTTGAACAGACCCTCCCAAGGCACATCTGTACTGAATCCAGCACCTCTGAGTCTCTCTGTGAAGAACAGGAAGCACTGATTCAAGACCCAGACTAACCTATTCTGTAATGGCTAAATGTATTTATTTAATACTATGTCTGAACCATTCAAGTTGTGCTATAAAAATCCTCATTCAGAGCTGCAATTAAAGCCCAGTCATGTCAGTAACACAAGCCCACGAAGTGCAATGTGCATGAAGTTTTTGCATTTTCACCAAAGGAAAAAGAGCAAATAGATGAACTGAAATTGCACAGTGGGATTAACTGAAAAATTAACAATAATGAAATAAAAGTTTCAAACTTGCTGCCACTGGCCAAAGTAGCTTCCAAATCCATACTAGTCTTATAATAGTTTATTATTCCAATTCACAGAACAAACATCTACAAAGAATTCTCCCACACACAGAACTTGTGCCTTATGGAGAAGGTTTTTCTCATGACCAGTCCAATTCAAACCAAATGACAAAGCAGGAAATTAGGGTCAGAAAATTATAATAGAACAATAAAAGAGAATGCTCCTGTAAACTCCATCTCAATTAAGTTATTTTTACAGATGGGACCCAAACAAACACTCAAGGAGTTTATCAGTGAATTTACTGGCAGATGAAAACTAAAAAGCTCTTTTATGAGGCTGCCACATTTAAACAGAACTCTCCTTACAGAGATCCTGAGTCACACTGCTCTTGGAACCTGCTCTGTAACTGCTTTCAGAACCCTGATTTTGCCGAAGGTTTGGGAGCTGCTTCTCTGAGAGAGCTGCTGTTCCTGCTGCTACAAGAAAATAATTTGCTTGGCCAACTGCAGAATTTTTAGTTTCTTAATTCTGATACTTTTGGCTGCATCTGCAGCTGCCTCCTTCTCTGTGGCTACTGAAGGTAAAGTTATCCACTGCAGCTTAGCAGCAGTGCAGGGAAGGAAGCTCTGGCTGTCAGCATAGCGGGGCCTTTTGTTCAGAAATTATTTATTTTGTGGACAACCCAGGGCTCAGTCCCATAACCTTTGTATAGTGGGATATTGTGGAGGCTGATGTTAGAGTACAGATAATCTCTTCCACTTCAGACAAACAAAAAAAGAGTATAATAACAAAAAGAAACATTAGACAGGAATATTAAAATCTTGGAATACATTACAGTCACTTTCAAAGACTACACACAGCCTCAAGGCAAAATTTGTTACGTAATGAAATCCTGTGACTTATTTGCATTTAAGCAAAATAGGTTTGGTTTATGCTGTGAGAATATTTAAGGATGATGGACTCAATGCAGGCTAACACTTGGCAAGTGGATTCAAGGAGAAACAACTGGCCAGAGAAATCTGATTAAAATGGTGAAGATTCAGGATCAGTGCTAGAGAATTCCACTAGTTTTTCAATCTCTCTGAGAAGCCTTGGATAGACTCCCCTCACCTTAACCAAAAATGATGTCTATACAACATTCATCAGAATTTTCTACAGCATCTGGACCATGATCCAAAAATTGGACAATCCACAAAATTATTTTCTTTTGAGAATATGAAATGAGTGCCTGTCCCAAAAAATCCTTCAGTAGATTTTAGTGGTAGAGAGGAAGACGAAATTAGTTGATATTTCTTGTGTTTAGCTTAAATCAATTTTTTTAAAAATCCGTACTTCAACCTTTTGTGAGGATAGGCAATTATAAATATTTAAAAAAAAAAAAAAGTCAGCTATCATTCCGCTCAAGTCCTAACAGCTTCTTCTCCATCCCTGGGTCTCATATCTGGCTTTTAGGGAAAACTTCTCTTTTTGTGGTAGGGCAAGTCTGGAAAAGGAATTTCTTGCAAGTTTAATATCTTTAATTCACCCTTCTTTTGGCCAAGCCTGTTAATTGTATTATCCTTTCTCATCATTTCTCATAGTGATATTTCCTCACCTTTTTCTTTAAAAAGTCCTAAGAAAAATTCTTCATGACTAATAAAATATTCACAGTTTATTAGGCTGACTTTTTCTCCTTTTTTTCCCATTCAGCTCAGATAATGAGATTTCTGACATCTGAATAAAGTATTTTCTTTGAAGGTAAATGCTCTAAATTATGCCAGTGGGAATATTCCTGCTGTTTTACCTTTGGCAATCCATACCTGTAAGAAATCTGCCTAGTGAGGATGGGGTTTGCAGCACAGAAACAGTAGCTGGGGGCAGAGGCTTTTGCAAGTTGCCCTACAAAGCCTGTTGCTCTGGGAAATGTTTCCAGAGCATTCTGGTACTTATTTTTAAATCCCTTCCCTTAATTTTAATAACAAACCCTCTTGTTTACTTTCTGCAGGCCCAACTCTTTCCTGGAATATCATTCTTCTCACTCTGACGGATTTCTACAGTGAATGCACGTGGCCATGTCACAAAGTCTGGATGAGCAGCCTCTGTGGCAAATAAAAGCTGCAAGTTGTGGTGATTTCACACCCTCCTCCCGTGCATTGTGTTGGTCTGGGCAAATGCTCCATGTCTGCAGCCCAGGCCAAAGGCACCATATGTATGCAGTGCTTTTAGCACACAAAATTCATTATTCATTAAAGGAGTTCCCACCTTTCTGAATACCTGGCTGCCAGGTGTCCAGGGAAGCAGCCAGTTGTTTTCTTCCCATATTTTTATGATGTTACATGGAGCAATAAGTGTGTGACCTCTGGGTATCCTTACCGGATGCGTGCCTCCCTAATTCTGTCCTTCTGTAAAATCCATGAATTCCCAGGCTGGATCCTTGCCCTGGCTGATGGGTCACAACACCTCTTTTAAATGGAGGCTGGGGGCCAGGCCCTGTTTGCTCATTGAGTTTTGTAACTTTTGCAGTTCTTCAGAGTCAGCTCATTGCTTCAGGCAGTTCAAACATGTTAAACTCTGCCTGTCACCCAGCAACTACCTCCAGAGCCACGAAACAGCTCCAGCTGCTCTGTGGCCATGGGAAGAGCTCTGAAGAAAACCATCAGTGTCTCCTGAAAATGACCTCCTGCTGGCCAAGAAGGGGCACTGAGGCAAAAGTCAAGTGTGACTGAAAATAGAAATTGAGTTGAGAATTTGATTGAGAATGAGAATTGAAAATATTCCAGTGGCTGATTGTTCTCCATGTGGAAATTTGTTTCCAGCTGAAATCTCCCCAGAAGTCATTTGTACCCATCACCCCTCCTCTTCTCCATATAGCTCCTGGTAAAAAGGGAGTCTCCATCTCCTTTTCAGCCATCCCTTAAATACCGGACCATGACAAGCTCTCCCATCAGCCTTTTTACACGCCCAGTTCTCTCAGCCTTTCCTCCAGCCCTTGGATCATTGTGGCCACAGCTGTCACACGATTAAGGAACTGCCCAAACTCAATTAAATCAGTGGGTCACTCCACAAGAATTTAGACTAGGACTCACATCTCAGCACAGCTTTTTCACGTGTGAGTTCAGCTTTCACAGAGGTGGCTTTGCCATCAAAGGTGACCCGACCTCAAACAATTCTTCAGGAGCAACTCTTCAGGATCCGAGGGATCAGAACGCACGGGGCACGTCCACAGGCCCAGGAAAAGAAAAGAAAAGAAAGATGCCACTCAGGGCAAGGTGGAAATCTGTCAGTACTGGAATGGTTAAATAAAAAAAATAAAAAAAAAAAAAATTAAAACTACCTATTAAGGACAGAAGGGGTTTAATCCACCCTGGCATCCCCAAAGCGCTCCCCCGCCGTTCCGCTGTGGGATAACGCGACCCCACAGCGCCACCTGGCGGCCCGGGCGGGGCCACCCCCGAGGGACCCGAACTCGCCCGGAGCCCGCGGGGACAATGCCAGAGCCAGGGGACAATGCCAGAACACCCGGGCAAGGGGACAATGCCAGAGCCAAGGGACAATCCCAGAGCCCGGGCACAATGCCAGAGCCAAGGGACAATGCCAGAGGGCCCGGGCAAGCCGACAATGCCAGGACCGCGGGGACAATTCCAGAGCCCGGGAAAGGGACAGCGGCCCTTCCAGGGGGTGGCCGCGCTGAATAAAGGAATCCCGGCTTTCGCTTCACACGCGAGCGTGCAATTCCCACGGAACCCTCGTGGAGCTGGGTGCTCCAGTCAGGCTCTGCTGCTGGGAACCAGAGATCAGGGATTGCTCCCTTTCCATTGTGCAGCAACACATGGGAGGGCACTCGTTGTATGTGTATTTACAAAACCTCCGTGAAGAAGACAAAAATGCTCAGAACCAAAACGTTTGAGCTGCATTTCCTCCCCTAGAATCGCTGCACAGAAACGAGACACTCTGCAGCCCAGCAAAGCCACGAAGGCTGCTCAGAATGGCTCTGGTTACCAAAACAACCCTCACACCCACGTTTTTACCAATTTCCACTAGAACCTCTTCAATGTGCCCATACATTCATTTCACTCAGCCTGTTCCCACGTGTCACACAATAACTTGGATTCAGACTAAGATCCATGGTTCCCTGTCAATGCCTTTGATGCAATTAATTCAGCTCACTAGCTGTAAGATCTTAAATGGGTTGACAAAAACATCTCCATCAATGTCCTGTTTTCAGTGGGCAAAATGCTACAGAGCCAACCTGCATTGGTTATAAATATCTGACTCGATATTTAGTTTGGTGTGTGACAAATGACAAAAACTGGAAGAGTTAAAGACAGCTTCCATTCCACAAATCAGCATTTCCACTTGGAGATCTTTAAAGAAAAGTTTATAATGATTAGTCCCAATGTGATAAAGGTGTCAGTCTCATCCATCTGTGAAACAAACTTATCATGGACCAGGAAGAGATACAGGTCACATCTTAAGTGTAAGGGAATTATCTGGATGCACTTTTTTCCCCTTGCATGCAGCATTTTGAAATTTAAAAACTTTTTTTTTAATTTCTTACGTTTTATTAGAATTTTGAATTCTAGAACTTTGATATAATGTGCTCAAGTGAAAAACACTCCAAATCCTCTATACCACCTGCAATAAAGTATTCTGGGCTACCGCATAGTTTAGGATCATTTAAAAATGAACTACTCCAAATGCCACAGATTAATAGACAAACAATAGGCACTACTTGGTCTGCAGGACAAGAACTGACCAAAACTCTCATAATTCTTTCATAGCAAAGATTAAAAACTAAATCAAACAATAAACCCCCCAAAATTCCCAACATCATCTCCAACACAGAACTGTTCAAACATCACTGACCAAACCCCATGGGGAAAAAACCACAAGCAATTCTGTTATAATGTTCCTGGGGTTTTTTTTGTCCTCTAATTTAAGCTTCAATCAGAAACAAGCATGTTGTACTAGACTGCATGAACAAAGCACTGAGTAAAGTGACTCTACAAATCATTATTTAATGTCATGACTATACAATCATTATTTAATTTTATGAAATTGTTTAAACAAAGTTTAGGCTTTGGTTTTTGAAATATCTTGAGAAAAATATTTTGCACAAGTAAGTATGAAAAGTCAGAGTTTGTAAAATGTGGAAAACATCAGAACATGTTTTTTGATCACTGGCACAAAACAAAAAAGTTGTGTAAAATTTGCAATAATATTAGTAAGATGGGAAGAGAAGGCACTTGTGCCTCAGAAAATAAACTTTATCTAAATCCTCTGTGAAATTTCATACAGAATGTGCAGAGAGAATTCTAGAAAAAGGAAAGCTATGCTTAAAAAATCATAATTTTTTTTCTCCAGGCTGATTTAATTTCTGTTGATTAAATTATTTCAAAGCTGACTTACTGCTTTTGAGCAGCAAGAGTACAATACATCATGAATATATATTTCATACTTACAGAATGCAACTGTTATTGTGCTTTATTCCTAGACCTGAATATTAGCTGCCTGGTCTTGCTATCAATCTTGCATTTTCTGTGTGTGATAACTTTATTGAACAAAGATTTTTTTCAGGCTTACTGCAGATGCAACTGGTTACAATTTTAGATCCTTATCTTTTGTCCAAAAGAGCTTTGTCACATAGTCCCATCTATATTTAAAAATCTGAAATATATCAGCCACCTTCCTAACACCATATGAACACTCCTTTCCAGACTGTGTTGCTTTTGAGAAAAGAATATAAGAACTTTTCATTTCTTCAGAACTGGCTCCAGGGCAGAAGCTAGGAAGATTTTTATTTCTCAAGTCTTTTGCTTCAAGGGTCACAAAACAATCAGATAGCAAATTATAATTACCAGATGAGAAAAAATAAACAGCAAATAATTTCATTATGACTGGATTCATACCATTGACTTCAGAGGGATTACTCATGAGCACAAGTAAATGTAAATAAGATTACAAAGCCAGATTGGAAACACGCAGTCTTCTGATTGGGCTGTAGTCTTGGCATAGTAAAATTCTAAGACAAAATGACAAATTTATCATGTAGTCCAACACAAAATTTATCCCATTTCAGGTCAGCTGCTTTGTGCAGTGCAAGGCCACTTGCTCTTTAATTCCCCAAGAAAAAAGCCTAATTCGAGTCATATTTTCATTACTGCAGCCCAGGAGAAAGGACAGAGCAAAGGGAGATTTCTGAGCCTCCTGAAAGTAAGCTGATGTAAAATGAATGTGAAACAGAAAATCATAAAATGGGACAAAAATATAATGTATATACATTTATATTTTGGAGCTCCAGGCCCCTTTTCTGAAATCTCAGCTCTCTCTCAACCCCACATTTTAATTTCCAAACTTTAAAAAGCAGAACAACACCTTGCTTGACTCTGAAAGCTTTTCAGCTCTTTAAGTAAATTTCAGTATAAAATTTTATTCAGACTGTGAAAGCAAAGGGGAAAAGAGCAGAACCCCACCCTGTAACAAATCACTCCCTTGGCCATTACCTTGATTACCAAGGTCTGGATTAATTTGGGAACATAGTGGAGCAAGAAGAACTTTGAATATTCTGTTAAGCCTGAGAGCAACTGAATGCCAATAACAACAGCTCATGACAGACCTTCTATGGCTTAGACTGGCTTTTCCTCTGTCTGTGTTACAGACTATAATTGCTGTAAGGCCACCACTGATCCCTATTTTTCAGCATTCCTGGAATTGTGTATTAACACTCTGAAAACTTTTGCAAGCTTGAGGGTTACCAACAAGAATGTTTGCTAACAAATTTCCATTTTCACAGTTTTTAAGCCCAAAAGGTACATCTAATCAAGCACTTCATAGTCTGTTTGTTCTCTCCTTCTCTAAATATAACTCTCCATTCTTTGTTTGTGGAGTTTAAAAACTAATCCTAGAAACATTTTTAATAGGAAACCTGATAGCCTTGCATAACTGTGAGGTCCTTCCTAATTCTTTACCATTTTACCATTGTAACACTCAGAAGTTGTGTACAATGTTTAAAAACATTTGTTTTTAAATACCAAAATAATATGTAAGATGCATAGGGAGTTGTTGCCAATTAATGGGTGTGATTTCAAGTATTTAACCTCCCTAAAAGCTAAGCCAAAATTTAATACCATCCCCTTTTTTCTGCATAGATTGGTACTTTGCTAAATGTAGTGCCTGGATGGCTTATGTGCTGAGTGGCACAGGAATTGTGTAATACAACATTGTTGGCATCTGTATATACTAATTTACATATGAAATAATGACTAGTCACTCTATCTTATTCTTGTCTTTGATTCTAAAGGATTTACCCATGAAAATGGCATAAAGTAACCATGTAGTTTACCAAAATTGTAAAAGAATTACTTATTAAATTCTCAGCAATTCGTAGGAAAGAATTACATGCTGGCTAAGGAATAAACAAACTCATCTCTCCTTTGGGGCAGTGAGCCCACAGAGGTCAAATCCCCCAAATAACTCAGTGCACTCATTTCAGTTATTCACATCTTTATGGCCTCACAATGGAGGGCTTAACACTAAAGATGACAAATACATCAAAGATCATGAGGGCTTTGAACAAAGTGTACCAGGGTGCTTAAAATTGCGTGTGAGCCACCCCTTCTCTTCTTGGCTTTGCTTTGTCCAGTCATGAAACGTATTTTGTTCCACAAAATCTGGAATTCTCATCACTGACGGGCTCACCCCAAGGATAAACACGTATAAAACAAATATAAATAAACTCAGTCCAAAACCAGCAAAGGATTTTTGCTGAGGACTGAACTTCTTACCAGACAGACTCCCATTTTGGGAGTAAATGGAAAAATTAGAGGGGTTTTGTTGGGGTTTGTGTTTGGTTCTTTTTTTTTAAAGAATGAAACACATGGACAAAGGATTTCAGCCACTTCTTAGCTCCTATAAATACTCTGCTGGCTTCTATTTAAAATCAATATTTTTTCATGGCATTTTCATAGTTCTTACATTAGGATCCTAATTGCTTCAGAGGCATTGGTTTATGTTAATTTCTAAATAGATGAAGAGTGGATGCAATTAACACTTAGCAATTTTATCTAGTTAGCATCAACTGCATTACAATACTACTCAGGACTGTATATTTTGTAATCATTATTCTCCGGAACATTGGGGAGATTATTTCACAGTTATTCCAGCCAAAATGGGGATGCTGATATGACACCATGACAAAACACTTTGAGACCTACGTAGGACATAACTTCTAATTGGTGGGTGCTTCTATTTATTAATTAAGGATGGATTGAAGTTACATTAGCTGTACATCAGACTGAAAAGCTATTTATCACCTAAGAGATAATTGTTCTTGAAACCCTTGTTTCTTGTGTGTATTCTTTGAAGTGATCCACTTGTTGTTTAAATGTCAAACGACTTTTAGAACACTTAATGCACAGAGTCTGGATTCCATCTGTTAATAAAAAGACTAGAGTTTCAGTTGTTAAAGCTAATAAGATATTAACATTTGCCTTTATTTAACTGTTACTTCTGGGACTTTAATATTCTTAATACAGCACATAAAATGAAGAAAACTAAACACACACTAAACTTTGTGTCCTTTGCACTAAAACCCCACATCCATTCAAAATAGCCTCTTTGCTTGTGTTTGAGAGAAGCCGTAACTCTAAAGATGATTTTGGTTAATCAGAGACTTGAAAATAAAACAACTGTCCCGGTGCTTGCACATTTTCTTGGCACAGCCCATAATATCAGAGCTAAAATCCACAGGCTGAGCAAGGAAAGAACAAAGTCATTGTGCACATGACAAACTCTGGTTTCCTGCTCCACCACTAGTGGCACTCCATGCTCGATGAGTATCTGGCCCCAACTGTGGGGGATATCTTTTTCCAGCAGCCTTTTTCAAAAAGCTGATCTGCACCCACGACACTGGTTTCAGTGAGATTCAAGAGTGCTGAGAAGGGGCTGAGAGGGGATTTTGGAACTGCAGGAACAGCTCAAGGACAGGCTGGGCACTGAATGGCCGAGCAGCAGCTCTGCAGAGGAGTTTTGGGTCCCAGAAGAACTGGAGGAAGCAGGGAGCCCTTGCACGGTGGCAAAGGACAACTGCACCAGTACACACAGAGCAGCAGCTCCAGGGAAACCACTGCTCCCCTCTGCTTGGCACGGGTGAGGCTCCTCTGGCTCTGGAACAGCATGTCCAGGCTTGAACACCCACAAGGAGCCAGAGATCCTCAACCCAGCCAGGGCAGCAGAGGCCACCACACAGTGAGGGGACTGGAGCACCAAGGCCATAGAAGTGGCTTTAGGCAGCCTGGGACAAGTGAGGCTGAGGAACCACTGGCATCTTTCCCTGCATGAAGTAGGATACAGAGAAGCTGGAGCTAAACCATTTTTTATAGGTCCATGGGGAAAGGATAGGACAAAGCTTGCAGTAACAGAAATTTTGACTGGTTATATAGAAAAAAAAAAATGTTCAGAAGTAAACTGATGGAGCACTGAAGCAAGTTGCTCAGGAGATTGGAATCTCCGTCCTCAGATTTTTGAAACATGACTGGACACGGTCCCGAGTAACCTGATTTAACTTACCAGAGGGCCATGCTTTGAGCAGGAAGATCAAGGCCTGGATAACCTCCACAAATCCCTTCCAGCCTAAATGTTTTTAGGGTTCTGTGATTTCTAAAGAGAGATTAGATTTAAATTAAAAAAAAATATACACAAGAGATCCTTGAAACGCAATTGTAACTTTGCTGCTTTTACACTTCGTAGAACTCATGAGAGCCAATTAAAACACAGAGCCCTTCGCTGTATGTGAACTTAGACTGACCAAGCATACTTCTTTATAGGTAAATAATGACCAAAATGCTTTCAACACACAGCATATTTTAAGAATAAGAAATGATAGGTCACCTCTTAACCTTTCCTTTACATAACTGGCAGTATTTTTTCAAAGTGTTGGTTTATTGTCATTTTAGGGATGAAGGATGTTCTTGCAGTTCTGTGTAGAGCTAACAGCATGGTTTCAGCACAACAGATTCTGCCAGGATGGACAAACACTGATGTTCTTGGCCACATGCAAACAGTGCTTTATAATCTGGGCATGGAGAGAAGAGTATATTCCATTTCTTATCACCAGGACAAGGGAGCTACTGCAAACACCAGGCATACAGATTGTGTTATGGATTCGCTCTCCCCTTCTTTTATTTTGCACTAACAATGGAAAAATTGGATTGCAATTCCATGTAGCAAACCTGCAGAGCATTCATTTTCTTTACTTTTCCATGTGAGTTTTCAGGGCAAAAGGGCACAATGAGTAAGTAGAGAAAGACACTACATGAGAGCAGAAGGCATCAGTGTTCTAGATTTCTTCATAATTAAAACTGACCTAAGTTCAGTCTCTGAGAGCAAATTTAGAGGATTTTTTTTATTAACGTGCTAAAGTGTCGCTGTTTTCCACACAAACTCTTAATTTGTCTAAAAGCCAAACTCATTACTCAGTCCATTTACAGTGTTTACATTCATCAGGTCAACGACTTGCTGAGATTGAGCTACACAAAGCTCATTAGTTTAACAGGTTAATTTTCATTACACTTTGGTTCCTAAACTAAAGTGTTTTCCCTGCATGAGGTAAGTAGCTGTGGTTAGGTAATCAAAACTTAAAGGGTTATTGCTGGTATGTAACACAGGAAATCAGTAAGATTTGGATGGTTATTGTGCCAAAAAATACTGCTAAAAGCACTGCTAATACAGATGTTTCTTCATTCTGGGACATGACAGTAACACGGTAATTTAGCACCATGATGTAGCACATACATAATATTGGAAACTTTCTGTGCCATTTGTCATAAGCAAAAGACTAAAATAAAACAAAAACTCCTATTTAAAAATAAAATTAGCTCAATTTCACTGATAAACTTTTCCAGATAATTGTTCTGCAGGATAAATAAACATGGGTAAGTGTCCCATGCTTTGAAAGAGTCACTAAATGTTAGTGTCAGTTCATTCCTGGGACTGCTTTCTTACTGCCCAGATGGGAGCAATGGAACAGCACAGAACAGAACACTGAGATGCAATTCACAAAGCCACTGCCACCTCACTTAAAAGCCTCCAGGCAGGCCAAACAAACTGGGGAAATCCCATTGTGTGAGCAGAGAAGGGGATAAACACTCAATAGTAGAGAACACAGCAGGGAATGTCAGAGCTGAAAGATGGAGCATTGGGAAGGCAAAGGATGATAGATCATCTTGTTAACTCAAAACAACCGCAACACTGATAACATTCTTTATCAGAGGGAACTCATTGCCAGCCACTGTTGTAAAGTTTAAATATAAAAGAATGAAATAAACTTGAGGCTGCTTTTCAAAAAGTTACCCAATCCTGCTGTCTATACACATCACAACCTTCGATTTTTCTGACCAACTTCAGTCAAATGAGTAAAGTGCTATAGATTTTTTTTTTAATATTCGTTTCTAAAGGTTTGCAGAACTGATCATAGGTTCCAGAAACTGGTGCTGTCTTTGGCCTGAAGGGGAACACTTCAGTATCTGCAACTCAGTCAGACTAAAAGCACTGTGGAATGCAACAGAGCAGTGAGTGTGTATTGCCCAACTGTTGGTTTGGGAATTCGAGAGGGAGTTGTGGATAGAGTGGGGATATTTTGTGGGTAAGCAAAGAAAACAACAGGTGTTTGGTCACTGAAGCAAAAAGCATTTGATAATGAGAGGCCAGAGACTGGGTAATGCCAAGAGTGCAGTTATGGGAATGGAGTGAAATTCTGCAAGACACTGGGCTGTAGCAATGCTGTGTTCTGGGAGCAGTTTACTGCTCGTGTTCACCCTCTGTGATCTGAGATGCAAACTGGGCAAATGCCACCAGAGCAAGGAAAATCAATTCTGCAGGCAGGAGGTCTAATGCACAGAACTGGAGATGTGATAGAGAAATGAAGATCACTGACTGATAAGGCCTTTCAGATCTCAGAATGCAACTTTAGCAAAGAAATTATGAGTTTTACAAAGCAAGTTTATTACCTGTGCATAGCCCATTAAATTAAACTTTACCCTTTCAAATTTCGGTAAGATATTAGTATTTTCTTGCTTTTCATTATGCAGGTTTGTAATTTGTGGGTTGTTTTTGTTTGGTTGTTTTTTTTTTTGGTTTGTCTTTCTTTTTAAGACAGACACTAAGGCCGGGCCTAGGCATTGAAACAGAGATCCAATCAGTTCTGTGTTTACCAGTAAACAAAAAAAAATTGTGCTGGATGGCCAATTTAGACAATAAAACACCCAGCACTGAGAAGTAAGCAGAGTAATTGATATGCTGTCATATCATTCATCACAAGAACATTAACCTTTCAACTGTGGCTAAAGCAATTCCAATTTCATTATTCCCTAGAGGATTCACCTTGGCAATACTCTGCAGCCCCTCCAGGCTTTTCTGTGTAGATGTAGGGGGTTGTCTTTGATCTTTTCCTCAGTTCTACAGGAATGGCAATAGCCAACTTACATTTTATGACCGAGTCACACCATTAAACCCAAGATAATGCTAGCAACATATTCCCCCCTGCATTATTGTTTTTAATCCTATTTCTCATCTCTACCTTCTCTGATTCAGTTCAATTACTCATCTTTGTCTGCCCAGAGGAAAGTGAATTGCATTTTACCAGTGAGAAAAATGAGGTTTTTGGGAAATTCTTACATTGATGGCAATGAGAACACCAGAATAAGATTCAACATAGATAAACTTTCTTTTTGAAGCTGGTTACTTATTTCATTTCTCAGTGCATATGGAAAAAAAAAATCACCTCACAAAAGAGACATGAGAATACAGGATATCTGCCACCTTTACTTCTTGCTAATGACAGGAATAAAATCTCTAGAAGGCAAAGCAGTACTAAGATAAAAACAAGAAGAGTTCTTTTGCCATGAGTGATAACAACAGAAAATACAGAAACCTTTGATTTTCAGGGAATAGATGAGTGGCCCCAGTCAGCCTGCATGGTTGAAAGGTGTGTTGGGGGAAAAGACTCCAGACAATTTCAATCCACTGTGTCCAAACATGCTGCAGCTCATTTGGCACCCAGGTTGTTTTACTGCCTTCAGCAATTTGGGGTCTTAGTCTGTGTTCATTATCAGATCCATCACACATCCATCTGATTTCCTAGTGTACATATTTGCTTAGGAACAAGCTTTGCTAAATATTTTGTCAGCTTGTAATGCAACTGGCATGGGGATAGTTTGGCTTTTAATTTCTCCTGTCTTAGTCTTAAGAGGGAGGAGAAACTGAACAGGTCAGTAGATGTTTGCATTTTTTTCCTAAGAGCATTTCTGTATTGAACCCCAATTAGTTTACTGTACAATTATCTTTTATCCAAAACAACCACCACAAATGAGGCTTGGGCTGTGGAAAGATGCCATTGCACATAAAGCCTTACTAAATACTGAATTATATATTATTGTACAGGACAGAAAGCATGAACCAAATATAAAGGCAGAAACCTAGCTCCAAGTACAAGAGCTAGGGAAAAAAAAACCCACAGTATATTACATCTACATAATTATATTTGCAGAGCAATTCATTGTATTGTGATTTTTCCAGAAGTCACAACAGAATAACAACCTGTAACTGTTGTATACAACAACATAAGAGAAAAGACTTGCTCAATTTCATGATTTAAAGTCGACCCTCCTGTACTTCTGTTCTATGGGACTGGAACCCAAAAAACCTCTCTGTTTGCATATTTAGATCCTGTGACTGTGCACAAAAATCAACTAGGCCAACATAACTTACCAAAATATCATTGTCCCAGATAAAACATGTAGTTACATAAGTATAGGATTTATGAGAAACAGATGCAAGGCAAACATGTTTATTTAAATATTACACAGCGTGAGGTCTCAGCCTGTCAACTACACATGGAACAGGACTAATTCCATCCAAAGAACAGCTCATAGGGTTTTGCTGCTTTCTAAAAAGGAGCAGAGTTACAGATGATTGAGCAGATATTTTAAACAAGCAGCAGCTGGAAAACAGCACAATTAATAAAACAGGTAAGAGCACACTGTTCTGGTGAAGCATCAGTAATCAAGCAGAGTACACAGAGTAATCAAGTAATCAAGAGGTTCTTGAGTAATCAAGCAGGTTCTGTCATAATAAAAAACAAGTTCTACTGGGATATATTTAGCAACATTTTTGCACTTGTCCTTACATTATTACCAAATAAACAAGAAGCACTAGAAGGCAGCAGTGGCTGTCTGGTGGCTTGAGGAAACCCCATCAACTTTAGATGCACAAGTCTATCTTAATAGCCAGGAATGTGGAGTAAACCTCTAACTTCCATGATGACAGAAATTTGAATCAGCAGCATCATCCCTCTCTGAGACAGGACACCCCACAAACCCACATTCAAGAAAAAAATAAAACCAAACAAATCCAGCATGAGAAACACAGATTAAAAAAAAATCTAAATATTTTAAATAACTCTTATTTTGGAGGGGGGGAAAAAAAAAAAGCTGACAGAAACTGCTCTGGCTCCAAGCAACTGCACGTGCCAGTCCTAATTCTGGCAACAGCCTCAGCTGCTCCAGGGAAGATAAGGACATTCCATAAAGTCCTCTTAAAGGTAGGGCAAGTGCTTTCAGGGAGCACAAAACCCCAGCATCCTCATCCTAAAGATGCCAGACCAAGCACACTTATCAGTGCTTGGAATGCCTGGCAGGGCACCAGCAGGGCCTTCACTTAGGATGGGTTATTTGCTTTCTCATTTCCAGTTCAGAAGCAGGATTATGGAACAGTTACACTACTCTGGCCAAGAAGCCACATATATTGAAAATCTATGATTTTTAGCACCCTATGAGCCAACCGGGCAAGTTTTACTAATGATCAGCCACTAATCTGTCAGAAAGTGTGCTGGAATTGGTACAATTTTTGTTCCCCAAGACAGAATTTTTCAAATAAAATCCTAGCCTTTGATTTAAACATTTCCAAGCTACCTACTCAGAATATCACAATCCTGCTGTATCACAAGTATCTTTGCCTCCAACTCTCCCACAGAAAGATTCCTACAGTTCCACATCAGCTCCCACTGAGCTGGATTCCCAGTGAGAACTCAACTGGCCCAGGTATTTTCCAAAGAAACAGCACTGACACATTCACACATTACAAATCTAAATCCAAATGTTACTTACAGGCAGGAAGTATTTTCTCCAGATGTCACAAAACAGATGATGGCACTTCCTCACAAACAGGAACAGAAACTCTGCAGAGCCTTAGAGAAATTTCCCAGTGGTCACAATCAGCCTGTTCTCTAATTTTGCCCACTCTGAGTGCTGTGCTCTGCCAGATGTTTGCTGCCTCCCTCACCTGTGAGGCTTCACTTGCACTTTAGAGACAACACCTTCCACCTGGAACAGGAACCCTCCAAAATTCCCAGCTGCCTTGCTCTCCATATTCCAGTCTGTCCTAAGGCTCTCATCTTCTACTCTTCAAATCCAAACTCATCTCACAAGAGAAGATACCTGGCATAATATATAAATTCCCTTGCCAATTCAGAAGCAATCTTTTTTTGGTTTACCATTCTCTACCCAGCAGCCTCTTAATTTTTAGATTTTGTTTTGAGGATGTTTCTCTGCTTTTATTTTCCCACTCTCTAGCCAAATTAGTAACACTTGATTGAAAAGGTCATTCTGGAAGACTGTGCACAATAAAATCAAGTAAGTCTTTAAAGAGTACAGTTCAGTCCTTCATATACAGGGGTGATGGTTGAGAAATTCTTAAGGTGAGTTCCTGATAGCCAGTATAAATTTGAATCTTCAAGTGTTCAAATATTACCTTTGCCTGTCTCCTGAATCCAAATTCCACAATCACAGCCTAGCATTCACACATACTTGCTTCTTAGAGATAAACATTGCCAATGATTTTAAGATAAGACAGATTCTGACAAAACCAGAGAGAACAAAATGTGGCTTTTTAATCTTTTGAGTTGAATAACTGCTCTTGGATGCTCCCTACAAGAGAGGAATGCATGTTATAAAACCAATATTCTTGCACAAGGGGTCCACCCTGGTCCTCTGCAGCCCAGTGATGTAGCTATGATTTTATCACCAGCCTGTAAAGGCGAGAGCAAAAACCTCCCAAACTGCAGCTCAGGTATGTTACTCCCAGTTCACGTTTTCATCACCTTTGTATAGGCTTGGTTGTCAGAGGGAGCAGTATCAGGAACGAGCAGTTATTAAAGCACAAGAAGCAGCATGTTGGGCACGAAGCCTTTTCTCAGCTCGTTAAGGTGCTGCTGACATTGGTCTTTTAGCCCTGGTTGCCTAGGGGCTCCCCCATCAGCCTCTCTCCCCCAGCACTACCTGGTCACACCAGTAACAGCATGTTTGAACCACTCTGCTGAGGTTTAATTACTGCATTTGATGACACCTGCATGATACAATTTCACACTCTTATGAAATATTAATTGCTTTCTGTACTGTAGCATGTAATGTATTCAAGAGTGAAAAATAATGCTGTTACTGTCGTTATAATTTTTTTAACCAAGTATTTTAGATTATTTCCCCATTATCACTAAGAATGTCTAAAAGATTGTGTTTCTCCTGAAAAAACATGCATGTTACCCATAGCCCTCTTACATCTTTGACTAAAAGGAAGTTCCATTTTTACTTGAACAATATTTCTCTTTCACTGTCACCTTCTGCCACTCAAGGCAAAAGGACAGAACTCCTACCATTGTCTCACACTGAGAAAAATAATTTTTCTCTTATACAGGCGGTAGCTCCCACACGCTCTGCCCATTCTCTCCAGAATGATTGTTATCTTATGTCCCTCCCCTGGAGAGCTGATAAATGAGAAATGTTAAGAGATAGAGGTTTGCTTTATGGAACAGTATGTGCAATAGCTTTCATGTTGTTAAAAAAAAATAGACAATAAAACCTATGGTCTTATGAGGAGAATATATTCTTCAAATTATTTCAGACAGCATCACCTTTGGCAAATATTTAAATCAGTATTACAGGAGATTTGTTGTATGAATACAACACACATTTCAAGGTTAACTTTTCAGCTCAGCTGTTTAAACTTCCTAGATTACTTTAATCAGGGACAGCCAACATGTCCAGACTCAGCTACAAAGAGTGAACATTGCAGAACATGCAACATGCAAAGAGTTCCCTTAGGACACAGGGAAATCAGGATGAACTTCAGGCAGTGGCTCCAGCAGGGCCAGGATTTCAGTGCTCTGCTTTCAGCAACTCAGCCTTTACTTCTTTCTCATTCGTGTAGAGGAGATCCAGCATCACACCAAATCATGGGAATCCTGATTTATTTTCTTCCCTCTACAAACCAGAGAGAAGAAAATGCCATGTGCCCTCTTCCCCTGGCTTCCCTGTTTAGTGGGAGGAGTAGGAAAGCACAAACAGAGCATCCTGGGTGAGTCTGCAAAAATCTGAACCTCAGTGATTCATGGAAATCACCTCAAAAAGTAATTAAGACCAATCCACGAAAGTTACAGTAAATAAAGAGACCTCCACCTCTACCTAAAAGTGAAGAGGGAACATAGTTTTGAAAAATTTAACTACTAATACTATGAAAAAGAAATATTTGTCAGGGCACTCACACATATATGCATTTAAATAAGAAGAATATACAGCAATTGCCTCAAAATAAAGCAAGTTTAATGTTCCAAGACTGAAAGCGAAAGAGCAGATCCACACCACACAGCTGGGGATGGATCATCACCCAATACAGATCACTGCAGTGTCACAATTCAAGAATTATTTTGATGCATTTTTTCTCCTCCAAGGCATTTATTTCTAAGATAAAGCAGATGAGCCACTGACAGATATACCTGGGAGGAAGTATCTGGAATATTTTCCTTGAGCGTTAAGATCCAAGCCATACGGCTTTCACAGCCAGAAAAAATAGGAGAGGAAAAAAAAAAAAAAGAAGAAAGAAGAATGTTTCTCAACCAAATAGAAAAAGCTAAGAAATTTAGTCACACTGGAACACACATGAAAAATGTCGTGCTTTGAAAAAAAGATCCAATGAAGTGGCTTAAAGTGGGCTGGAATGAAGCAGAATAACATTACAAGTATATAACTGGATAATAAATGAGAAAAAGGGTTGGGTAACCAAACCAAGGTTAAATAACCCACTTGGACTAATTCTTTAGTAATTCCTGTAATTTTGCTAAATTTAAAGTAATAGACTAAATGTTACTGACTTCTCTCCTCTCACTTTTCCAAGTAGGAAAACATAATCCAACTGCTAATTCCAGGATTGTAAAAAGAAAATCTTGTTTAATTAAAAAATAATTAAGAACAACACTGTTAATCTTGACATGGATTTTAGTCTGTAGTTTTTCTCCTATAAGCGTGGAAAAAAAAAAGTATTTTCTTTCAAGAAAAGAATTTAAATTTAGAAGGAGTGGACTCATTTTGAAACAAAATCAGTTTAAAAGACTTAAAACCTTTGTAAAACAGATTTTCCATTCTTTTCCAAAGTGGATTAGTAATACCCTTGGAGACATGCAAGAACTCCAGCCAGAGACAAGCCATGTCAGAACACAGAGATCAGACATTAAAATGTTGCCATCCCACTTCAAATATGAAATTTTTCATAGTGAGAACTTTATTGTTTTAAGAAGAACATACAGAGACAAATGAGAACCGTGAGGAACTAGACCTTACCAGTTGGTTAAGGGAATCTCATGGAACAAGCCAGAAAACACGACTTAAAGAAAAAATACAGAGATGGAAAAATTCACTTTTATCAAATAATTCTGGACACCAAAGGAAGGAAGTTTGATAAACATTTCTTCTAAAAAATTCTCATCTAAGCTAAGGGTGGTAACCAAGTTCATAACCTTGACAATAGCAATTTAAAAAACAAGCTAAAATGCCAGTTTTGCTGTTCAGTAAAATCAAATTAAAAAGTGATGAACAAAAGCCCTCCTCAGACAGTAATCTAAACAGTTTGTGGAGCTAAATGAAATGTCAAGGTTATGTTGTCTAGACCCCTTGCTGGCTTGCAACTACCATTATATTTGAGACATTTTCAAACATTTTCCAAATTAGTATATTTTTTCAAAGTTAGTAATTACTTCCATTGCCTATAAACAGCACAGGCTGCAGGAGATTTAATTATCAGTTGCCCTCAAAAGACAATTCAATTTAGGGATTATTTCTGCTGCTGTCTCAGTCATAGCAATGAAGACAGGAACAAATAAGGCTAGATTAAATGAAGAAAACAAAATACCCCATTTTTTTCTTTTAACTTTAAGAGAAATTACCGGTTTCTTTGGCAAAGATACACCTTTTAACAGTAACTGGAAACTACTGATTCTGCCAAACTCTGCCTCTGCCCAGGCAGGTTGATTTCTGGGCAGTCAACTTCACTAAACCAGAGCTTCCAAATTACAAAAAAGTGCTGAAAATTTATAATACAAAATAAAATTTCCTAAAGCAGCTGGACACATGGAAGCAGAAAGAAAAACCCTCCTTTCTTGGCTTTAATTCTTGACCCAGTTATTTACACAAGCATATAATTATTAATTTTCATTTGGTACAAATGGAAACCAAACCCAAACAAAAAAATAAACTTCAAATGGAACAACCAACCCACAAAAACAACAAGCACAGAGGTGCTTAATCATGCAGAGAACCAAAAGGCGAGTGCAAAAACACCAACCACAATGAAGTGAAAACAGATTAAAAAAAAATAACTATACCTCAGTCTTTTCCAAGCTTTGTGTGGAGCTTAGCTGGGCCTCACATCAACTCCCCCTGGGGCTGGGCTGCAGGGAAATGCTCGATGGCAAACACCAGCCACCCCTGGGGCCAGCAGAGCCACCTCTGCTGCTCAGCTAGGTGCTTGTTTTAGGTTTGCCATTAAATCTTTCAGAGCTCTCTTTCAATGCATTTTCCAGCTGACTTTGCAGGACACTCTGTTCATTTCCTCCTGCCGTGTTTTACACTGTACCTGTGCCCAGGGGCTTGGTGTGAAGGTTTAATTGCTGGCTCCAGGTGCCACTGCAGCCAAATCACTGAGCTGATCAGGGAAGAAGCAGCTGGTCCCATTCACAGTGGAGCTAACCAGCACTGGGATGGATCCTCACTTAAATTCACAGTGACAAATAATCTTAACCCTGCCTTAAATTTAAGATTTCAGAACCTTTAGCATTTGGTGAAACATTTAGATGGAATGATGGCATCTGTACTTCTATTTTCATACGGATCACCCCAAACCCTTATACTGTGACAACAGTTTCTAGCTTGGCGTGAAATGACTGCTGTGAGATTATGATCAAGAAACTGCTTGTTCTCGCTTTCCCTGCCTCAAGAATTAGGAGCAGCCATGCCATGGCAGGCTCAAGCAAAACCTCTCCCTGCCAGCTTGGTTTTCTGGCACAGGTTTGCCAGCTCCTCAGCATTTACATGTGCACCATCCTCTTGGCAGGAAGGGCTCTCAGCACAGGAGCAACATGTCGTGCCTGAGACACCAAAACAGGCCCTGGAAGGGACTGTCCCACCTCCCTTGGACCAGATTCCTGCAGAACCTGGAGGGCAACTTCTGTCACTGAAGAATGGCTCCAAGTACATCAGGGGCAGTTGCCAGGAGGAATTAAGAAAAGAGAAGCAACCTTTTTTTTCCCCCTCAATTTCTTTCAGCACCCCAATTTACTCAGGCTGCCCCAGCAAGCCCCAGCCTCCAGGGTAATCAGTTGTGCCCTCAGGCTTTGGATTGCAAAAATTCACTTCTGCCTGCACAGGTGAAATTGTTTTCTTGCTGCTCCACTAGAATGAGCACAAATAACAAAGCCATGGACTGTTTGTCCATTATACTCTTGAAGAATATCAATAAATCTATTCTGTACATAGGATTTGGATGAAAAGACTGGGAGAAAAAAGAAACTTCAGCAACTAGGTTTTCTGTGAGATCTCTGGGTAAGCTGAAAATTTACATGTCTTTAAAACCAAGCCAGGAAATCAAGGAAGATTTATGCTTGTAGAAACATCTTAGAAGTTTCCACACATTTTCTGCTTTGCAGCTTCTCCCTTTTGCAGAAAATAACCAATTAAGATCAGTTCAGAATGGAGTTCAGGCTCTGCCAGTGGTCTCCTCAGGAACACAACCTTCTCTTCCCTGGAAAATACAGGGAAAAAGTTGTGTAAACCCTGCAGGCTGAGATATGTTAGGTAAGTAATCAGTGGTCAGGTGTAACATATGAAATCTGAGCTGGTTAACAGCTTTACCTCGTTGAAAATGTATTTTCCTCTCTTTCTATGTAGATTGAAAGGATTAAAATGATTATCTAGAAACCAAGACACATTATTTCACACAGAGGAAAAGATAACTTTGTGCTGGTGGGACTATGCAGCATTTCTGTGGTATCCAGAACGTACCACATTAGTTTAGATTTTATCTTCATTTACATATCTGCATAATATGTCCTTGGTGCAGAAGAATATTTTAGTGTAGCAGCAAATTTTGGAAGTGCCAGGCATGGAATTGGTGCCCAAAAGACACATTTCCATGGAGCATGAATGTTCCTGTTCTTACTAATCCCCAGACCTCAAAGCTACAGAGCCCTGGAAGGCTCCAGGTCAGGACCACTGAAGGGCAGTGGATTCTCCCTTGATATGAACAGGGATGACTTCTGGGCTCTTGCATTAACATTTTGTCCAGAAATTCACCCAAGTGGCAGTGCCAACCCAACAAAGGCTCTCTGAGAACACAAATAAAACAAGAATCAATAAAGGCACAGAGGTTTGTGGGTGGATGTGGCTGCACCAATTCCTGCAAAAGGATGTTTTGCAAGCCTGCCTGGCATTTTAGCAGTTGGAGAAATAAGCACCAAATTCTATACAAAGCCTTTAATATTCAGCTTTCATGCAGAATTTGAACCTCAAATTCTCAGGTCATAGTTTACATCTGTACTTATCTGTAAAGAGTGTCTGTGCCTGGGTTAGAATGAACAGAAGGTATTCAGTCTGCAAACATGCTTCATAAAAGGAATATCAGATTTTAAATAATGCATTTTTCCTCTCGAATGGAGAAATTGAAGGTGCAGTTCCATGACGCTGCTACATCAATTAACACCTAGTTTCAGTCAAAAGAGCTAATCTTCACCTTCTGAAATAGAATAGAATGAGATAATAAAGTTCAGTTCACTGAATTATTGAAGAATCTGAAACTCATTTGAGGAAATTATGTGGGGAAAAATTTTTTTTTGAAGTGCTATTGAAACTAGTTTTTAGAAAAATTACCTTCAGGAGTAAATTTGCACAGCAATTTACGGAAAAAAATGTAAGGGCCTTTAATGTATGCAAACTGGAAACGGGTTAGTTTTGATTTCTGATCTTCCCATTCCCACAGCCTTAGTTAAAAAAACTCAAACCTATAAATAAGCCAACCTACTGTGCTGTTGTGATTCCTAATCCTTGGTCAAATAGTTTATATAATATGTAAAATAGGAAGTATTGCACTTTTATCTGGAGATCTTACACTATTCAACAGAACTATTAAAAACATTATTTCTTCTTTATGCCCACAAAAAATGCAGAGGATTGGAATACACAAAGAAGTTTCTGCAGGGCAAACAAGGGCATAAACATGAAGAGCTCCAGTTATTCCATGAGAAACAGATACATGCACATCCTTATCCTAACAAGCAGTTATTTGAAAAGGGGATAAATTCTTGTCTTACCTCAGGAGGTGAATGGGAGGTGGATTATCTGTCCTGGGGTTGGAAGGTCTGTTTGGCAGCCCTGCAGAGAAGCTGATGCATTTTGAGTTCACACCATGGTTTGAACTATTTGTGCCCTGAAATAATTTGTTTAGGTGTCCCTGACCAAAGAGAGTTATCCCAGCTCAGTGACAAAGGCAGGACAGATCTGTGCATCCACTGTGGAGCCAGGCTGGGAGAGCTGGGGGTGCTCACCTGGAGAGGACAAGGCTCCAGGGAGAGCTCAGAGTCCCCTCCAGCCTAAAGGGGCTCCAGGAGAGCTGGAGAGGGACTGGGGACAAGGGATGGAGGGACAGGACGCAGGGAATGGCTTCCACTGCCAGAGGGCAGGGATGCATGGGATACTGGGAAGGAATTCCTCCTTCTTAGGGTGCTGAGGTCCTGGAACAGATTGCCCAGAGAAGCAAAGTTCTGAGCACAATTTTTATTCCTTTGCTGCTCAGGCACCTCATACCTGAGGGGGAACAAAAGTGCAACCCTCAGCAAAACCCTTGTTCCAGGTTCTGGGAAAAGTAAATGTAGCCATTGGTCATTCCTAAGTGAAAAACTCTGTCCCAAAGAGTATTTTCACAAGTCTGTTATGGAAACCATCTGTGTCAGCTTTGAAGATGAAAAATTCAATACTTGCACGGAAAGTGATGCTGTAGCAGATTCTGCAGAACTGAGGCTAACAGCTGGACTGATCAGCTCCAGTCAGTTCAAATATGGAATTCCCAGCACCAGTAGTGTTTGGTTAAAAATTCCACATCAAAAAGAGAGGACTATCCAGTTTTAATATTTCCACCCTTTGTAATATATATGGGCAGATATCTTTCCTTACCCTTTCTTGTAGAGGTTTTGCTTGGCCTTTTAGTTCCACTTGTTTCCTTCAGGACATGTCCAAACAGCTCATGTAAAGCAAGAATGAGAGTTCTAAAATCTTAATTGCCAGTTTGCTGGTAGATATTGCCTGATTGCAACAAGTAAATGAGAAAACTAAATGAAAAACAGGGAGAAAAAAACCCCCTTTTTTAATGTACTGTAACTTTTATATCTTAATCTACCCAAAGGAGTTGCGGAAAGCTCCCATTTGAAAAGCACCCATTTGAAAAATCCGCTTCAGCTAACATGTGCTTTTCTTGGGGAAAAATAAATACAAAAAAATAATAAGATAGCTGAGCTAAGGGAAATAGATTGCTGACCCATGTCTTGGGGCTTTCTTTTTTGCCAGTAAAGATGCTATTTTAAGGTTATAATTAGAGCTGGTTTGAAAGAAGCAGTGAAAAGAAATGTGTTGGTAATTTGACCAAATTAACTCCAGTTTTGATGAAAGCCAGCTACTTTGAGTAACGTCATTTACAAGCATTATAAAGTCTGTCATTTAGATCTTTATTTTAAATTCTTTATGTTTCTGGTTGTAGTAATTCTCTTGACACAGCAGCCATTCAGTGTAACATTACACCAGGAGGCACAGAAAAGTGGTTTCTCGAACTTGTCATGCCAGTTTTGCAGTTCAAGCTCTTCTCAAATGCTGCTTTTTGGCAACTCACATTGTGCAGTGATTATGAAAGAGGCATTCTGGACTTTCTAAAGGGTACTCTATGAAGGCAGCTGACTCCCTCATTCCAACAGTGCCTCAGTAATTATTTCTCATCCTACAGGGCTTCCAGTATGTAATTTTATTATCAGGATTAATCAAGGAGAATGATTCATGCTTAGTAGAAAGCAAGGTAAGTCCAACACAACATTAGGACTGAGAAATGCACGACTCAAACTGAACTCACAAGAGGATGAAGCTTTAACAACTGGCTCATGTAGACTGTTCTCTCTGCTGTCACTTCCAAAAATACAGTTCTATTCCAAGAGTGACAAAATAACAAATGGCTCCACGCCTGCTTCATTTCAGTGATGGTACAGAAATGGGTGCTTTGGCTCATTTTCCTAAAATGATGTAAAACAAAGGGATGTGAAAAGGAAGGAAGGGAATGGAGAAAACACAACTTTTAATTTTGTTTCTGAACCCACAAAAATTCAAGCCCCAGTTCATATCTCTTTTGGGACATAAGATTATCTGTACTACTCTTTCTTTTTAGTGTCAGCTCTAACAAATATAATTTAAAGTGACACTTTAGAGCAGCTCAGTGCTGCTCATAAGGGACTGGCACCTCCTGGTGCTGAACATGTGTAGCTGGAGATCACACTTTGCTTAGGAAGAGACCTGCATCTACATATTTATGAATTATCTTTTTTTTTTTTTTGAGAGTGTGTGTGTTTATGTGTGCTAAAAGAAAGCCAGCAAGATTAGAATTTTTCAGGTAGCTCTGACAGATCAGAGTGCCTTGATCAGACACCACCACACTGCTCCTGTGTTTCTCCTCCTCAGAAAAAAAATAAAAAATCACCTTTGCAACAGACCATTCTGGGAAGACTGGATTTACTTTCACCTAGACCACGAAAGTTAACACAGGACTGAGGACAACAGCCAGACAGCAGTTTAAAACTCCAGTGCCCTAAAGGAAAAAATATAAGCATATTTTTCAAGTCCAATTAAGGCTTTGGCTCCAAGCATTTGGCAGAAGGAGAAGAGTAAACATTTTATAACTTGCCTTTGCATGGATGGTGCTATGAGGAGTTAATGTGTTAATTAACAAGGTCCCTGTGAGTAATTTTTGACTTTGTGAGTGGGACAGGGGAATCAGAGAATGGAGGGAATGTAGATTGCCCTCAAAGCTGTTTTATCATCACTCTTGGGGGCAGTGTGTTCAGTAGTGTGTGCTCAGAGAGAAAAAAATCACTTCTGTGGTAACTGATTTTAGAACAGGAATTCAAACAGCTTCTTTGCAGGATGCCCCCAGCTCCTCAGCTCTGCATAGACTGATGCTTATCTCTGACAGCAAAAAATGGTAACAGCTATTTCCAGACCTTGAAACAAAATCAGGGCATATGGGATGTGAAGAGCTACTGCAGTTCCTGACAGGACTTTTGAAGGCAATTCCTGGAAAGAGTTTAGATCCCAGATTTCCTGGAAAACCTGGGAGAATTCTTAAGAAGGGTCTAAATCTAGGATGGGAAATTCCTTATACAGCACAGGAAGTACTTCAGATTCTAGATACAGGAATCCCTATAAAAAGTGAGAAAATGCCAAGAAAGGTTGTAGGTCCAGAAACTCTAAAAAAGTCTCTGTCCAGGCATTCCTGGAAAGATCACACATTCAGGAATACTTGCAAAGCCCAGGAAAACTAGCAAAGTTTTAGATCAATTAATTCCCAGAAAGTGATAGGAAATTCTTCGAAAATTTCTCAGTACAGTAAATCATAACAGAGGTCTCAATGTGGGTACTCCTGGGAAGGACCTTGGTCCAGGATGTTCAGGAAACTCGTAAAAAGCCCCAAATATTCCTAAAAAATGTATAGACGTCAGAATTTTAAAAAATACCATATCTTGAATGTTGTTTATTCTAAGTCACTAACAAATTGTTTGAGTAACTTTTACATTTCATCACTCGATTTAAAGCCAGTAACAATTCCCATATGGTCAAATCACTTCCCAGCTGAGCATTCTGGTAGTGGAAAGGTGAATAGATTGGAGTCTCTCTTATGAAGTTTCTTCATTATTTGTGAACAAGAGCTACAAAAAAAGCCCCAAACAAACCCAACAAATGCACAGGGACACCTGTGAGTTATTATTTTAAGCAGTTTGGTTCAACTGTCAGAGAAGCAACGTGGGCTTTGTCACCAAGTACTTCAAACCAATCCTGCTAATTAGGATTTCAAGTTTAACACTGACGTAAACAGATTGGCAAACTAATTTTGGGATCTGCAGCTCAGGGGAAGTTTTTTCTAGGTCTGCTCTATTTAGGATGATGTGATGAATACCATTGTTATGAGGGGGGTCTTTCACATCACCAGATATTCCATTTACACAGCTGGCCCCAACATTTAATCTTGCCAGAATCCAGTTTATTCCACTCCAGCTGCTCTGACTCAATAATTCTGACAGAAAAATTTCACTTCAGTAGAACAAGTGGCTCTGCCCCTCAGCACCAATGTCGGAAGGAAGGAAGGAAGGAAGGAAGGAAGGAAGGAAGGAAGGAAGGAAGGAAGGAAGGAAGGAAGGAAACACCATTCTCTTAGAACTCCTTTGCTGACCACAGCTGCGCTCACCACTTACTGGAAGTAGACCTGCTGACTTGGGGAGGAAAACTTTGGAATTCTGGGCTCCTCATTATCTTCTGAGAATGTGCTTTCTTCCACAGGCACTGCCAAGTTTTAAGCTACAACCTTCTGCTCATAAAATAAGCTGAAAGATACCAATGATTTCAATGAGAAATTCCTCACAAAAAGCACACAGGAGCTTGAAAAGGGTGAAGTTTAAACATTAAAGGTCCAGCTGATTTCAGAAGGATGTATGAAAACAGAAAAAAAATCTCAAGACATAGGTACTTCAAAAGAAAATAACACATTTTTTTTTTTCTGGGGGAATATGAAAGATAGGCCACAAGATCTAAAAAAATGCAGCTGCGGTCAGATAAGGAAACATCAAATACTTGGACCAGGGGAGACTAACAGGTTAATTCACACACATTTTCCCTTTAAATCATCATTTCTCTGAGTTTATGTATTTTACATAGATACACTCCATTCATTGTTTGCTGATTTGAGACATAAGATTTTTTCTAAGGATAAGCTAAAGCAGAACTAGATTCTCCCAAGGTTATCTGTGCAGCAGGCAGCAAAGCATCATCATTCAGCCTTCCAGTAAAAATAGCCCATACATTAATTACTACACTCAGTGAAACTCTACTGAGAGAGAATTACATGTTGATGAAAGCAGCCACCATGAATAATAACTGTGTAAAGCAAAATGTCAGAGGTGCTAAAATCTTGGTTTAATATCCTCTATTCTGTACAGAACACAACAGGACTCTTCAGAAATGTGAAAAAAAAAGCCTTTCACACTGTAGTTCACCACACCCTGCTGTGGAAAAGAGACAATCCCGTAGTGCTCTCTAGTGGCTGCCAGTCAAAAAACCTCGGCAGGCTGCACTGCCAAGCTTAAAAATACACAGAAATATCAAAATATTCGGTTGCCCCTGCAGTCAGCCACGACTGCCCAGGGAGAGAGCCCGGGCTTGTGTTTGCACCGGAGCTCTTCACTGCCCGGGGCTTGTTCTTCCTTCAGGACTCAATTCCACAACAGAACTGCAAATACTGATGTACCCAAAATTACATTAAACAAATTTAACACATTTGATGATGATGAAGTGTATGAGGTGTCTCACAACTTGGTATCAAAATGTGGCAACTTTTGACTCTCCAACAAACTCCAGCTGTGACAGATTTCTTCCTGATCCTACAAAGGGTGAAGGGAAAGCCATTCCTTTCTGCTTGATCTGGACTTTGCAGTTGAGACAGCCACGTTGCTAAATGGGTGCCTGTTTTCAGCTATTAAAACTCTCTCACTGTGCTTAAAACACAATTCATAAACCAAGCCTGAAGCCATCAGTCCTGTATAAAACCATATGAGCAGAGACAATTATCCTCTGCCCACAACTAGTGACACATTTCATAACCATTGTCAGGTTACACTGGTCTTGTAAATTGTCTTATTACCAATAAATTATACTTTGGATGCATAAATATTTATTAGGGTTTTTTTATTATTATTATTTCAGATGCATAAATAAAGCCTAAATGGCAAAACTACCCTTTAAGATAATAAATTAATTCCTAGGGTTGGTACACCAACAATTTCCTGGCCGACAGTGTTTCCTCAGTGGATTCTCTCAGCTCCATCAGACATTTATTCTGCTAAATAAAGAACAAATTGCTGAGTGTAAAACCACTACCAAGCATTTTCAGTATCATCCATTAGCTCCAGGATTTCCTTGACAGCACAAAGGATTGCAGGCTGCCAATTATAATTAAATAGACCTCCCTACGGTCTTAAGCAGAGCTCCTCATTGCCCTGGATAGGAAAATGCAGGTTAAAACACAAGAATAACAGAAAACAGATCCAAACCTGGTCCCAGTAACTGCATTTTCTGGAACTGGGAATATCTCTGTAAGCAGCACGTAGACGACACTTGCCCTGGGTGGAATGCACTGGCTGTGACATTCCTGTGGGGTCAGCTGATCCTCTACTCAGGAAATGCAGTCAGAGCCCACATGAAGATTTCAGAAGTCCATGCTGTACTGTTCTGCACAAATAGAACATCCTTACAAATGGAGACAGAGATTGATTTTGACAGCTTCGGTTCGTAATGCATTAATAAACAGAATTTTTGTAGCAACCACGAAGCCAAGGGAGAAAGAAGACTAAATGTTAAAATAATTCTTGACTTCTGAATGATTTGGAAGAAGCAAACCTACTGACATCTTCCTTGACTGACCTAATTGGATTTATTTCCACTTTCTAGGAGAGGGGAAAAAATAACATCAGCAAAACCCCCCTATTTGCTAGTTCATTAAGCAAGGATATAATTACCTAATTATAAATACCACGGGTCATATAACCCTTAGCTGCATGAACCTCCATCTCCACACAATACAGAGGCTTGCAAATGACAAGCAAGATTTCTAAGCAGTCATTCATGTACACAATTAATTGCATATTTAGCCAAAATTGGTGTTCAAATCTCTGTATTTCACATTGGGTTAGAATAAAACATTTTTTAGACTAGATGTTAATAATAATAATAATAATAATAATAATAATAATAATAATAATCTAGTTCTGCAACTGAACTCTAAAACTTGAAGGACTTGGTCTTGCAGAATTAATTTCTAGGAGACAGAGCTTTAAAGTACCTATGCGGTTCACAGATTATATTAAATTGATATTCTGACTTCCTTTGCAAAGCATTTTTTCGTGTCTAGACCTAAAAGGATACATTTGTATAACAAAGAGAGGCACATATTAGGGACAAGTGAAAACAAAGGGACTCTTTGTGGCAACCACCTGATTTTTTACTTGACTGAAAGAATTTACCAGGCAAAGTCTGCACTTTACTTGTTGGATAAAGATGATAAAGAACTTATTTCCAAAATACTGCAGGGTCTGGAGGTGTTCCTCTCATTACAGTCCAGGCTGGCTGGAAGCAAGGCTGGCAAAGAGTGTTTTTTACAATAGAACAGCACAGAAAATTCCATGATTACATTGTTCTGACTTTGCTTATGACAACATCCATCTCCAGCCTTGAAGTCATGGAACAGAAGATCCATCTAATTCTGTCCTGGGCTAACTCTGCAGGTTCAAAGTTTGCTGTTAGGGGCTGATCCTAGAAAAATAACCACTGCCTCTGTCCATGAAGGGAGTTGTGATGGAGCTGCTGAGCAGCCTGGCCTTCCAAAGCTCACAGCAAGATGGCATTAAAACAGCACACTGAGCTGCAGCCCAGAGGGGAGGGATGACCCACAATCTCCTGCTGCCATGGCAACGTCCACAACTGTCCAAAAAAACGATATTTAAAAAGTAAACCAAGTTAGCTGAGTTTTGCTGAGGAATGGTTTCTCAGATGACTCACTGCATCTGCAAAAGAGCAAAGCACAACCCCCCCAGCAGTGATCTTGCTGCACATCCACATTCTGCCTAAATGAGGATACAAACTACTGCCTAAACCCTTCAGCTCTGAGGAAGCAGTAAATTTACTGTGTAGGAATGATATGAAGTCCTAGTTTTCCTTAAAATTAAACTAGAAATTCCAGAAATTTATTGGTAGCTGTTCTGCTTCCCTTCCCAAGTCTTGCTTCAGGAAGTTGGTGAGCAGGAAATTGAATAGATGGAACCAGCTCAAAGATACCCCAGAGAGATATAAACCCAACACACAGGAGCACTCAGAGAAGAATGAAGTTGCAGCATAAAGTCACCACAGTGCTTCTGCCTGGGAAAGCTCACACCTCAAGCTTTCAATCAGTTCTCACACTGAGTATGAGACCTGGAAGGGCTGGCCATGACTTCTGGGCTGTCACAACAGAAACCCACAACAGAAACTGCTCTGCTAACCCAGACCTTGCTTATTGGCAGTTCCAATCAATTCAATCTTTCATTCTCTTGTGTTCAGCTGCTGGTCAGCTCTAGACTTCCTCTATTTCCTTCCATGAACCGAAGCCCAGCTGAGGTTGTATCTTCTGAGACATGCTCATAAATCCTGACTGTTATGGTCTTCACTGGATTTCAGGTCCCAAAGAACTGCAAACTGTGACCTACTGAAGGAAGCTCTGTCACTTGTTTCATATGTCACTGGCCCCTAAAGTATTTTAACTCTCCAACAGCTGAACTTGTGTATTGTGGTCAGAGTGTGAAATACCACCTGAAGTCCTGCGTTACATGAGAAATGAAGTGACAACAACAAAATGCCATTGAAGTAAATGTTGAAAGGTACTAACATGAGTGGAATCAGGATTTTGTCCTGCAACTCCACATCAAAGAGTCGTCAGCTCTCATCTAATTAGCACAGAGCACCACTTTTCCCTTTCCACTTCTGCTGACAACTGAATGACCTTCACTGTTTGAATTAATTTGAAAAATGTATACGTCAAAATTATTCCAGATTTGGCAACAAGGTAAGATCTGAATCAGAATGTATTGTCTGAATGCAATACATAATAAGAAGAAATGACATCTCTGATCAGGCTACAAGTTACCCAGACTTATCTCTGAGGCAAAAATGAGCTGCATTGCTTCTAAAATACAAAGACTTGCAAAGCATAAGCAAATCAGAGGTTCTTCTTTTTCAGAGGCATTTTGTTTCCAAATGGAATTTAAGTGCTCCAAATAGTTATTTAAAACATCTGGGATCTTACACTGTATTCTTTTATATTTACAACCAACACCAGTTTCTTGGAGCTGTCCACTACCCTGAATTGTAGAATCTGCAGGACTGATGTTACAAATGCAACAAGAAACAGTTCACTGGGGTCTTCTGTATTAATTCATAGAGCTTGCAGGTCTCAATTACACCAAAAACAGCTTTCAGATCCCCCACATACCTGCAGTTTTTTTGCAGCTTTGGGTATTTGAGATCATGGAATACTTTGTGGATGGAAGTGAGAAAAAGGAACTTCCAGCCATGTGCCTCCTTAAGAACAGAGTGCCTGCAAAAAAAACCACCAACGACTATATTCTGTATACAAGAATATTAATTCCCAAAAATGTGGGAAGGAAGGAGGTTTAGACCTGTAATGGAATTTATATGTATATCCCTTCTCCTCAGACATCCTGAGATCTAAGGGGAACAGAAAACCAGAGAGGACAATGAGATTCATCCCTTCAAACTGGCACAAACAACATTTATGTGGCACATCACCTGGAACCTCGCTGGCTTTGACCTCAGGAATCCTCCAGTGCTCCCCACAGAGCTGCCTGCTCCTCATGCACAATTACAGTGCTCAGTGACCACATCCTGGAGCTCTCTACTGGCCTTGGCATGTTGCAGATAGGAGTTCACTCCCCACACACGGGGCTGTTACTATTATAAGCTGCATAATTTAAAATAAAGTAGAGGTTGCCCTTCTCATCATCACAGCACAGAAGGATGTGAGTAGAGCTGGGTGTCAGGGCAGGGAGTTGAGCTGAGGGTCCTCCTTTATATTTTTCCCAGCCTCTTTTCCTGTTCCTTCACCTGTAAAATGTGAGTGAGCACTCAAGCTGTGAAGGAAAGAAAACATGAAAATCAGATGGGCCATTGCCAGAATAGCTCCTGAGTACCAGAGATTCTCAATGTGCACATGAGGCCCCCAATAAACAAGCCCCTGATGCTTATTCATTTTTTATTTGCTTTCTGTAGTAGTACCTTGGAGAAGACATGTTTCAAGTCTTTGTACTTAAAAAATTCTGACTGCTGGTGATATTTTATCTCTTCTCAGTGACAAGCATTTATGGTCTTGACAAACAAAGGCTCAAAATAGGCTCAGTGTCCTCTTTACAAAGAAAGCATCTGAGGGGAAAAAACCCCCAACAAAGTAAATAGAGACAAGAGCTTTTTGAGCATGGGAATGCTCATGTCTGTTATGGTGAGCACACTGAGCTACAAGAAACTGGCATAAAAATCTCAAAAAACTAGGTTAAGACTCACAAGCAGCAGAACAAATGCTTTCTGTTGCTGCATCTAAGAAAACTGCTCCTAGCAAGGCTATTTGTGCCTTGGTCATCAGAACAATTTAAACATGAAAGCTGATACTGTCAATCCAAATGTATCCTGAATTCATTTTTCTAAATAACAACACAAAACCCCCACATCAGGGGTGCTCACAGATCATATGTAGGCTTCAGATTAAGGAAAATGAGGTTGTTTAATATTCTGCTGATTCAAGAAAAACAGCACTGACATGACTCACCTCTTTTCTTTCTCCCCAGAGAATCATTCCTTTCTAACACAAGTTTGGATTTCTCTTTATATAACCAGCTCATACAACAGGCATTCAGCTGTCTGTCAGAGAGAAAACAAACTAATCAAATCATCCATACCATTTATATAGTTCATTTAAAAAAAAAAATCAAGGAAAGTCATATCAAATGGATATGCATTGATTTGGCTATGGACTATGCATCAAAATAAATAACATTTAAAAAAAAATGTTTTCTCAGCTGTGTTTCTTGAGTGGATTTTTCATTTTAAAAAGTATTTTCCTGCAACTGAATGGATGCCTATTGCAGACATATTTGCTATTAAGATAGCAAATTTTCATCATTAATATAAAAGCCTAGAAATCCTCCGAGAGATAACTAAACAGATCAGATCATTGCACTTTCTGGGAAAATGCTGAAAACTTGTTTACCACAAGTGAGAAAATAAAACAAACAAAAGGAGAGTCATGTTTCTACTAATAGCCATTCTGATCCTGCAAACAGTTTTGTTTGTGACGCTTACAGAATCATATGAAGTAGTAAATGGAAACTTGTGGACAATTTTTCAGGTGCTTTGTACCCACAGGTAGAACTAGGCTGTTTCATTCCAATTTCATTCCAATTTCAGAGGGATTTGCAAATCAATATACTTGGAATATATTAGTTAGTGCCTGCCTCCATCAGCTTTATTTACTTCTGTGAAAAGGCTCCATTTCTTCTGGTGTTGGTCTTCCAATACAAAGACAAAACTTTGCCTCACATTTATTTTTCCCTCTCTAAAGCCTGCCCCAGAAGGAATGCAGACCCTGCTTTAAGGTAAGGAAGTACAAAGTGCCATCATCACCTCTGAAATTTGAAAGTAAAAAAGTAAAAGACATGCAGACAATCCTACTTTTAACACAAGAGACATTATTTAGCAACGAAAGTTTGAATAATTTAACACAAGTTGGGTTTGTTTTTTTTTTTGGATACCTGCTCTCCCAAACATGATGATGATTCATTTTGGAAAAAGCAAGGTCCAGGGGCAGCTCCATCAGCTGGCCCAAACCACACCAGGGATTTATCCCCAGACTGAGCCTCTTGATGCTTGGTTTGTCAGGGTAAGAGAAAATGTTCTTTAACTAAGTGAAAAAAGCAAGGCAGATTCCAGCCCTGTTTGACGGTTCTGTACCAAATGATATTTTAAATCCAAAGGAATCCTAAAAAGTGTCCTCTACAGAGGCAACCAGCATGGGAGCTGGTTAAAAATACATCCCTTTGATTCTCTGTGCTTCTATAGCTACTAAAGATATCTTGGAGATATTTTCTTGGGTTGAAAATATTTTAATATATTCGGTCTTATACAAATGCTTAAATCTGATATGAAACTTCTCAACCCTACATTTTAAACATGAAATCAGTATCATTCTTCATCTCAGAAGGGAGCTATTGATTAGTGCAAACAGACTTTCACAGAATTCACTAGAAACCATCAGCATTTTCTAGCATGACCTAAAAGCTATACAGAGAAAAAACCATTTAAAACTTGCTACTTCCTCTCCTTTTAGGACTAAAAGTAGATTTGGCTCATTATCTCATTTGGCACCTTAATGTATTCCATGGCACGATGACACAGCTTAGATTAAACCTCCACATGCTTCTTTTTCCTTAGGATCTACCTTACACACAGCAAGAAGGGGCAGTGCTCATTGAACCAGAGACTCCTTGATATTTCACTTTAAACCTTTTTTTGGGTTCTGTTCTCAGGACAATATTCCCACTTGCTGTTGGATGCTGCAGCTCACCCCAGCCACGGGTAGATGTCACCCCAACAGCCACACTCAGGCCTCCCTCAAATGGAATCTTGGATGAATTTTCTCATCAAGCTCCACCATTAAATCTATGCCTACAGACTTTTTTCTTTCCCCCAAAGGTAGGTTAATTGACTCTCAGGGACACATAGCCCAAAAGTGACTCCCAAATCAGATGTATGCACATTTAACTCTGAAATTCCTGCTTAAAGAAAAACTGCAAGCATAGTGTGATAGGTATGATAAATTTGGGTTGAATTCCCCAAAACACAACAAAGACATAACCCCACAAAACTGCTTTGTTTGCCCCTGCTTTCAGAAATGGCCAAACCCTGTTTTCTTCATTTAAGAGTAGCAAAATGTTTTCCACATATTTATGTAAAAAAAGAGCCAGGTTCTTCTCAGTGGTGCCAAGTAACAGAACAAGAGGCAGTGGTGAAAAACTGATGCTTAGAAAGTTCCACCTGAACATGAGGAAGAACTTCTTTGCTGTGCAAGTGAGTCTGTGAGTTTTCATGCACTGGAAATATTCCAGACCTGTCTGGACACAATCTTGTGCCCTCTGCTCTGGGATGACCCTGCCTGAGCAGCGAGGTCGGGCCAGGTGACCCCATTGTGGTTCCTTCCAACCTGAACCTGTGCTTCTGTGTATGGGAATGAAAGACTGCATTGATGGAAAATTTTCCGACACAAAGGTTCATCCCTAAAATCTTACAAACTTGCAACTGTCTCAAAACAGGAACTTGGTCAGCTGCATGTATAACTGTCATTCTTGAGTCAACCCAAGAAATCTACTTGCAGGTGAATGTATTCCTCAGCATTAGTTCTGTGCAGAGACAAAAGTAGAGTTTAAGGCAGACACGAGATGAGAACCCCCACAATCCCAGCAAGTGCTGACCAAGCATTCCACAGGACTCTACTGCAAGAGTGATTAGAAAGCATCTCTGATTTTTAGGTCAAAACTTCAAGAAGACCTGACTTGCATCACCGGCTACAGACCAGCAACCCCTCTGCCAGCACCCTGCGCAGGACGGGGAGGTGCAAAAAAAAAAAAAAATCCATAAAAGCAGTTATTCCCTTTAAATTCCCAAACCAAGCTATTCAGCCTGAGTCGGAGCATCCCGTTTCTGCGGGGTCCCGGCGTGCGCGGAGCGATCCCCGCTCGTCTTGCTGAGGAAATCCCCGTGGGACACCCTCGCCCTCCGGACACCCTCCCTGCGGAACACCCCCCTCCTCCGGACACCCTCCTCCTCCGGGCACTCTCCCCCGCGGGACACTCTCCTCCGGCAGCCCCCGGGGAGGCGAGCGGCGCACACCGAGCCCGCGGCTGTCCCGGTGCCGGGGGTCGCGCCGGTCTCTCCCGCGGGGCAAAGCCCCTGGACGGACGGGACGGGACGGGACAAGCACCGGGCCGGCTCCGGGGACACGGGCGGGTCCCGCACAGCGAGGGCGGGCGGGGCAGCCGCTCCCCGCGGCCCGTGAAGCGCTCGGGCGGGGCGGGACCCCGCGCACCTGCGGAGCCCCCGCCTTTGTGCAGTGCAGGTGCGGCGCCCA
>VWZS01008147.1:0-126140 GCA_013397075.1 Rhabdornis inornatus | reverse complement strand
GCCAGGCGGCATGGCCCACCCCCCTGAGGCGCCCGGAGCTGCCCCCTGAGCGCCCGGAGCCGGCGGAGCGCCGCGCCGCAGCCCTGCCGACGGCGCCGGGGAAGATGCTGCCGCGGCTGGTCCTGCCCGGCTGACGCCCCGCCGCCGCCGCCGCCGCCGCACCCCCGTCCCCATTGTCCCCCGGCCGCCTCCGGCTCCATGAGCACCTCCTCCTCCTCCCTCCTCCTCTGAGCTTCCCGCCCTGCACCTCCTGGCTGCCTCGGAAGAAGGGACCGGCTGCTTTCTCCCGCGAGGCAGGTCGCAGAGTGACCCCANGGGCGCTCGCGGGGCACCATGGGAGAATCCCAATGTTTTCCGACGGATGCGCTCAGCAGCGCGGCGGCTTGAGGCGACTCCGGCAGCGGCGCTCGGGGGGCGTCCCGGGANCCTCCTCCTCCTCCCTCCTCCTCTGAGCTTCCCGCCCTGCACCTCATGGCTGCATCGGAAGAAGGGACCGGCTGCTTTCTCCCGCGAGGCAGGTCGCAGAGTGACCCCAGCATCCTCACCGACCCCGCGGGCCCCGGGGAGCACCCAGGTAATGGCCCCGCTGTCGCCACGGGCGGGCAGGAATTGGGAACATATTTCCTGCAGTAAGTGCCGAAATGGTTCGGCGGCTGAGCTCCGAGCGGGGTTAGAGCGAGCGCGTCCCGCGGCTCTGCCATCGCGGCGCCCGCCGGGGGCGCGGCCGGGCCGGGGGTCCCCGGGGCCGCGGGCAGCGCTCGATCCCGGCTCCCGCAGAGCTCGTTGCTGACTTTGGTGGGGACGGGGAAATGAGCGCTAATAAAGCAGGCTGTTTGCATGGGATCGCCATGGAGACAAGGGAAGCAGAGTCATAATTAAACGCTTTCTGCCCACAAGAAGGCAATTTTCACTTCATAGGGAGAAGCGTAATCTCCTCGTGAAGTGTGGGCACAGAGGGTGGTGCTGAGGGGACACAGCCCAGTCGTTAGTGTATAAATAGAATATTGGGTTAGATTTTTTTTTAAACAATGGCTAATGGTGTTTTCCACTTTACCTTGAGGAGTAATTCCAAATGTCTGTTGGTGGTGACTCAGTAATTTCAGATCCTCAGAATCTAAACAGTTTTGAGACCTTTAGAAAAAAAAAAAAGAAACAAATAGCTACATCACTTTGACGTGTTGTGATTGCACGGAAAGGCACAACAACAAGCTGGCAGCAAAGGGTAAGAGCCAGTTTACTCTCAGTTTCCCTGAATAGACGGTGGTCACACAAGAGCTGTCAGGTTTCTTTTATGAGAAGAGAAGTAATCAAAAGAGCGTAAAGACAATGAATGGGGTGTTGCTCGTCACTACCTACTACTGATTTCTAAGCCTAGAAACGGGTTTAGGTTTTGGGTCAGGCACTATCACCCTGCAGGAGACAGTTTCTGGATGCAATTTCAGATTGAACTTTGCTCCCCTTTCTCAGATTACTGAGTAAATAAAATATTCCAGGCTCTATTCATACACCTGCTATACTGCTTCCTTCTGAGCCAAGGAACATATTAATATTTGTATCTAATTTAAGTTCTTCTATTTATTTGCCTTATCAAGCAATTGTGAGCACATTGGTCTGGAGTGAGATACAAATTGAATTAAGGCAAACAGTGGATGGTTTATCCCTGATTACCAACTGTTCCGATACCCTAAGTGAAGGGAACAAAGGACTCTTCTAACATGAACTGCTCGACTCACTCCCAAAGGGGCAATCTTGACTGAAGGAGGAATGTATGCTTCTGCCATTTGATTTCTGGAAGCACAAGTGACAAATGAAAGGAAGGCGTGTGCAACCTCAGTTTTAATTCCTCTAGATTGTTTTCTGTAATTAATTCTTTTGGCCTTTGTGAGATACACAACAAAGAAAGTACACAACATGTCCGACAAATAGACAAAGATGTAAACATTATTGTGCTTTTTGTCAGGAGGAGGAACTGTCAATACCAAGGAGCATTTTTTCCCCTAATACAGACTCCATCAGATAAGCCAGTGTCCCACTGCATAGCAGAAGCTCTACTAAAATGCAAGAGAAGGTGTCTTGTATGTATTCTGTTATTTATGCAGCATGTGGAGAGAAACAAAAGGTGTTAAAGTACATATGGTTTTTGTCCAGGTAGGTGTGAATAGTGGTAGGATTAGCATGTTGGTAAGATTTTCAGGTTTTAAATTTGTTAATCAAATAGTATTGAACATCTGTATGCTTCCAGATGATAATAAAATGAACCTAGATTGCTTAATTTAAATAAAATTTTACCATGTAGTGCTGTGAGTAATCATTATGAGCAATTTCATACATTTGACTACTTAAAAATCTGTAATACGATTTATATTATTTTAAGAATTAGGAATGCTAGATGACATAATTGCAGTTTATCTTATTTTACTGTCCTGGAAAATAACTGTATCATTATCATTATACCAACATAATCATCTATGGACTCTTAAGTCAAAAGACAGTCTTGGGAGTGGGAAATGATATGTCCAAAGTTTGTGTTTACATCCCAACCCTGCTTGCAGACAAACCATGTAGAGAAGTGTGAACATGTAAGAGTCTTCATTAATCTAAAAACTAAGTTAATTTTATTAACATTTAAGTTACATGTTTAAATTACAGACAAATTATACCAAAATATGGGTATCCCTACAAAAATGATTCCTACTCTTACCTGGCCTTTGAGTGATGCCATATCTCTACTGGAGATGCACTCTTGTTTTGGAACAGTTTTTTGGCTGAATGATGTGGTCAGGGATTATCCTGCACCCACTCGTTTGGCTGTGCCTACTGAAGAAAGTATATTGAGGTAGGAAATGTGATAATAGATGAAGGCAGCCCAGACTCTCAAAAATTTCCTGGTGGATATTTTGTTTAAAGACATATTTATATTTGTCTTCTTGACCTGTACAATTACAGTATTTTTTTTGTTCAGCCCAGCTTTATGCAGGAAGTTTCAGTGCCACAGCTGAGAGTGTAGAGCTGGCAGCACAGAGATTTTAATGTATTTCCCAAAGGAAATCCTGTGATGCAATATTTCATTTTCCTTTCCCTGCTGAAACACCAGTTTAACCAGTAGAACTGAGCCATCACAGCGGGGTTTGAGCCTCACTGCCTGTCTCAGAATCTGCTCTCACTGGACCAAATCATCCCTTTTTAGCTGACCCTGAGCAATGTGAACATCAGATCCAAGGAACTGGGGATGAGGACGCTGCAGATGGCAAGGGTTGGTTCACCTTCCCAGTGCTTCATTTGCAAATTTTTGATGAACTATTGCTTGGGTGAAATGTCAAAGGGAGTTTCTCTGTGTGAGAGCAGAGCTGAAGTTTGTTTGGTTGTGAGGTTTTTGTTGTGTTTTGTTCATTTTTAAAGAGGACTCTGTTTTCATCTAGCAAGAGCATGGAATTACTCAGTAACTGGCTGGTTCAAATAGCCTTAGATGCTGATTTTTGAGAAGTCCTGCACACTCACAGTCCTGACTAATGCCAGCAGAAGCTGCAATTACTCCAAGCCTTGAACAATAAAAGCTTCATGATAAAGCCTCTTACCTAGTGTGCTTTCCCTCACAAAGCATTCACTGTAGAAATGAAAAGCTATTTTATAACCTTGATTTACAAGAGCTGTAATCTTGACACACTACAGTGAATTTTATCACATGTAAAAAAACTTAGAAAATTACTACATGCCACTACAATCTTAAAAATATTCTTGTAATGAGTCAGATAAAAAGGTGTTCAGTAAACTAGACTAGGGGCAGTTAATAGCTATTTATTCCAAAACAGAGATACAAATTCACTGATTTAGATCCTTCATGTGCAACTTTAATTAAACAGCAGCTCCTTACAGTGATCAGTAAAGATGTCGCAGTCATGGTCTAAGAAGCAAAGATGGTCTTTAGTTCAGGCTCTACTGACAAAAAGATGATTTCCTCCAGCATTTAAATGGTGCACAGAGGTCCTATTGGTAATGCAGAGAACACTGGAAATAGTATAAGAAAGATAAGAAGGAATGAGTGCTTCTTTGCTTTGATTGGATCAGTTATTTATTTTCTCCCTTAGGATAAAATCATGCATTTCAGCCTGTATTTAAGGGAACTATTTTATGGCCACTGAGCAGTATTTTATGAGAATTACTGTACTAAAACAAACACTGGGCTTCATGTTTGAGTCTGTTTAAGCTCACTGTCACACTGAGTGAGCAAGCCTTGAAAAAGAAGGATGTCCTTAGTTTGGGAAACAGACATCAAAATACTCATGTCTTGCTTAACTATAGACTGTCTCTAGGCCAGGCTGCTGTTAAGAGAATGATTTTCACATTATTCACAGAATCATACAACGATTTGGGTTGGAAGGGCCCTTACAGATCATCTGGTTCCAACTCCCTGCCACACATGGGCACCTTCCTAACCTGATTAGATCAGGCTGCTCCAAGCCCCATCCAACCTGGCACTGAACACTTCTAAGGATGTCAAGAATGTCCTTATCTGTCTTTCCCCTCCTCTACCTTTCCAGATAAGGATCAAGAGAGAAAGAAGAGTCTAAAGAGAACAGATTTCAGTATCACCATCTAATTGAGACAGTTGCAGGAAGCCAAAATATTGCTCTCATTATATCCTTCCAGCAGTCACAGGGCAGAGGGAAGATTGACAGTCTCATTTGATTTGTATCATAAAAGGGAGGGGTGCACAGACTGAAGAAGAACACACCATGTCAAAACTCTGTATTACTTGAGGAGATACAGACAACCATGACAATGTGTGAAAATGTCATCCCCCTCCCCCCCTTAATTTTGGGATAATCCACTTGAATTTGTATAAGTACACAGTGATGCCATCACGTTTTGCTTTCTGTGCTGCTTCCTTTCCTTCCTGGCACCACAAATTAAAGAAAATCTTCTGGATGGGCATTACTGAGCTCTCCAGCAGACCTTGCCAGTGGTCCACCATGTGTTCCTTGTCCTCCAGTGAAGGATCTGTATGGAGGCAGGGAGCTGCTGTAGTGCAGCAGTGGTGTTAGATGTTGTTAACAGCTCTGTCATCATAATTTCTTACTGCCTGGTGAAGGGGGGCTCCTCAGCCTCTCCTCTGCTGTGTGCTTCAAGACCTGACAAGTTAAAGCTACTGCAGAGTAGCTGTTCCAGAGATACATTATTATGTTTATGCCCTTTTTATTTCTATTGATACTACATGGAATCAGCAGCACTGTGCTCTGAATTAACTCCAGGGGAGAACAGCTGCACGAGACTTAAAAGGTCCTCCATCACTGTTTCTAGTTTTCATAATTCAAAAGTTCTGTAGCAGGCAGCATTCTTGTAAGTATTCTTCTAGGATGCTAAGAAAAGATGCTGAGATGAGAATTGAAATTTCCTTTTACATCATCTTTCTTTGGGAGGGAGGCTGACCTGAAACCCAGCAGAGCCTCACAGACAGTGTGAGGAAGGACATCAGCCATCCAAGTAATGGCCAGGGCAAGTTGGGATGCAATAAACAGCAGGTATAGGAATACTCTCTAACATGACTTTTTCTTTCTTGTCTTCTGTTTTGAAGCTGCAACTTCCCCTGGATGGGCTGTGCCACTCCATACCTATCACTGTCTTCTCTTAACACTTTTGGGTTGATTTAGCTGCTAAAGATTTTAATTGATGCCTGTTACTGCTGTACTTGTTTCATGAACAGGATTGCTCAGTCTGAGCCTTGGGCAGTGGTAGGGAGCCTGTGAGCCACTGCAAAGCTGTGCTTTCCCCCTTAACCAGAACATTGGTCACCTCAGGGATGTTGGAAGCTACTGGCAGGGGATGTTTGGAAACTCAAAATGAGATTGAAAGTAAAGTGTGGTAGGTTTGGGCTGCAGGTGCTGGCATGGGGCAAAGGGAAGGCAGAGACAAACAGGAATTAAACTGGAGTGCACATAGGTTGGTGCCAGCTCTCTGAATCTGCTCAAGCCATTTTTGCTGCAAACCTATTCATGCCAGGCCCATAACTCAGCAAATCTTCTAAGTGTGTGTTTAACTTCCAACATGTGCTTAGGATGGAAGGAAATGGATAGCAAAGGGAGAACAGAGAGATGCTGTGGGTGCCCTGCCTGTCAACTGGGCTTCTGCTTCATCCTCTGCATTCTTTTAGATCACTGCAACTTAAATCAGGGACTTAAAGGCTTATCTGTGATGTCTTTAGTTGTTGCATGAATTTTTAAATTTGATCCTAATGCTTGAGCCAGGCCACCCATGAAAAGTTGTTTGGGTTTGGTTTTTTTTTCCTCCAGAAAGATTTTGGTTTCCATTTCATCTTTCTCTATCAACAAGTCTATTCTGTTAACAGAGTTTGTTTTGCCTGCATTATATTTCTTTTGAAACAGAATTTGACCAGGTCTCCTACATCCTTTCCTTTATTAATTTATGGACAAAATTAGCTAACCAGTGCTTTTGCTCCAATTTATAACTGAATCCTGTGTTTTATATATATGGAACTTAGTGATATTCTCTCACTCAGAAGTTCCTATTCCTAACCAAAGGGCTCCCTGCAGGAAGTTACTATTCCACACCTAATGGGGACTGTACTCAGGAATACTCAGTAATGACTAGAAACATGCAGGCTCTTAGTTAATATCTCATTTTCCTTTCCATTGAAATCCAGATTGAGTCCTGTAAAGCTTCCCAAAACATTTGCTATTTGTGTGAATGTAGAGATAGAGGTTTTTTTTCTGACATGGCACCTGAAAAATCATCACCATATTACCAAGTACCACAGTGGGAGTTATATTTTAAGAAATGGTCCACTGTGCTTTTGAGAAGGCCTTTTTGTTTCTCATCAAATTCCCAGTCCCTTCTTGGTGGGATCTACCAGGACCCCAAGTCCCTGTGATGCAGAGAAACTTCACTGGAAGCACAGAACTCCCTTTTTTCCTGTCCTGCAGCACAGAATCTCCTCTTTCCCCAGCAGCCCTTGTCCCTGGCACACGACTCATCTCACACATGGCAGCTCTGCTCCAGCATTTTCCAGGAGGGGAGAATGATCTCTCCATCTCTGGAGAGGAGGATGGCACAGTGTGCTCGGGAAGCTGCAGAGCTGGGACTTGCTGGACGTGGATTCTCTTGCTCCAAATGCATCATTTTGGTCCTGCACATATAATTTGTGTCAGTGCTGGGGTATCATTACATTGCTCAACTTAATGCACACTTGACACAAACTGCTTTTAGCTGTTGCCTCAGTATTTTACTTACTGATGCTCAGTTTATTTTTTGGGAATCAAGAGAGAGCTTGGTGAAGTTATGTTTTAATGCTACTTTTGCAGGAATTAAATGAGGTCAGTTAATAAGTATGCTATTCATGCCGAGGGTAGGTTTTAGGCTTTTCCAGGGTTTGAGTGTTCCCAGTGTTTGGAGATTTGTATTTAGCCAAACTTTAGAGTTCTGCAAAGGAAATACAGAGCTTTAATGGGGAAAAAAGTTGTTTAAAGTTATCTTTTCTTCTAAATCCCAAGTTGGCAGGTAGTCTGAATGTTGCTGAAAAGATACTTAAACCGTTAAAACCTCTTTATCCAAGAAGTGGAAATACTGATTATACACCATCAAAACTTAGACTGGATTTATGAGACTGAGATCATCATATTGGAAATAACTAGTGGTTTTTTATGTTTACCTTTGTCTCTTTAATTCATGCTTGCTTCTAAAACAAAAGTAAACCCCAGATTTGATTGCATACCTTAAGTAAAAGGATTCAGACCTAATTTACACACCTAATAACTTGTGCACACAAGTAGTTGCTTCTCTGTGCAAATATAAGGAACTCATGTCTGTTAAATAATAAAAGATCTTCACACTTTAGCTATGAATGAAGGTGGTTTAAGATTATTCATTCACTTAATGTTTGCACCACACTTTGAGAATGGAATGAGTTACATAATGGTGGGAGTCATGTTTATCTAGAAGTGTAACTGTATATTTTAGTGAGTAGTTAAGTAACTGTTAATTCTTCCCAAAATCTTTAATTTGGGAACTCTGTTTAAAGACTGCCTAGGTCGTGCTGTAACGAATGGGCTACACCATTCATTTATTTATAACATGGGGTTTTTAAACCAAATTTATGGCTTTGTATTTTTAAAATTTAATATGTGGAATTAATTGCCCTTGCTTCTCTAAGCCAGTCAAGTCTATAAATACCAAGAGTAAGTAAAACTAAATATGATACCTTGAGTTTGCTTTGAAATGTAGCCAATTTGGATGCTAATACAATGGATTCTTTTGCCCATTAAATCCCATGCTTTTGTTTGAAATTCAAGTTGATTTATGGCCTAACATATACACAATTTATACATGCCCCAGAGAGGACCTCATATAGTGACTTGACGCAGGTCAATAGCTCCTTGCTTGAGTCTGCATGGATATTTCAGTAAGATGATCTGAATCAAAGAGGATCTTACCTTGCTTTCTGTAGAACAGCGATATTCTGGGTCAGCAATGTGGACCTGTGGTTACAGCTGAAGGAAGGCTTGTCCTTATGCATAAAGCACTTCAGAATTGTTCATATAATGAAGAGACAGTTTGTGTGTTAATTTCCTTAATCTAATTTTTTTTAACATCCTAAAACTGTTCAGCTGCTGCATAACCAGCAAGTGGACAGAGATCACTGCATTACATCAAACCAGTGAAGCCTTCACTGTTTTCTGAAGGCTGCTCCATCCCTCAGGCCACGCAGTCTTCCCTGTGCGTTGTCCATATTGATCTGCTGGGAATGGTTGTCACTTTTCATTCAGCTGCTCTCAGAACTCTGCATCTCATCTCCCAACTAAACAGCCTTCACCAAGATTCGGGCTTTTATCCTTAAAAGAACACAAGAAATTCTGCACTGGATCAGGACTGAGGTGTGTCCAGCTAGGACATGTTCTGACAGGGGCTGGAAGCTTGGGACTGGCTGAAGGAACACACATAAATTCCACATGAAATCATCAGGGTCAGTCCCCTTGCTGCCTTCAAATGAGAGCCAGGGTTGATGCTTTGGGCAGGTCTGCTCAGCATCTCGAACCAGTCCTGCTGTCTTGGGGAGCTCAGACAGAACCTGGGTGGAAATCAGCCTCCAGGAGAGTTTCTTGGCTCCTGCAAGTTCATTTGTAATTGTTCCATCATGAATGAGATGAATCTGTGTGGAATATGTAAATAGAGCGAACATGATAGTGTATGCAACACTGACTTAATTGGGTTTCTTTGAAGTTTATGATTTGCAGATGGGACTTCTGTAATTTTGTAAGCTCTACATTAAGGATAGAAGAAAAAAAATATGTATTTTTTTTAAATTATAGCAGCTCTGTAGACTGGGTAGCAGCTTTCTGGGATTGCAGAGGTTTCAAGGAGAAAAACAAACTATTTTCAGATACAGCACTTCAGCTTAACTTCAGCTTAAATGTTTCCTTCCATGACAGCTGCTCATTTGACTTTGCTCCATGCTACAGTGCCTAGGAGAGAATATGTGCTCACATTAGACTACTGACTACACAGAGAAAGCTCTAGAAAAAAGAAATTGGAGTCTTGGACTCATACAAATTCTCCACCTGTCCAACATAAGTTTTAAATGCCTTTTTTCTTGTTTAACTCAAGAAAATTAATGGAAAAATCAGAACTGAGATAAACTGTGAGTGTCACTTCAGATTTCACAGGAGATATTTAACTGCAGAGAACTTAATAACACATCTTCCTGCAAGTGAGGAACATAAGTGAACTCCTGCCACCTGGGAATCCCCTACATTTAGGAACATACCAGAGAATGTTCTATTTTACTGCAAACTCCTGATACCAATTCAGGATGGAATGGCGTGATAGAAAAACTGTGTATCCTCACTAAACCCTTGATGCTGTTTGATCTGTAGTGGGAGCAAATATCAGCCACTGCCCGAGGCCAGTGCCTTGAACCCTTGCAGCAGTGGTGAACTTAACAGATGACATGATCAGATGTGGATTTTCTTAAGGCAAACATAGGGAATGTGAACTACAGCTGTCACGATGGATAGCAGAGAGACTTTTTAGTGTTATGGTGTACATTTTCTGCTGTAATTCAATCAGAAGAATAAACTGAAAGGAAGCCAAGTAAAAGATAATTTTAACATGTAGAAGTACAAAGGAGCGTCCTTCAAAAATCCAGAATATTGTGCATGAATGAAAATGTTTTAAGAAGGAACCCTAAGTAATAGAAATTTATCCTGTATCTCTCTTCTTTAGTCCAAGGAAGTATCACTGATGGCAACAGGCTGGTTTGGAAGACTGGCATTGCTTCTGTCTCACTGTCTGGTGCTTCCTTACATTCTCTTGTTCTCATGTGACAGGGTAGAACTTGTTGCAAGTCTTTTTACTTCTCAGTCTGTTTTCTTTACAGTTTTTTAACTTTTCTGCCATCCAGTCTGAGTTCATTTTAGTAGCTAGCTCTTCTGCCTTAGCAAATTCAGCAGCTCCTGTTCCAGAGGCCTTTCTCCCAAATGATTCTTGTGGAAATAGAATGGGTGTTACTGCTGTAACAACAGCAGAGGCCAACAAAGGCTGCCTCCTTCCAGATCCAGCATTTTCAGTCCTCAGTTTGATCTTAAACTGCTAAAAATCTCATTTATGACTGAGGACTTCAGACTGGCTCCTCTGCTGTGTAATGGAGAGTCAGACTGAGTGAACCCTGTTCCCTGAAGGGCCTCACAGCAGCAGCTCTCCTGTGGCTGCTTCGGTGTGGAACCAAACCTGACCTCACACCCAGGCTCTTCCTACAGGCAGCCCTTTAGAGGGTCACTGCTGTCATTTGTCATCAACTCCATCCTTCCTGAAAGTTGCCAGTGAGCTCCAAAGTCATTGTGGGTGACAGGAGATGAAGGGGTTAAACAACTCTTGTTTGTGAAAGAAGAACCCAGGAGCAAAAAACCAGGAAAAGCTGTTTTCAATAACTTGTTCCATTTATATTTTTCTCACTCTTACTCTCACTACACAACTTCTAGGTTTTATTCCAACACGTCAAGGGTCTCTAGTTCTACCAACCTTTCCTAAAAAAGCTGCACTATGACCTGGGGCATTACTCATCTCTCTTATTTGGGAGATGAGATTTTATATAATCAGCCATTTGCATCCTGCACCTGCAGAAAATCTATTCTGCTTTGCACCCTGGAATTAAATATTCGTTGATTCACCTATTTTTTTTTAGGATTTTAGACATACTTTGCAATAACTTTTTTTAAAAAATCCAACAGTAAAAAAAACCCAACCTCTCCAACCCAAACACTTGGCACTGCTATGAGCTTATGAATTTTCAGATCATGATTTGCTTGGCTGCTCTAATGAAATTATTATAAAAGAGTTAAGTTACTGAATATACTTTTAGTGGCTAAGACATCATAAAATACCAGCAGAGAAATAAACCCAGACTTTTAAAATAGCAAGTATGGAATGGTGTTTTCACTCTATCCAAAAGGACACATCTCTCAGAAGGAGGATACACTTCATATATATTGTAAAATTTATTTTCTCATCCTATTAAAAGAAATGGAGAGCTAATTCTGGTGGGTTTAATTAATTAGGTTTTAATTCAAACTCCCCTCCCTCTCTCAATAAATTCCCCTGCAATTTGCCAGCAGAGTACTGCAGAAATCTTTTTTAGATCTTGGTAGCTGCTGAAAAGTTGTCTGGGAACAAAATCTACTTTTCACCAGATGAATCTAAATGTACATATCCAAGTGGGGAAAAAGTGGCAGTAGCTTCAAACTAACTTTCATTTTAAGTAGTTTTTTGAAGAAAGAGGAGAACTTTGGGTATTACACCATGGTTTTTCAGAAATACTAATTTTTTAAACACAAGGAAACTTCTTTTTCCTGCTTTACATTAATAATCTGATTTCTAACCAGATATTGTCTGTTAAAACAAAATCACAGAGACTTAGAAATATCTTTTCTGACAGAAAGGGTCAAGACTAAACATATCAGAGCCAACGGGAATCTGCAGTTTAGAGATTTTGTTGTTATAGATCATAATATTCTCATAATACAAGAGAGATTACAGAAATATGGCATAGTCTTATTTTGTCTGACATTGTAAAGAAAGAAAGACTTAAAGGATTAGTCTTGGTAACTTAGCTGTTCCTTTGCAACGTATTGTGATATAATAGGAAATAATGCAGTGCAGATCCTGAACATGAAATAAAGCCTCTGGTCAGAATCTCGTTAATGCCAGAAATGATTTAAACGCAGCCAACAGCCCCAGTTTTCTGTCCCAGAAATGACAACACAAGATGTGATGCCTCTTACTCTAATGCTGCATAAGAGCATAACATGCATGTGATTAAGATATGATTCAACAAGACTAATTCCTCAAGATTCACTTCTCTTTATTGTTAGAAACCCAAGGACAGCACAAGAGAGCTGGGTTAGATTTGAGATGGAACCTGCTACTTTAACAAGGAGTCAAACTACTTCCTTTCCCAGTGTCTGTCGAGAGATGGGCCAGGGAGGTAAACTTAAATGTTTTTTTCACTCAAGTAAGCTAAGCACCTAATTTACACATTCATCGGACACAAAGCATCACTCACAGTGCTAACAAATCACGGTAATGAGGCATTTGCACACCCACACACATTTATACTCATGCTGTTGCTCAGCTTGCACCTGCAATGGTGGTGAATAGATGTGTAATTACATCTCGAGTTGTTGAAAGCAGAGCTACAGGCAAGGTCTGTATAGCTGGGGTAAGTGGCTGCCTTTTCGCTTCACTTTGCTGTGGTCGGCAGCTTTTTGGAAGCTGTTTTACCACATCCATCCTGCTTTTCTGTTACAACAGCTCTGAAAAGCTTTTCCAAGGAGCCCTACAGGTGTTGGCTTTGAGTCATGAACATGGGCTGGTGTCTCCTGCAGTGTCAGAGCACTCAGAGTCCCTCAGCTGATAATACAGGCAGACTGATAAGCTCAGAGCAAGGGCAAGGGCTAGAGAGCCAAAGTTCAGGCAAGCTCAGGTCTTGCAGATAAGAGAATTTATGAGGAAGTGGTCAAAAAACTGGTGCTGCAAGATTCTCCTGAGAATAACAACTGTTACATACTGAAATCTGCAAAATTTGTCATGGCAGTGCTGATTTCCTGCCTTACAGCCTCAGGTCAGATCTTACAGTCCCTCGACACCAGAAATCAGCAATCCCATCTTCAGGGGAACCACAAAAATGAAGCCCTTTCACTTCACTAAAGATCCAAAACATGTTCCTAACTTAAGATTCATGACTGCTGCTGTGAAATTTTCAATTACATCTTCTAAAGCCCCAATTTTTGTTCCTTCATTTCCTTTGGAAAATCCACCTGTGCACAAGCCAATGGGTTTGGATGTTTTGCAACCTCCAGAAAAAGCACAGGGATTCAATTGCAGGCATTTGACCACTGCAGCAAGCCTGACTGACCCAGTGCTCCTGCTCTCATCTTGTCATTTGGGTGGCTTTCACAAGGTATGACTTCAAAGTAAAAATAGTGTGTCTGTTTTATTTCATCCATTTTCTGCCCAAAATGCACTCTGCCTTCTGAGATGTGAAGAAGGCTTTATCTATTCCACTGCTATCTAAGTCTGCTTGAGGTGACAGCCTGGTTATTTAGGATGTTTCTTCTGACAGATGGGTTATTTACAGCAATTGTATCCCAAAGATGTAGAAAGTATAATTTTCATAAATTGTCAGCAGCTTTGGGATCCAAAGTATCACATTCAAATCAGCAAATTCCAAGTGGCTCAAGCATCAGATCCCAGTGACACTGATATTTCAGTAGTAATTATATATATTTTTAGGGTTTTGTCTGAAACTTTAAGAGTCTTAATGCATTTTTACTGGGCATTTCACATCTGTATTTGATACCACTGACCATCAGTTTGTTGGACTGAGGATAAAGGGAACTCACAGTTGCACATCTAAACCAGTTCATCACTGTAAAACTATTTGCACAATTTAAAAGCCTGGACACTAAACTTTGATTCCCTTTCAGGTCCTGTGCTATCGTATAATCCATATCCATTGAAAATTGATTTGACACGTGTAATCACTGTTTAATTGTCATAAGGAGGCTATTTTATAGAAGTGAAAATAATAGCGTAGGACAAGTATATGGTTTTCTCTAATAAGCAAGTTATTCTGATTACCCTGCCTAATAGCATAATTGCATTCTGGATGTTCTCTCCTCTGGTAATTACAGTCTCTGTGTGGTCCAGGTCCTGGCAGGGGGCAAGGGGGTGGGATTTGCTGTTGTTAATATTGTTGCTCAAATCTGAATTTTAAAAATACGTGCCCAGATTTTTCTGCACTGCAGCTATGGTCAGTCTCTAGGATAATCTCCAGGATGAGAGAGAGTAGCTATCAGGTTTTAATTTTTCATTTTTCACCACGGTTGCTGAAAAAAACCAAACGACAATTGCAGCTTTCATTGGAGGAGGGAAGTGGGGAAAAAGAGAGGTAAGGAGGGGATGGCAGCTATCACCTGTTTGTCTTTGTATTTTGTGTGTTTTCCTGGCAACATATTGTGTGAAAAGGGTATCTGGATTTCTGACCTTTTCTTTTTTCATGGCTCATGCCACTATAAATCCATCAGGCCTGCAGTCACATCCTCACAGTAGCCTGGAGTGTGATTACAAGAGGCCGACCTCGAGCATCAATTCTGCCCCTAATATCCATATAGAAGAGGTTGCTCAAACTTCAGCTATATTTAGGACTGAATTTCAGCTGATGAAATACCACTATAAGAGCTCTTTCTCCTGGAAAATGTAGAGCCAAATATTAAGCCATTTAGTCATCAAAAGAGATGAGAACAAAGCTTTGAGATCCAAGAGGATTCAAGTGTGAAGCAGTCCTGTAGGAGTGCTTGGACAAATCTACTCTGATAGTCCTTAAGAAGTACTACAAAATCATCCTCATTTTCCAATTTTTCCCACCAAAAATTACATTTACAGCTGTAATATTCCAGTCCTTCTCTCCTTGAAAAAGACTCCAGCAAACCCAACGCCACCCAAAGAGAAAAGCCAATTATGTATGTCTGTAACTACCTTATTGCTAATGGGTTTATGCAGAAAGTGTTCAAATACTCAGATCACAGCATAAAAAAAGTGTTTAACAGCCCTAGCAGAGCAGTCAAGGTTTGACAGGGCCCAAATAACCCATCCTGATGATGTGGCTGAGTCCTGGTGGGAAGAACAGTTTCATGCTGTTGCATGGGGAATTCTTGTTCCGTAAACAACAACCCCAGTTCTCCTGGGAATCCTGCAGTCACTTCAGGAAATAATACAACTTGCAATTTGTTAGTTCGTGATATGCACTTTGTTTACTATACAAAAAGAGATTTAATGAAATGGCTTGGGGTTTGAAACGGGATTTTTCAGCTATTCATAATGTTGAAACTGATTTAACCATTCACCTGGAATTGTGAGGCAGAGCAAGTAATTGCACAAGTTAATGGCAATTACAATAACTAACAGGCATAATGAAGTGTTTTGCATATGCACTCCTGGGATTTTTGTGCATGCAAATCATTTGTATATTTTGTACAAATTTTCTTCACTGTATGTAAAAGAACTCTTTTATATGTTGTTGCCATGCCTATTTTATTTAGCACAGGATATAAACTAAACATTCAAAGAATTCAGGCACCCAGCTACCACTGATATGTGTGTTATAATTGACTGACTGCTTAACCAGATTGCATGAATAATGCTTCTTTTTTGAATCAAACGTTGATTTGTCTAGTTCTCTGGTAGATCAAGGGCTGTATTTTTTACTAGAAATACAAAAATTTTAACTGAACTTTGAGAAAACCCCTTTGGGGATTTTCTTGAGAATCTACCAGTGGCAGAACTTTACAAGAGTTGATAGCACAGGGGCCAGATTTTGCCAGACTGCTCTTCTTCCTTTGGCTTTGTTTCATTACTTCAATGTTTCTTTTTTATTTTTTTGAGACTGAAAAAGTCATGCTGCTACAAGTCATTAAGCTTATTCAGTTTTATTTGCTCCTGGTTTCTCCACACCCAGTTCCTTTCCAGGTGACTCAAGCAGAGTCCTCCAAAAGCCCAGGCTCCTTGTTTGGTAGGGTAAGGGTTTTCTTTGTACATTCTGCTTTGGGAAAATTCTGATGAGATTAGACTTGAGCTACCTGCATAACACATTTCATCATGAAATGGAAAAAAAAGAAATGGGAGTGAATCCCCTAAATTCAGGGAGCCAGCTTGCACAGGAGGACAATCCAGAAAGCTGTAGCTCTATCAGTGGAATAGTTTGGCAGTTCTGTAATGCAGCCCAGACTTCTTCCAGGGAGCAGAATGACTCAGTGCAGAGGAGACAGAGCTAATGATGGCTGAAGAGTCCTAATGATGCGTGTTGTGTACAAACAAAGTACAAATCCATTATATTCTGCTTTCATTTTATTAATTGGTCATTCATTACCCAATGCACTGTCAATTAAGTGGCTCTAAAGAAATTCATGGTATCCTCCTGTTCTTTTTATTCATAATAAATATGTCAGTCTCTGATTAAATGCCTGAGTGGTTAGAACATGTTAGAGGATATGACATTGTCTACCTCTTCACAGTATGACCCAAGGCTCTGATGACACAATTAAGGCACGCTCCAGCAGACAGACCAGCTCCCCACAGTGAGCTTCCTCAGTGGGCTCGTCCAAAGTCATAAGGGTTATGATTCAACCTAAAATCAGTCTCCAGGAGTGTCTCAATATACACCCTGCAGGAGAGTCTTCAGTGTGTGTATGGCTCAGGACTCACAGAGCCTCAGCCTGTGCTGGAGTGAAGCTTGAACTAAAACCCAGGAACAGCCACTCTTGCTTAATAAAATCACCAAGTCTTATTTCAGAGCATTTGGAAACAGATAATGTTTAAATTCTGACAAGCAAGGTACCAAATAGTCATGTTAGTCTGGGAACGCAGTCAAATGGTTCAATCTATTCTAATTTGGCTAATTTCTCCTAAAAATTATAGTGGTCTCTCCCATTTAACAAAATTAGGCAGCATCTGTGCAAGGCAAGGTTTGAATAGCCAAGCATATGTTTTGCACACATGCAAATAAACTTAATTAAGAGTTGCACTCAGTCACAGAGTGAACTGACATAAGGTATTGGACTAGGACTGAGCAGTGCCACTTTGTTTGGCTGCTCAGCACAGACAATACACATTTCAAACACTGCAGAAATAATCTAGCACATACAGGCTGGTGATGGTGACAGGAAAACTGTGACACAATCAGGGGAATATGCAGATAGAAAATATGGAGGTGCAAATACATTACTCATCAGGAGCTATTTGCTCAGCTATAATGGGTGTCATTACATCTGACTAAATCAGTAAGGGCTGTGAAGGCAAATTTGGGTCACGCTACCACCTTAATTAGCAACTATCAATCTTACTAAGCTTATTGCCTTCTCAACCAGTCAAAAACCCCCAGACTTTTGCCTCCAGTTCCCCAGATGATCTGTAATAACTTTCAGGTTGCATTTTATTTAACTGATTCTGACCTGAAACATGAACAAGTTTTATCCTTCTCAAAAAATAGAGAAGTAGCTAAAAATGTGAATTGGAGAGAAAGTCCTTGCTTCTTTTTATAGTCACAGTTTGAATTTCATGCATGGCAGTACCTCTAAGGCACTGAAGCTATTAGATAAATTCTAGTTCTACCTAGTATATGAGCTGTTTTAGAAGAGAGAAAAACCTACTCAAATACATTTAAAGATAAAAGCAAAACATGAAACACAGCATTTTGAACGTATGCAGGCGGCTGCATCAATGGCATTCACGAGCCAAGTGCATTCTGAAACAATCCCACAGAGCCTGAATTCACAGCCCAAGCCATTACATAAACACTGCCAGCTTTAGTGGATGTGGCTGTTTCATCTCCAGTGTAGCACTGGGAGATGGCAGTCACGCGTCCCGGCCACGGCGCTTCCTTTTGTCACTCATTCACAGCAGTCCCAACAATGCAGTGCCAAGGGTGGCTTTGTACCCAGACTGGGGACAGACACTCGGGCCCTGCAGTGTGACTGGTACCAAACATACTCAGCCTCCTGGGATCTCTGGATTTCCAGCTGGTGGAACGTGATTCTCCAGAGGGGCTGGGAGAGTTAACTCAGGCTGGGGAACTGGTGTGTCCTCTCCTTATCTTTCACTTTCTCCTACATACACCCCCATTATCTTTAAAACGTTTTAACTGCTTCTACTGGGCAGGGGAGGAGAAGATAAGCAAGGTAGGTTTTTGTCAGAGTAATCACCTTGTTCTCTCCATTTTAATCATGAGGGTAGGCTTATGTATCCTCACATTTGGGAAAGCAGTCTTGAATTGCTGTTGAAGAAGCAGCTTGGAAAAGTCATCGAGATGTGTATAATGAAACATAAACAAAATGGGGTGCATAAAAATCTCTAGAGCAGTGCCTTAGCAGAGGGCCATTAATTCTTAGAACGCAGTCAGGAGTATTGGATCCTTACCTCAGCTTGCAAGCACTGCCATGTGCTGCCCTTTCTGTGCAGGTCTGGGAGCACTGGACATCCTCCTGTAAATAATGCTTGTTAGAACAAGCTCCTGGGCAGTGGGAAATACCTGTGAAAGAGTTGTGTAGGTGCTTGTTTTTCCATATACTCGAGGTAAAAGGTTTACCTAATGAAGAGATACAGAGACTACTGGGGATTTTGTCTGTATTAGAAGCAGCTATGCACCTTTTTCTATTATATTTGTGCTTCCTTTTCTTTCAAAGGGATTTGGGGGTGCTTAGTGCTTTGCAGTGCTTTGAACACAGTGAATAAGGGGAATGTGGAATTCAGACTTTGGAAGGACCTGTGAAAGTCAACAGGAGATGGGCTTAGAAATAACCCGAGTGTTAACATTCAACTGCAAGGACTGCTTGTAATCCAGTATGGTATTCGATTTCTTCTTGTGCTTTCATAACCAGGGGGTTTATGGGCTGTACTTATTTTATATACACTGACAAGTATTTTTAGCCAAAGGTATTTTTGATCCCAGACGCTCCCACAGGATTGGAATTGGCCTTTTCCTCTGGTCTGATTCAACCTCTGAGCTGACTCAGCACAGTAATGATTTCTTCTGAGACACATCCTTTACCTAAGTCACACATTTGTGAAACAAGAAAGGGAAATGTACAGGGACTCTAGTGAAGATCAAAAGAATCCATATCTTAAATTTCATCTTTCATTACTACTACGCAAGAATAGAAAAAAAATATTTTCCCATCCTCTGCACGACATGATTTTTTAGACACAAAGACCATTCTGTAGTAGAAAGATGCTAAAGCAGGTTTCTTGTTAAAAACTACCATTCATTCTGTTTTTCTAATACAAGAACATCTGTGTTTTCCTGAACAGAAGTTACGTGGTGCTAAAGCAATAACTGAAAAGATCTTTCCGTTTCCATTGAAGGAAACAGTTGAACTTCCATCTACATCAAAGGATCTCTTTCTGTACTCCTGGCCATTTTAATGGTTTTCTCTAGTAAATCTGAAGGCTAGAAGAGCAGTTGTCATGGGAACTGGCAACAGATGACTCAAGAAAACAAAATTAAATGTTGGCTTGATGTCAACAGCTAATCTAGTGCCCTGCCAACTGCAATCACAGCTAACATGAGCCTTGCCCAGCAAGCTGTGATTTGAAAGGAGTTGCAGCCAAAGATAGAGTTTCTCACCCCATGAACAGGAGAACATTTTAAAAACTTAAACTAATGAGGGGACCCAACAACTTTGGAAACAGTGAAACTTAGAAAAACTTCAATTGTTTATAATTGCTCAGTTGGAGCCTTTACAGCCATAAATCAGAGTTTCTTCTTTGACATCAAAATTGTGATGTCAAATTAATTGCCATTTCAAGATCTGTCTTAGCATTTTCAGAATCCATATGATTGATTTGTGCTGGGAGAGAATCCAAAAATTGTTTCAAATTGTAGTTTTAGTGCATCTGTTATCTAGAAAGCCCAATTCCTATGCTATAATCTATTTTGCAAAGGAACATCTTTAAGTATATAATTTTTAGACATGGAATTTAAAAACTTTTTTTTTTAAGAAATCATATCTAGCTTCTTTTGTTTGTCATCAGTAGATTTTAAGGCCTAAAGGGCTGCATTGAGGACTGTAATTCAGAGAATATATATAAAATTGTCTTTTATTTCCAGTGATGGAAAATACAGTCTTGGTTAGGAACAATCTGCTAATACTTGGCTCCTCCTAGTGACTGTTAAATTAGCCCATATGGAGTGTAACAGAAAATAGAACAGTCTTGAAATAAAATAAGAGTGTGTTTAGAGCTTGTTTACATAAACACAGCCTATGAAAATCCATGCAGGTTCACTTATGAAAGTACAGTGGATTAATTAACTATTAAAATCTGTGTGGACACTCATGTTGAGAATTAAAGTGAGCTCAATTTAATTTAGCTTTATTCTGTTCCAAAGTAAATGAACCTAAATTGAATTAAGATTACTTTAATTCTAGGAGAAAGTATTAATGCAAATTTACTGTGGTTTAATTAAGCTACTTCCAAGCACGCGCAGTTAGGTAATTTGGATTAGATTTTGTAAGCATTTCCATGTAAAAAAGCCCATAGGATTCATGGAAAGGATAACTTTTGGGCTGAAAAGTCTTTGTGTGCAGTAATGTATCAGTCTGGCTACTTAAGTAAACATGGAGTGATTGATTTTTCTCTTTGTTCTGAGATTTCCCATGTGCATTTCTGCCACGTTCTCTCTAGTGCTGTACACATTCCAGATTACTTCATCTGGAAGATTTTCTAACCTGACTGCAGTTTAGGTTTTCTGAACTATGTATCAAAATTGTCTACACCCACAACACTTGGGAGTTGTGGAAATTTTAGACTCCCAGGCCAGCTTTGTTGTCAGTAGTAAATTGTCAAAGAACTTGTTCAGAACCTACAACAACCCTTCCTCTAAATATTAAAGCTCTCATTAGCTTGATACATAATAAATCCAGCAGGACCTCATTTGCCTTTTTGCATGTATAAAATACATTAAGATGCTTTCTGAATGAGCATCTCACATGCATCTAGATCAGTTTAAGTCAGGAATAGATTAATCTCAGTATACCCAATGCATCTCCATGTTTTCTGCACTCAGAGGGAATAAAAATCAGCTAAACCTACACAGAACCAATCTCTAGATCCATTCATCCATTGAAGGGACTGAAAATGTGTGTCTGGCTCAGTCTGCATGCATGGGGCACACATTTCTCTTTTTTGGGGATGTAGCTGAGGAGCAAATGAGAAGTGGAGAGAGCAGTATGTTTTTCAGGTGGGAGTGCCCTGCCCTGGTGGGTGAGCGTGTCCAGGACGTTGCTCACGTGCTGTTGAATGCTGCAGAAAAAGCTCATTTGTGGCTGGCCTATCATGAAGCCAAGGGGGGAGTTGTGCTACAATATTATGTCTTTGGAGATTGCTGAATTTATGATCTTTGTTCAAGCCTGTGCCTAAAGGGCAGGATTTAGCCCATATATTGCACATAAAGAGTTCAAAGGAAAGTACATACAAGTGCAACTGTTCAATTCATCTGGCTTTTCTTCCACTGCAGCTGCATTGTACATTACTGAAAGTAGTCTTACAAACTTATCTCACATCTATTTGCATTATATTCCACATAGAATGGCCTATAAAGAATGCAGTTAATGAATAAAATATAAGGTTTAGATTAAAAAAAAAAAAAATCTCTATTTCTGTTCAACAAGTGTTGAGATTTCTCTGTGTTTTTGATGGGAATTTTGACTTTTTAGTGCATCGAGGTCCTTTTCTCTGGGCCGTGCATAGTCGTGAGCTGACCTTGGTGCTGAACACTGGCGTGGTCCTTCCTGGTCCACATTCCCGCATCCCTGGGACTCCCAGGGCGAGAGATAGCTGTGAGTTTATGGGGATAAGCAACATGTTGGGCTATCCTACTCTTATTAGCTGATTAATGTAGAGCCAGTCTCAAATGCTTACAGCAATTTTGGAGGGAGGCTGATGAAGAGAGGCCCAAAACAACAGTCCATGAAAGCATTACCAGACAGGAAAATCAACAATTCCTTACGTGCTGATTTGGATCTATGGATATGGATGAAAACTTTATCCAGTTGAATCCTCCAAGGAATGGAAATGTGGTTTTAAGGCTATGGGCTGTGCCACCTACACTGTCCTCATATTCAGTTGTTTCATGATTTATCCCATATAGGAAGGAAAGGAACCTGTGTTTTCAGAACTGGCTAGAAACAAACTATGTACTTTTACACAGTGCAAAAATTGCCTTCTCACTGATTATTCTCTGGAAAAACCATCACAACTTCAAGTGAAAAGGCAGGAGAGATTGTGAAGAATGCTCATAGAATGTGGGAGGTGATAAGAGAAAATCCTACAGGGATTACAGTTGAGTGCTACTGCTTTTTGACATCACTCTTTTCCCTTTATTTTATGTTGGCTGGTGAAAAAGTGGCCATCCCTGTTTCAAATTATATGTGTGACAACTGTTAGAAGCTACAAAAATCTTATTTTAACAAGTGAGAAGAGAAATACATGTTGTGTGTGATGTCAGGTAATGTCCGTAAAGCTTCCCTTAAAAATTTATTTAGTGCTCAAACTAGGAATTTCAGTTGTGAATAGAGAAATTCATCCCAAGGAGTGGTACTGGTTATCAACAACTGGTTCACTTTTGTATTTTTTGTACAAAATGACCCTGATTTATTGTTTCTTGCTTTACCAAAGTTACTCTTGCAGTCTAGAAAAGTGGATAATTTGCAGGCTTCTAAGCTTTTCCAGCTTAGGCCAAGTGGAATTTTCTACTGTGCTTCAGTGTTTCTGCCTGAAGGTCAAAAACATATATTTGGGACATCTGTAGAAATATTGGTAAATAATTGATGGATGTGGACGTGTATTTTATTTGTAGGGGTTACATAAACAGATCACAGGATCACAGAGTGATTCAGGCTGGCAGGGATCACAGAAGATCATCCAGTCCAATCCAAAGTACTTTGCAAGGAAGAGTTTCTAGTTTCTCAGAGGATGCTGTGGTTGGAAAATAAACTGAATTGTGAAGTTATATGTTGTTATTGCAGAAACAAGGGTACAGCATGATGATATTTCTTTGTTCTGTCATATACCTTAAGAAGAGCTCTTACTCCTGTAGAAATCAGAGTCAGTGGAATAAAACCCCCAGTGTTGGGTCTTTCACTGCTTTTGGAGTAGTACTTAGGTGGAATCAGTTTAGGGTCACATTATCCATCCCTCACTCACAGAGGAGTGCTTTGCTCTGTGGATAATCACAGCAATGATCAACAGGAATGTCACTGATTTAGTGACCTGAGGAACTCTGGCAGGATCTGCCATTTGCATTAATTACACCCTGATCCTCGCTCTGGAAATAGCTGTACATGTCACAGGGGCTCAGAAACTGCGTCAGGGACATCTTCAGTGACCAACTGATAATACTTCCCATGCACTGTATTCATTTACAGGATTATAAACATGTATTGATAGAGACCCCTCGAGTTCTGACCCTGGTGCAGTTGGAATGATGCATTTAATCATTCATCACCTACACTGATAAATCCAGGCTTAATGATTTTAATAATAGCTCAGCATTGCACTGAGTGGCTTCCATTTGGAAAACTGTGTTGGAATAATCACTTGAGACCTCTGCAAAGCAGATATGGTACTACAGACTCCCCACTGGCTACGTTATGGCTCCAGACTCTTGCCTGGGCAGCAGCTTTTTATCCCTGACATCCCAACATTAGGTAATCTCTTCCCTCCTGCCCTCACAGGAGCTCTACAAACCCACTGACAAAAGACAGAAATACCAATAGAAAACATATTTAAATTCTCAGCCCTTCACCATTTCAGAGTTTCCCCCCTTACAGTAATTTCTAGGCTTGGACAGGGTTTTATACAACTCAGTTGCATAACAACCTTTCAGTGAACCATTAAATTGCTTACACATACAACAAATTTCTGTGACAGATGATGAAAATAAAAATTGAAAAAAGGCCTTACTGAGAAAATTAAAAGAACTTACTGCCCCATTTAAAACCCCCAAATATCCCAATTAAGATAGAGCAAGACACAGTGATAGTAGTATATGAATTTTCTAGCTTTTGAGTATAATTGTTAGGACATTTTAAAGATACTTCCAGGAATTTTTTGGAATCGCTGGTCTCTCTTTTTCTACTAAATATAACATTAATTCCAAATCAGCAAAGGTTACAAATGCTAATTACTGCAGTAGTAACACAGTACTCCAAGCATGTTAAGCGTATTCAAATGAAAAAGACTTTTAAAATAAGAGAGATTTCTTTGGGTTCATGACAATAAGAGAACAAATGCCTCATTCTACAGTATTTCTAAATATAATCTTAAAGTTTTTGCTTTAAAGAGTAGCTGTTTCCAATTTTTATGAGTTTGCCTCTTCTATAGGTATTCATTAAGTCATATAGGAAGAAGTCTCAAAACTGAATCCAAACACAATTTATGAATAGTTAAGAAATACTGAATGTTGTAGTCCTAATGTCACCTAATTTAAAACCTGTTAAGAAAGATTCCTCAAATGCCAATTTTTCTTCATTGTGAATGTCTCAGAGAGTCATTCTGATTCTGTTTGAGGAGTTCTAAAATTAGCACTCAGCATTCTGATACACAGATTTTCTCATTATCGTTTTTTTTGTGGACAACAGGAAACAAAAGCAAAACACCTTGGATTTTCAAGAGGTTAGCTACCCAATTTGCACCTAGTGACCCCCTCCTCAGTGAGGAAACAAGATTTTCAATATCCATGTATGCTTTGTGTGCCAAGTTTGTACTCTGTCAACTGCCCAAGCCATTACCTGGTAACTTTGACAATTTAATTTCTTTTTACTGGAAGACTTATAAAGAAGTTGCACAATAAGGCATTGGAGGATGGAATGTTGGCCAGCTTCAGTGAAAGGAGTCACAATTTATTACCAGCAAAGACTGTCTTATATTTCAGCTATAATCCAAAGTTCTATGAATCTCATAAATAAATGAATGTCTTCTAACACAGAAATACATTGGCAGCTGAAATGTAAACGATTATCCAAAACTATCGCCACGTTCACAGAATTTTATGTGAGACATTTGGGATGCTTTATAAAATTCACATACTTGAAGCATGTTTGCTAAGAAAATCTTGACTAAAACTTAGTTCCCACTAAGAAATGGAGAATTCCATACCATGGGGAATACAAAGTGTATGAATGAAGCCCAGATTCTAAAAGAGGTACTTTAAAAAGGCCTATATTCACTGTAGAGATTATTTATTTCTGCAGTGTAAGTAGCCAGAGGTGCTTCATATATGGAGGTGTAAAAATGAGAGTCCTGAGTCTAATGCAAAAAGGGAAGATTAAGTCTGAGTCCTGGTAAGGAGACTAAGTTTTATTTATGGCATTGAAAAATCTGAAGTTAAGCCGTTCTGGGATTTTGGGGAATTTTGCCCATGAGTGAGAGTACAAAGCATCAGCTTCCTCAAAATGTTTATTCATTTGTTAGTCCTGTATCCAAAATTTCCTCCTGCCTCGGTTGCTGCTGTGGCTGTGACACAGCTCCTGCACTGGGGAACTTCTCTGGGCCTGAAGAGTGATGATTCATAGAAGCTTCTGCATCAGGATAGATTTGTTTATTTTTCACTTGCATTTAAGAAGCTTTTGCCAGATTTTCAAACTTGTGTGCCTAAATTTCAAGTATTTAGAAGCTTAGCAAACATGGGTTTAAAACTCAAAGAAGTCTGTTTGGCATAAGGCATCTCCCTGACAAATGAAGCCTATTAACCTTGTAAAGACTAAGTTCTTGAATATAAGCACATGTTTGGCAACTTTGCTTTAAGAGTCTTTAATTTTTAATAGAGATTTTTCCTAGTATTTTTATTTATATTTGAAGTTAGGCCTTTGGTTGTCATAGCTTTTTCTGGAATTTTAATAAGAAGAAGGGAATTATTTTTGTGCAGAGTGGTGAGGGATGAACGTTGTATTTTTTTTAAATTAACTGCCACTGACATTAATTAAAAGACTCCCAAAGATAATAAGTTGTTGAAACAGTACTTCATTAAACTTATTCCCTAAAGTATCCCTTAGGGAATAAACAATGGGCTGTCCACTGAAGTCCTATTTATGGCTGAAAGCCTCTGTTTTACATATGTTCATTGAATTAAACCAAATCAATTTTATATTATCCATATCATTAGTGCACTTATTTCAGAAGAAGAAATTTACCTGAGCTGCAGTGGATCCTTTAGTCACTGCCTAAACTATTCTGGAAAATAAACGTGGGTGGTTGTAGATGATGCATAAGAAGACTCAATAAGAGAAAAAACTGTTAATATCTATTTCCTGGGGAAAAAAAGGACTGTGATTTACTTTAAATTTGTAAGATTTTATCGAAAATGTGTTAGATTTGGCAGTTCTCTAGTAGGAGGTATGTTCAGGGCTCCAAAGTGGAATTGTTTGCCAGACCCTTTCAGGAATTACATGATCTAATATCTACAGAAACAGACAGTGCTCAGTTTACTTGAAAAATATTTTCTTTTAGAACAGAAAAATTTTAACTTTGGAACATGGGTTTAATTTCCAGCATTGCAGTGTACTACAGATGTAATACAACAGTGCTCATTAGTAAGGACAAGGTATTACTGAGCAGTCAGTGAAATTTCAACAAAGAACTGTGAATATTGATTAAAGTGTACAAGAATTCCTGTACTGGTGGTTTTTGGCCAGTTCTGTACAGACACCTTGCAAGCAAAGATCTTCTAAACCACTTTGTTTTTCACTTGGATCTCATTTTCTGCATCATTGGCACAGAATACTTGCACAGAACAGTCATTGTGGTTTTAAGTCTGCTGTTGCCTTCGTGCAGGAAAGTCAGTATTTTTAAATATAGACAGTAATAATATGTTCCCACTGACAAAATAATGCAGAAGACCATTCTGAAATATGGCTCTCTGGAAGCTGAGAGCAATGCAGCTGTTCACTGAGTCCTCTCCTGTTTCTTTTAAATCCAGAGCATCTGCCTTCCAAAACACTTCAACATTAAGTCTCCCTAATGAAGGCATTTAGGATTGCAGGAAGGAAAGACTGTTTTTCTGCATTCTGGGAACCATGGCTAAGACTGGGTGGGGAATAATATGAAATGTAAATATTCTAGAAAAAAATAGTAAGGGAAGAGGCCAGAACAGGCTTTCACTACTTTAATTTGGGCTGGAATCTTTTCAGTCAGTGCTGGAGCAGTTTGCTGACAGTGCTACAAGACAAAACTGTCTTGGGAGAAAGGAATCACAGGTTTGATGTGGTAGCTGACCGAAAGTTACACTGGAGTTAGAGGCATTTTAATGGCCAAAACATCTCCAGTGTGTTTGTTTCTGGTGTTACACCAAGTCTAGAGCTCTGCTCCAGCATTTCCAATGAAATGTATTTGTTAAACAGCGATTTCCAGCTTCTGCTGCGGGAGAGAAAACAAGAAACTCAACAAAGAGAAGTTGATTTGCAGATTTTCATCTGGTTCTGCATTTAGAGAGCTGAGCCCAAGTCTGAGCATTCCGTGGGCTTGCACTGTTGCACACAGTCACCATTAATGATCCCGGCGCAGTCAGTGCAGACATGATTTTCCTGGTTAAAATAGGAAATGCATTCATCTGTTTTACATAATATACACAGACCTGGAGAGAGCCAAAAGGGTCCATCCTTGTGTTCCTGAGCAACTTGACAGAGAAAGTGAAGGAGTTTCAAGGGAGAGCAGTAACAGAGGGTGGAAGAAAAGAATCTTTTTCCTCCTCGGATTGAGCTGCTGCCTTCTGTGTGCTCCGAGCAACAGCAGCTCTTGCAGGTGAGTAGCAAGGGATAAAAGCAATGAATAGAAAGATGGAGAAATACTTCCTTCCTGCTACAGATGCCTTATTTTCTTAAACTGATCTGTTTACTGGGAGTTTTAGCTGAGGTGAGTAGACATTAAAGCTTCTGATGTTTTAAATATATTTCTGAGGTTCTATATTGAGGGAATGCTGTGAGCTTTTAACATGAAGGAATTAGGACTTCTTGGATATTTTGCTTGGGATAAAATACGCAAGAATTTGTTATTTCTGTGATCATTAGGAACACAGGAAGAAATTCCATTGGCTCTCTTTTACCTAAGCAAGTAGGATTGTTCTTTCATACTTTGGGCTCTGAAAATCATCCATTTCATAGCCAGGAATGTGTTCCTCCCAAACTGGGAACTGGGGATGGTGCTGGCAGATCAACTGCATTAACTGTTACATGTGCTTATTTCACGATCAGTAGACACACTTTTCCAATAGGGAGGGGGATTTATGCCTGCAGTTATTTTGCAGAGAAGCTGGAGGGAATGGGGGGCAGGAGACAAGGAATTTTTCTCACTGCAAGTGCCATAATACTCTTGAGTCTAGAAGTGTGTTGGATAGCTCGTTTCTTTCTTGGCACTGATGAGAAAAAGAGTTTTGCTAAAAAAAAAATTCCAACAGTGCAAGAAAATTTCTGTCTGTAAAACCTCTAAATCTGGTCAGGTAATCTAACAGTTGTCCAGCAAGCCTCTGACTGCATTTTGCTGTTGTTTGGAGATGCAGAATGTTTTTATGCTACCTAGTACTTTAGATATCGATGTATATTCACTTACAAACAACAGTTGAAAAATCAGAAAAGAAATGTATTCTTTTATAGAATATGAACTTTTTCAGTAATGTATATGAAAAACATATAGGAACATTCAGGAGATTCTTTTTTTTTTCCTATAAATTTGGATCTGCATTATGATTAAAATAAAGTGCCTGGTGAAATTAAATTCACATACTTAAAAAGAAGCCATCAATTCCCTTCCTCTCTCACTCTTCCTACACATTATTCATCTGGTATGTGAAAAGCTGTTCTGTGGCTTCCACACAAAAGCGAAGGGAAAAGAAAGCTGAAGATGTTTTAGTTAAATAACGATTATTTTCAGGACGTTTCTAAAGCACGAAACAAAATGTTCTCCAGATACTGTGAAAATATATAAATAATTTCAGATAATCACATGTTCTATACCAGAAAGCTGCTATGTTAAAAGCACATTGTTAAGATTTTAAAGGCAGGCACTAAAAACTTACGAAGTGCCAGAATTATGGTTGCCTCTGCAATCTTCAGTTGGTTTCTTGTGTATATGCATTGTGATGCAGCCTTAAAGTGCACATCACAAACATTTTTCTCCAGTAATCTGTGAGGGCAGAAGTTATTAATATATTCAGAAGCTTTTATGTAGTGCCTGTCACTAAAGTACCTGCTGCACAAAAGCTCTGAGCAGTGTGGAGCTGGAGTGTCCACTTCACAGATTTGAGGGGTGTACAGAGCATCAGAAAGAGATTTGAAAATGCTAATTTTGACTGCCTCACTTGAGACATGTACCTATGATTTTCCAGACCCATTAGATAAGGGAGCTCTTTACGTGCTTAGAGAATGATGTCTTACTAAATTCTGTTGTGGATTCTCAACTACCTGAAGATTTACATGCCAGCTGTACTGTGGAGATGAGCACCTTGTTGAAATGATTTATTCTTTCCCTCCTGGAAGTCTGGCAGGGGTAGGAGAAAGAACCCAGATCTCCAGGGCCTTCTCCATCTTTCCACAGTTCTCTGACCCATCCACAACTTTTGCAGCCAAGCCACCATACAATTTCTCAGGGAATGACTGTAGAATATTGCATAAGATGATGTAGCTAACAGCAGGCATGTGAGAGCTCTAGGAAAGATTTCAGAATATCAATTAAAACAGCCCCAGACCTTCTGCCAGAGTTCAGCATCAGTGTTTTGTCAGCAGTTCTTCAGGCAGCAGAGCTGCTGCAGGGGTTACAGGGTGACAAACTGACCCAAAAGTGGAACCTTCACCAGCACCCATCAGGTATTTCCCAAAATAGAGAAACAGTGTCTGAAATCTTGGGTTCCATTTGAGGCTTTGGAGGACAGGGTGCTTTGAATTCAAATTGTTCCATTCTCTTAAGATCTCTCCAGCTGAATTTTGTCTCTCTTGAAATTTTGGCTCCAGATCTTCCTCTCTTTTGTATTTCTAATCCTGCACTTTACCATTCCAAGGCACAATTTTTCTTCTCTTAATTCTAGGTCTGGAACAGAGTTTTAGGACATGCTTTGAAGGCCAAGCCAATCAAGAAGTTGTTTTGCCTTTAGCAATTTGTTTCTTTCCCCACTTGTAGTCCATCATCCTGCACTCAGCTCATTGACCTCAGTTTTGCCCACTCAGTAGTTTCTGAGGCAATGTTGTAAAGTGTAGCATTGAAATAACCCAGGTTAGGAAAAACCTTTAAAAATAAGTTAAATAATACACATTAAAGGGTTAAGGAGATTTTCAGTGTTTCTTTTTAAAGTGAGCCTAGAAAGAATGTTTTAATCTCCATTGAAATGAACAATATGGGTTTTTTGCCATTGGATTTTTCGTATTAGTCAAGATTGAATCTGTAATGTGTAATTTCTAGTAGTGGTAGCCTTCATAGCATAATAATGTATAATGGCTATGCTCTAAGCATTAAATGCTGGACATAAGAGCATGCTATGAATGCTGTATGATTATTGATATTAGGAGTGGTTAAATTATACTTGATTAATTTATGGAGCTCAAATCTTGTCCACCACCAAGCCCTTGTTTCTGCTGGAAATCTGGCACTATTTTGCAATTATAAAGCAACCCTGAACTAACAGAATGTGATTTATATAGTTTTTAATGGGTAGAAAAGGAGCTGATTTATAACAGACCTCATGGGGTAGTGTTATGGGATTTATTTCAGCATGGTCTTATAAAAAGTGCCCAGTAAAACTTCAGACTTGTGTGACTGGAGCACCTTTCCTCACTCTCCTGGTGGTATTTGAGATGAACAAACCTCAAATGAGAACAAATAAAGGATTTCCAGTTCTCCATTAGTGTTTTCCTGCTCTGTGGTTTTGACCTGAACACTCAACAGATTCATGTGGTAAAGCAAAAGTGGAGTATGAAGCTCTTTGGAGGAAGAAATCTGCTTACCTGGGGAAATAGGAATGTTTTCCTTAATGAATGGCCATCAGATGAAATCTGATTAAGCACAGAAATTGGGAAAATCCCAAAGGCCTGTGTGGTGAACCAAATTAGATTCCTGTTTGATTTGTAGCACTCACTTTACCTTTTCATTGCAGTTTGATTTTTGTGTTTCTAATCTCAGAAAGGGATGTCTAGGAGAGGTAGCTTTGCATTGTAGGATATTTTCCATCCTTTTTGGCACTTCACAGTAAAGTCTCTCACTAAAGCAGCTGTAGGAAACCTAATAGTGAAATTTCTTAAAATAAATTGGATGAATGACTGATCTGATTTACACATTTCCTACTGTGACCAGAGAACTTCCTCATTGTTTCCAAGCATTGAAAAAAATTGTATTTAAACTTTTTTTTTAAAGTTATGGATTTTTTCATGGCACAAGAAACTTTGTTAATATTTCTAGTGTTTATGACAGCACTTTCCTTTGATTTTCATTGTTTAACTTACTTTGTTCTGGAGAGTCCTGTGGCAGATCCTCAGTTGATATAATCAGTAATAGATCAACTGATTTCATAAGAACTGGAACGATTTATAACACTGATAGTGAATCTGCCCTTGAAAAATTGTATTTGAAAGTGCTTAGTTGTCTGTGGTAGGAAAAAGTTTTGTGGTTAGAAAACTGGATTAAAGAAAGGATCTGTTCTTTATTCAGTTCTTCAAAACTTTGGAAAATTCATTAAAATCTGTGCCATAGTCTGTTTTGTAAAGCTAGACTCACCTCCTTTAGAATATTTAAATTGCAGTCTCTTAAAAAACATTCTTATTTATCAATTATTTTCATGGTTGTTTTTCCATCTTATTTCTTGGAATTGTTATATGGCTCCAAAAGTACTCTAAACCTGCCCTGCAGCTTTTACAACAATATTTTTTGAATTCTAAGAGGCAAGTTGCACAAAACCCCCAAAATTCTGATTTGGCAGGACTGTAGAGCCCAACACTGCAGATGAGCCTGAGCCATTTACAAATAGGGGCTGGTTTGCTGTGAGTAGTGATCACACAACAATCATGTTATGACAGATCTAAAACAAGAATGAAGATGTCAGAGCTACCTGGCAGCAAATGTAAATTTAATCTTAAGATAAAAGCATATCAAATATACCCAAGTGGCTTATTGCCAGAGATGCTAATTAGAAAAAGCTGGATTATGCAAAGCCATTTGTTCCAAGTGGTTCTTCAGGGACCAGGTTAAGGAGGAGTTTCCCCTGTGTGGTTTGGTCTTGTTTACAGAGGTCGTTAATATTTGCATGACCATCTTTGGTGAAAAAAAAAATATGTCAAGTGAATAAATGAGACTTAAATTAGACTTTGGAATTTTAATTTTTAGTGGGAAAAAAGACCATAAGGAAAAGCTGTAAATTGCAGAGTAGTATCAATGGTAGAAGGTTTCCTTCTTACAGCCTGGATCCTTTTCTCTTCAAGACAAGAGGGATAATTTTGGACACAGGAAACAACAGCTTTATCAAAGATCAGTTTTAAGACCCACAAGAAATGAATTCTGGATTTCATCTTGAGTGGTGCCCAGGGCTCAGTTCAAAAGAGTTGAAGGAGTAAGAGCCAAAATACAGTTTTATTTTTGGGGGGATAGGAAGTCCAGTGCATCCAGGTGCTTAATTTCTAGGAAAGGGCCCATGTAAAAATGAGGTGATGAGGAAAAAAAAGGAAACCCTAAAATAAACAGTCCAGAGAGCAAGATGCCTACAAAATGAATTAAGTTGATAAAAACATACTATGTTTGAAACCCAGGTGAAAAATATGCCCATAACTCAAGATAAAACTGGCATAAAACACAATGAATGGCAGTGGGAAAACTAAGGAGATACTGCAGGGAAAGGTTTGGTATTCAAAAATTAAAGTTTGTCAGCATGAATGGAGCAGGATCACCTTAGAAACTCTGAACATATTTCTCCTTTTCCCCTCCCAAGCACTAAAATGGTGCTCCTGTCACAGGGAAGGATCCTCCTGCCAAAGCAACTGCCAGCAATGTCCTCTCTGTTAAACACACATCCATCCATTATCCCAGGACTCCAGCAGACACTGCAAGTGGCAATCATACCTTTCAAAGTAAATTAAATTCCTTGTATCCCTGTTACTCAAAGAGGATAAATGAAACCCAGAGGGAAGGGAAAGGTTGCTCAAGGCCACCAGGCAAGTCAGTGGTAGGACTGTACAAAGAAAAAAATCAACAGATCTTCCAGGTTTGGGATATCTTGACCCATGCACAAGACATTCTTTATGAAAAATGACACTAGAAATGTAAATAGTGTCCAATATATTGATATCTGCCTGAAAAACACCACACTGAAGCATAAATACCATAAAACTTGGGGTTGAATCCTGAGTGACAACACAGGCTGTGTGAGAAGCTCCCTAAAATAATATCTAATTAATCATGAATTTGCTATTGTGCAGCAAGTGGAACTGTGTGAGTTTATAAATAGTGTACATAGATCTCCCTGGCTGGATGACAGGATTACTGCTGTGAAATTTTTGCAAATCTCTGAAATCCTGCAAAAGGAGGCATCAGGCAGCAGAGAAAGGGATGACAAAGAGAGGAGGAGCTTGGGGAGAGGCAGAAATACGAGACTGGCCCTATTAACAGAAAGCTGGATTTCAACCTGCAAATACAGGTTTAAAAACTGCAAATGTGAGATCCCATTATTTAAATAGGTGGTACCACGATCCCTCCTCTAACTGTGCTACCTTCAAAGATATTTCAGTTTTAATAGATTATGTGACATTTAAAAATCCAAGTGTGGAGAGAGCTGCTAATATATTTAGACTGGGGAGCTTCACTTTGGTCATCTCTGCCTCCAGCTTCCTCTTAAAACATTTAATGGAGCTTCATTCCTCTTGGCTTCTCTGAAGTGGGGACTTTAATTTATTTATGCTGATGAGGAACTTTTCAATATCCTCTTCCCCTCCTGTCACCATTACAGAGAAGAGCAATGATTTTTAAAGGAAACTGTTTTTTATGTAGAACATGCAAAATTAAAAAGATACTGGAAAATGCAGCATAATTCAGGCTCACAGCACTCTCAAGACCTAGTTAAAGAATACCTGTTAATGGATTAATTTTTCATGCTCCACATATGCAGAGAAATGTATTTAGGGGAATATATAGCCCTACAATATAAAATCAATTTAAGAAGTAATGTGATGAAATGGTAGAAGTTGATGAAAGCACTGATTTGTTTGAATATCCCATGATTTGTTAATTGTACAGCAAATTCCTGACTTCACCCCTTGTGCAGTGGTTGAAGAGGAGAATGTCACACGTGGCTAGTCTGACAGTTATTGTAATATTTAATTCAGCCAGCCCTCTCTCCACCTTCTGCTTCTGGTTAATTTATTTTATATAATTTGGCTACCAAGTATTCCTTTAAAACTAAAGCAAAGGTCAGGATTGTTGCACATGAAGGATGGGTCTCTCCATCCCATCTTTCACTGAGGCTGTTTGTGCCAACTTCCTCCAGCTTTGTGCACCAAATGCCTTCAGATTTATTCCCTGGTCCTTCCTTGTTCTTTAATTCTTTCTATAAAAAGTTCATCTCCCTCCCCCAAAAATCTCAAGATTTTCTTAGAAGTCATGTAACTTAAATTAAACCTTGGGCTGTTGAGCCCTTATGACTCACTTTACCAAGCTCTGCTGAATAACCATGTGAGCCAGAAAATTTAATTAATTTCTATTGTCTATCTGCAAAATCTATTAATGCTTTTCAAGAAGAAATAAGCTCTGTCACTCACAGAAAACTGAGCTATCAGACCCTAATGTTATTTTTGCAGCACTATATTTTATGCCAAAACTAGATCTCAGTCTCTTGCAAGATTATCCAGGCATGATCACCAGGCACCACTACCTCTGCAGCCCTTGGGAAGATGGACAAATACATCCAAGTATCAAACTTTCAGAATGTAAATTTCTGATTTTCACTTTTGGGGAATAAGCCTTGAAAATTTAATCTGCGTGAACTCTACTGGTTCAAAAACCAGATGGCCAAGGAGATCCATCCCTTTCTCCTGCCTCTCTCTCACTGTAGGAAAAAAGAAAGGGGATATATGCAATTTTTCAGAGGATGTAATTCACACACCTGGGAATGATAATAAAGCCAAAGGACTGTTTGTCTCCCCATGTCTGCAAGCCAAAAGTCTTCTCCCTTGTTTTCAGTGCCAGAGAAATAAAACTGGGCCTATTTTATGGCAGAAGCACAGTGCCCCATAGAGACTTTCCCTGGTGTGTTATGCCTGCACTGCCACTGGAAGTCAGCTAAAAACACTGCCCAAATTAGAGAAAAGCAGCAGGATCCTCTCACCTCTCCCTTTACTCTAGATAATGAGAACTTTCCCCAGTTTTTCTTATTTTTTCTTATTTGGAAGATGAAAGATAGGTGATAATTCCTTTTCAATATAAGATTTAACAATCATCTGGAAGGTGCTAAATGCAATAATCCAGATAAATTAGCACAGTAAAACACGATTAAAATGGGACAGAACTGCAGTGATCTGCAAATCCAGAGGAGGCAATTTATGCCAAATGACACATCAGATTATTTTCTTCTGAGCGTAAAATTGCACAGCAGCTTCCCAAATACCATTTTCAATGCCAGTTACTGTTATTTGCACATGTATCAAGACACAAATATTTCTGTCATTCCATAACTGCTGAAACACTGTTTGATGCTTATCTCACTGGGATAATTTTTTTTTGGGAGCAGTTCATGATTCCTTATTCAGAATTCATAATAGAAGGTGACACACCCCTGAATAACATTTAGATTTTTATGGACCATCTACAGATAGGGGGCTAATACAGAAATTGCCCACAGTTCATCTGTACCCTGGTCTACAGAGTTCTCACTTCTCTCTCAGCTGGATTCATAAGCAAACCATGAAATAGCTCTTCCCCCACTCTGAAAGACAGAGCCCAGAGAGGGGGGAAAATCCCAGGAAATTTGCATTGAACATTTCTGAAGATTCAAAATAGCATTTCAAAGATGCTTGTGAAATCTTTCAAATGAAATATTGAACAGGGGTCTAAAAATGAACTCTGGTTATTCAAAGTAAGCAGCATAGAAAGAAAACTGGTATTTTAAGAAGAGAAAGGAACCGTTTACTTTTTCTATTTCTGCTCATTAAAAATCTGATTAAATTGAAAAGGTGAGATAAGGAGACCAGGTGCCGTATTTCACTGAAGAAAGCCAGTCAGCATCAGATTTGACTTCAAACTAAATTCCCCTGTAGCTGTGCATCCTGCTAGGGCTTGGTTTTATTAAATGTCGTGCTAGAAATTATCACTTTGCTCTGTTTGTAGGAAGTAGCTGCTGGTGCCATCCCATCTGTGCCTCAACCCTCATTAGCCTCTGCTCTCATTTTCTACAAAGATTAATCTATTCTGAGAAGAATCATGGCAAGAAATTCTGCTTATGCAGCGAGGTCTCATTGTGGAAATTGTGAAGTTGTCCTTCTGTTTGCATGGAGTGCGAGGGCACGGAGTCAAGGAGGGGATGATTAACTCAAGGCGTGAATTGGCAATCCCGGGCTCTGCTTGTGGAGCTGAGTGGTTCCACATCAGAACAGCCCAAGCCCACAACCATTACATGATTCATTCCTCCAGCTGTGGCAGCTATATCTCAAATTAGGTCGAAATATGCACATACTTCGTGTACAGCTGCACACTACAATCATTGAAAATATTTTTCTGTGGCAGTCAGTGCAGTCATTCTGCACAGCATTCAGGTTTGGTAAAAAAAACAAACAGTTACATTATCCATTTGTGCACCCTCAGAGCTCACAACCTCTGAATTCTACCATGTTCAGAGCAAGACAAGGTATAATATCAAAGGACAGCTCTGGGGAACTTCCTCAGCCTGTGACAGCCAGACAGAATTTGTTGGGCTAAAGGATTTAGCTAAAGAAGCTGAAAGGCAGAGTTCTGGAACAACATTAATAGGTGAAGTTTCTCTTTCCAGCACTGGATCAACCTGACTCAGGCCCCACTACACATTTTAGCTTTTCTCTTCTGGAAAACACTTGGGTATATAATTACAAAACAGGATTATGTAAGACTCAGCTGTTATGTTGAAGTAACAACTGGAGAACATGACACTAATACGTGATACTAAGCTACTTCATGTGGGCTTTTTATTCTTAATGACTGTAGAGTGCCCAGGTTAGTTTGTAGAACAAGATGTCAAGGACCACTTTAATTAGGAATTTGTGTCTTCACAGCTCGAGTGGCTTTCCAGTTGCCATGGTAGAATTTATTTACTGAGTGCCAAAGAGCATCATGGAAGAAGAGAGTTGTTTTCCTTCTAAATGGTCAAAACATAAGTTAAATCTGCCTTTAGGCTGGCTCAGCGTATCCTAAAGCCACCCTGGAATGCTTTCAACAAATAAGAAAAGTTTGCAATTTGGAACACGAATGTTTGGCGTTTTTTTCAGCTGGCTTTGCCAGTTTTGGCTTGGGAGATGTCAAAGCTTTTCACTTTTAATGTTGCCTAAATACAAAGTAGCACTGCTCTTCTCCCCTTGCCCTTCTGCCAGCTCTGCGGGCCAGGGGTGGGGAAACAGAAGATAAAAAAGAGCGAACAAAACAATCAGAGGAAAGAAAAACCAGGAGAGATGAGGAGACCCAAAGAACTCTTTAATGGGAGCTGCAGTTAACTCTTGTTTACAGCCCTTTCACCGTGCATTTACGCACTCGAGCATTATAAATATGAACGTGTAAGACAGCACTGTAATAGATGCCAAAATCTAACTTCTACCTCATGCCTTATCTTGTTTTATTTGAAAGTCATCATGCATGCTGCTTGGATGTATGAGATGCATTGTTGAGGAGGGGTTAGGAACAGCCTGGCTGAGCGAGGCAGGCTGAGCACTGGGTTCTGCTGGGGAGCTGGGCTGGGTTTACAAGATCTCTGGTGCTGACTGTGCCACCTTAAAATCAAGCTCCCAAACCCTCTCTCACTCTGACCTCCATGACAAGCAGCTATTTTGTGACCAAATCCATATTATCAGCAGACTCCTTGATGGTTTTTTTTGAGATTTCCAACATGTACTTACATAATATAATGTGTAATGCTGCATGTATATGTATATATGGTGTATATATATAATATATAGATACAGACTGCAGAATAGCTACTCAATTTGTGGTGCATAAGCCAAAAGCCCAAAACCAAGAAGAGCAAACGTGATGGAAGGGCATCTGTTTGCTCTGAAAACAGATCTGTTCTGCATCCTGCTTGCTGGCTGCAGCTGCACAGCACAGGCTCACGCCCTGTGAAAATCCTCTCCTTGCTGTTCTTGTGGGCAGGAGCTGCTGAGAGTTGAGGTCACTGGGCACCAGTGGAGTGCACAGAGGCTGAAGCCACCACGGGATGTCTCGTTTTTGCCACCCTGAGCTCAGGGCTGGGGCACAGGCAGGGATGTTCCATTAGTTTCCCATCACCTTCTGGCACCGCCAGGCTCTGCCATCGTACAAGAGGCTGATGTTGACACCAGATCTGTGCACGAGGGCTTTTAACAGCAGGACAGGTTTCCTGCAGAGCAGGCATGGGCAAATGACCATATTTCTGTCAAATCAGCCAGAGCTGTGATACACTTTGTGCCAGCTCTGTGCTTTTATGCCAGATTGATGCCAACTGGGGGATGACAGACAATTCTTGATACAGCACGAAGTGCAAGTGGTGCAGAGAAATGATACCTGATCCAGCAAAAAGCTTGCAGGAACAGTGTGGACTAATCAATGTATTTTAAACAATCTAAGAGGGCAGAATGAATTTCTACTGGATCTGTACTTTGTACCATTCGGATTGTGGCAATTTTGATCTGTTACTGGATGCCCTAGAACTCAATTTATTAGATACCAGCCCAAGAGTCTGTAAACCAAGACCTGCTTGGCATGTCTGTATCTTCTAAGGGAAGAAGATACATCTTCTTGTGGAAGAAAAGTTGTGTTAGGGAGTCTGAGCTGCTGTACCCAATTCCATTCCATGCATACATCACAGAAGTACATAATTCCTCCCATCCAGCACCCTGCCAATGGGGAATGCTGCTTAGCTCTCCATTTTAGAGCTCTCAGCCATGCAGATGGTGCAGAGAAAGAATTGGCTTGGGGTTACTCAGAGATCTCTAGCACAGTGTTCACTTTACAAATACTTTGCCTGCATTTCCTTATTAATCCAAGAACAAAATCCAAAGAAGTATTTGATTTTCAGCTTTAAGGCTTCTTTTCAGGTTTCACTGTGTTTATTGTGAATCACGTGTTTTGGACAACACTATGTTTTTGTGGCTACGATCTGTGCATGATCCCACCAGGAAGGCACAAGACACGTAACTCTCATAACTCTGGAGTGAATCCCTAGAATAGCAGCTGGGTGCTGGGTCAGAATGTGAAGGAAATTAGCAAGTGCCATGTCAAGCACATGTCAAGGAAGTAAAGCCTAATGGATCAGGTGCCTGGAAGCAGGATATGAGCTATTCAGTATAAAATGTCCCTTCAAACTCCTGGGGAGGTGTTCTGCTTGCTGATTTGTTGTGACAGGAATTCTCATCCTTTGCCCACATGAAATGTCATCCCAGCTCCGGTATCAATTTCATGCCTCTGCAGGAAGATCATGGGGACAGAGCAACACCTGCTCTGCTCATCTTGGGGCATCTGGGTTAGGTTCAGGCTTGGCTGAGCAGCACCTGGGGAGGTTCTGCTGCTGCATTAGCTCTGCCTGGTTTTGGGCATGAAGGAAAACCTGTGGTTTTCAGGGCTGTCATTCTGGGATTCCCCAGTTTGATTCTCCCAGCACTAAGGGACAAGCTGGGTGGGATTCTAGCACAGGTGTAGCCATGAGATGTAACTGTGTGGAGAAATGATGCCTTGTCTACCGTCCTGCCTTCTTTCCAAAAAAAATGTGTGCATTTTAAAGCCACTATCTGAACTCATCATCTGAAGGCTATACTGATACCCAGATGGCAGAATCATAATTTTTTGTTCTTTCAAGCTTTTCCCCAGTAGCTTTAAATAGAAGAATAAATTTTCCACAGAGAAAGAATCTTCTATTAATAGCATTAGATCATTTCAGCATTTGAAAGGAAGAAATTAGTTGAGGTTTTTTATAGGGTGTTTTTTAATACTTTCATTATAAGTTCTTTTATTGTGCAGGCAAGAGTGTCCGCCTTCAGAGTTTTAATTACTAGGGGAAAAAAATTCCCCAAGTTCAAAAAACAAATACAGTGAATAAGGTTATGTGAAATTACTTAAAATAAACATCTTCAAACAATCTGGCCCTGTGTGTCAGTTCTCTCTCATGCTTTCATAATCTCATTCCATTGTTGAAATAGATTTACACAGATTGCAGAGGAGGCTTGAAGTCGATTGAAAAGATTTCTGCTTATCCAGTGCACTGAATTGCCAATCAGAGGTGATGCTCTGGGGGGCAGACTCAATAAATTCCTCACTGTATTTTCTCATAACTGAGAAAATTTAGCCAGTTCCACTCCTGTGATCACACATTCTAAGATCTCTCCTCATTTATTAAAGAAAATGAGAGGAAAACAAGCTGCAGGCTTTGCCGCCTTTTCCAAATAAACTTTGTTATTTTATGTAAAACACTGGCATATTCCGAGTGGCAAAGAGCTTTATACACAGCTTCACTTAAAAGCAAAAAACATAAAACATGTTTTGTTCTGCAGTCACCAAAATTCCAGTCATTTATAGCAATGAATGGGCAATGTCAAAGGAACATATGGTATTTTTAGCTCTGCTTCATTACCCAATGTTGTAAATGAACCCTGAATACTTGTAATGTCTAAAAGCTTTCTTGGAGAAGAAAGGCTTTTCCTGCATAGTCTTGATTAAAGTCAGACTGCTCCTGTGCAGAGGCTCAGCAAACTGCACTGAACAGGGAGGGGAGGCTGCAGGATGAGCAGTCAGACCTGAACAGGGGTGAAATGACAGCAAAAGCAGGGCTGTGAAAGCAGAATGGGTGTAGGGAAGGGGAGGAAGGGTAGCCCAGTGAGAAAGGGAAGAGTCTCTGATAGAGAGATGTGATTTCAGTATGCCCAACTCCTTGTCTGACCTCATGGGCAGGAATTTAAGACTGAATCTCTGTGTTGGAGGCAGATAAATTCCAGCCAACAGGACTGAGCCCAGGCATGCTAAGGCATAATCACACCTACAGGCCTAGAAATGCTGTAGAGCTGATGGGCACATTTGCTACCAAGAGCATCTGTTGTTTCACAACATCTTTTTACTGTTGCGTGTTTGTTCTTTGAATCCATTTGACCCCATAGTGAATTTGGTTTATGATTAAGTTGACCTTTTCTTCTTTTTCCTCTCACTGCACAAGATCTTTGACCTGGTTTGCTGTGCCCTGCTCAGTCCAGACATGAACCAAAGGAAGAGGGGTCTGGCTTGTTCTCAGTAAGTTGTGGCATTTCAGAATGAAGGATGGCTTTCTGCCATGAGCTTCCCCCATTGTTTCTAAATATTTTACAGGCAGCTTCAAAGAGATTTAGTTTGGATGTAACTTAGACTGTACAGGAAGGGACAGGCATTGGATGAACTTATTATCTTGGAATGGTGTGGATCAGCGTGGCAAGCACAGAACACCCTCCCAGTTCTTATAAAAGCCTGTGGATTTCAGAGTTTCTTGGAACATCACAGAACCAAATCCAAATTATGCCTAGACCAGTGAAATTCAATACTATCATTACACAAAACAAGCCACAAAGTCAACAGCAGTCTGAAATCTCTGCAAATGCTGGAGAACAATTACATGAATTTCAAGACAGTTGTATGGATATCTTTGTTGTTATTACACTCATAAATGATCTCTTTTTGCAGCTAAGATATTGTCACTTCCTCTATTAGTTCCCATGGAGGTTTCTAGCACAAGGAAGCTTTCAGGAGATTTTTGTGGCTTTTTAGTGGTATCCCCCAAAACACACAGAGGCTCCCTCCTGAGGAAGCAGTTATTACAATATTGTGGGGGGTTCTTGTTTCCAGCTCTCTGTGACTCATGCAGACAGCTGAGAACACAGTTAAAATATGAGTGCTGAAAAGAAACTGAGAAGAGGGAGTAGTTATTCCACTTCTCTTTCTCTTGGAAGAACTAAAACATACACAAATTTAGGTCAGACAGGGTAAAAATATTCCATGCTGGTTTTCCTTCCAAGCTGTTTGGGCTTTGTGAGACATAAAAACAGGCCCAGGATATGGTTGAAATGAACAAGACTATTATTGTTTAACAAAAACCTCATGCATTGAAACAGAAATTCAGTTCATATTCTGTGGTGCTTATAAAATGATAGTTTTGTCAAAGAGCTGGTTATCCCTTTTGTGTAAAAAGTAATAAATAAAGAATTTAAAAAATAGGAGAAGAAAACAAGAAAAGAAAGTCAAATATTCTTGCTGATGAAAGGCAAATGTTGGAAAAACACTCATTAGAGGTTTCTGTCTCAAAAACATGTCCCAAATGAAAATCAAGAGCTGGAAACCAAGGAGTTGTCTGGGACTGTTGGTTTTAAAAAATGTGAATTTAAAACTTGTGGCCAGTAAAATTAACAAAATTTGTACCAAGAAAGAGCCTTCTGTCATGCTTCAGTTTGGGAAATGGTTGTTACATTTTGTTCTTTTGCATAAGCCCTGACCAGAAGAACAGAAGTGCACTCATGTGCTCCCTGGACACTTCTCAAAACTGTAGATTCTCCACATTTTCTTTTTTCTTTTTTTTTTTACATTATAAATCTAGTCTCTAAACATAGAACTGGAGTAATCTTACCTGAGACTTTGCTCAGCAGTGTCTGTACACGGGGCACGGTGCAGAGAGGGTTTGGTATCCCGGGGCACACTGAGGCTGCTCCACCTCCACCCTGCTGGCCCCAACCCCTGAGCTTCCTTGGCAAAGCCATGGGAGAATTTGGAGTGGGGAAATCTTGTGCAACTCAGAGTTGCTCCATCCTGTCCTGTTTGATCCACAGGCTGGTCCAGGAGGAGCAGGACAATGCCTGATGCATCAACCACAGGGTGACACTTAGGGGAACCTGCCAGCACTTAAAGGGAGCTGTGGGGAACTTTTACCAGTAGACTTCTAAAATTTATCTAGAAAAAAGCCATTTCTCAGCAGTTATCATGTATATTTTAGTTTAGCTCCTGGCATTCTTTGACCCTGCTTTGAATAGGTTTCTTCCACTGTGTATTTCCATTTGAGGTTTAACTACTGCAGTCATTAAACATCCTACTTGTCCAAACTACTGCCTAATATTCCTGGAGATTTTAACCATCTGCAGACATATTGCTGAGGTTTATTCTGTGGCTGTTGCAATTGTTGGAAGCAGTTCCACCTCACCAGCCCACAAACTTTCTTCTTGAAAACAACATGAATTTAAAATAGTCTTTACAAGGTATCTCTCCTGTTCTTTCAAATCTAACCATTTCAGTAAACAGTGATGATGTCTTTTCTAAAATGTTTTTAGCAACAATTCTCCAGTTTACATGGAAAGAAGGTTTTATGAACTAAGAAATGAATACAAAGCTCAGTTGTTACACTGAACTGCAAGAATACTGACTCCAGTTAATAAAACCAGTACAATTCTTGTTAAATGCAGGGTCCTTTCTCCACTAAATTCAGTGCACTATGAACATTAGAAGAAAAGCTGAAAGAAACTCATCCATCTGTGCATTAAATTTGCTTTTTCTGTCACAACTTCAGCAGCATTCTAGGAATTCTGAAATTGTTAATTTATGCATAGCAATATTATTAATGCCAAAATGTGTTGTTGGAAGGCCCCAGGAAGGTATCTGCCACTCTGAACACAGGTATTTATAATGGAAAACTGGAATATAAGGACATTTCAGATAAGCTATAATATAGGGAAAAATGCAATACAAAAGAACTTTTACTTTACCAAAAATTTAGGAGGCAATGTCTTGATGAAAGTTGGTGAATTTTGATACCAACAAGTCATATGAATTTGTGTGTGTGGGGAGCTTTTGAATCTTGCAATTTAGTAAGACAAATAATGAGCTTTATCCATCCTGTGGGAAGAAAACATGGGCACTCTTTGTTTATTTTTGGAAGGATGGTTGTTTAGTTTGGCTGGTATTTTTATTATCAAGAAGAATCTTGTTTCCTTTGCACTTTGTGAGGAAAGAGCTCGTTCACTGTCAAGTTGGAGTCACAAGATCACACCAGTGCTGCTTAACAAACGCAGCCAGAAGGTGTTGAGTCCTCAGCAGCAGCTGCTCACAGCCCCACTTCTAACACTGCATTTCTTGCTAATGCAGACACAGCCAATAAATCACATTAGCAGGAGGAATTGCAATTACTTGCATAGTTCTCCCTGCTTGGCTGCTCGGTGACACAGAGAGTTAATGGACAGACATTGCGGTCCTCCTGCCAAATTCTCATTTTGTTGTTGTCATGTGGGACATTGTCTCTCTATTTTTCTGTTTCTTACACAGGCCAAGGATTACAACTCGGTAGTTTGTTTTTCCTAGTTCCTATAATAGAAGAAGGAAACAACCTGGAATGGAGACAGTTTCATATATTTAGAGTAATTTCCATGTTTATCCTTGCTCTGAAGATCCTGCCATTTCCCTTAGGACCAGATTGTGGTCTTGGTTCAAGCAAACAGTGATAATCACTACAGTAAATTTGATAAGCAATTATTTCTCCTGGCCCTCAACCAGTGAAGAATTGAATTTTAGAAGGCATGCTGCAGTTTGTGTAGACCAGTGCTTTAAAACCCTTCTTTGAGCTTTGAGGAAGTTCCATGCCAATGATGATGTTTAATGCAGGATTTAACAGGTGAGAAGTGCCATCACCCTCGGGGACTTGGTAGCATCTGACTACTCTGTGTTTAAGCATAGATGTGTCTTTTCAAAGGTGCTGGGGTTTTGTGGTACCTTGCTTTGGAGAACTGCTGAGTATTTAGTATAATTACCTTGTTGAGAAGTACCAGTAGACAGTGAAAGAAATAAATGATTGTTTAAAAACAATGTTCCCCATCAAGTATTTCCTACATGTGTCTCATATTTACAGAATGTTACATCCAGCAGAGCAAACTGTCCCTAGAAAGTATTTAACCATTCATTCAGGTGAAATGACCTCCCAAGAAGGGTTTCATTACAATTTCCATACCAAGTGTATAAATCACTGGCAGCTTTAGAACAGTTTTACGAGGAGCCACATTGGATGCACAACCTTTGACAACAGTTGAATTTGGTCACTGTGCCTGTTTTCTATCTACTTTTCCCTGTAGCTGTTCTGGTTTATGTCAGATTTTTGTTGTCCAAGTGTTCTTTCTCCCAAATCTCTGTCCTGCCTGCAGAGCCTGGAGTGAGCACCAGAGACTGGTGACTGGGGTGTGTTTGTTGCTGATGGGTGTGAGGAAAACAAGAGTGTGAAGCAGCAGAAGTGATAAAAGAGAAAACAAAACAAAAGGAGATGCTCTTGCATTTCACAGAGCACAAAGAATGTTTTCCATCTGCAGCAGTGGCACTGAACAGTGACAGCAAGAACTAAGAGCTGTGATGTGTTTGAGCAAAGAAGGAAATTATGCATGGAATTACAAGGGCATGAAAGTGCATAGGACATGAGGATTTGATTAATTCTTGAATAGACAAGTTTGGGATAGATGTCAAGTGAGAGCTGACTGTATGTCTGACAGACACAGACTCCCATAAACTGGAGAAGCTCTAAACAGGTCAGTCCTGGGCCATGAATCCCAGGAAAACCAGTGGATGGGTCGCTGCTGGCAAGCACAGTGCCCTTACACCAGTGGCTTCCCTGGTGTCCCTCTAAAGGCAGCTGCTGTCAGGGATATCTGCAGTGGAAGGGATTTGAAGGTGCCTCTTGGAGACAGCCCAGGGTGTGTTTCAGTCTGCAGACTCCCTGAGGATGCTATAAAAAACATCCTTTCAACAGGTTTGCAGCAAGGCTACAGCTAATTAAACAAGTGCAGGTGATGAAAGGCTGGTCCTGCAGTGCAGACAACAGCTCCACTGCTCTGAGGGCATGGCAAGCCTCATCCAAAACATCCCTGTGCTGCCTGTGTCCTGCAGCACAGCATCTCTCCAGGAGCCTGGGGGAAACTGCCCAGCCCTGGGGATTTGTAGTGTGTGTGGCACAAACCCCTGCAGCTGCAGGAGGGACAGACTTGGCACAGGCTGGCTCCCGGCCCTCTGCAAAGGCAGTGCCCATTTAGAAGGATTTTTATTTTATTTGAATGGATTTTTTGTGCATCTGGGGAGATGCTGCTCTCCTCCTGGGGGAGAGGTTTGCAAAAGGCAGCTTTCCCCTCCCCAAAGACACTGTACAGGCTCAGGTAACTGAATTTCCAGTGATTACACAGCAAGCCTTCCTCAGTCTCATTTTCTTATTGTTACTGAGCTCTTTCTTACCCAGGTAAGGCGTGTTGTGGGTTCCTTTATGCAAACACTGACAAACCTATTTTGCTAATGAACTGCTAATGTTACACCGTGCATTGTAAATCACAGCAAGTGGTGTTGGAACTTGACACAATGATCCAAAAGCATGAAAAGTTCCTGATTAATTTCTTTGCACCTTGGCTCACTTGGTGGTAATGCTGGTAGGTGATATGTCAACTTTCCAAAGGAACATTTTCTGGAAGAAATCAAAAATCTCAAGCATACAAAGCATATTTTTATCTAAGAGATTTAGCTGGAGTTGCCACTTCCCTGCTCTCTTTCCTTTGATAAGCATAATCTGTTTCCCCATTCATGTCAGGGAAACCTGGTTTTAAAATCCAAACACTTTGAAGGAGGCTCAGCATGACAAAATGGAAACAAACTTCCCTGGCAAGCACAGCCCCCTCCTACCACCCACAAGTTATGTTCTGGGGTTTTAATTTTATTTCCTTCAATTAGAGAAAAATGTTAAATTGTAATTTAACATCCTAAAGAGCAGTGGAAATTATAGAACAAGGACAAATGGCAAACCTTTGAGTCTGAAATAAAAATGGAAGCTCAGACTTTGGAGACCACATAGTAAACTTGCATTTTCATGCAGAGAAGTATAAAAACAAGCAGGATTTATATCACCCAGCAAAAGGAAAAGTGATTGAGCCCAAGCACAGCCTTTACTGAGGGGAAGCTGAAGCCATAGCTGTCTGTATTTCCCTGCTATTTATCTTTGCATTTTCCCCCTGCCTCCATGGATCTCCCTGAGTCTGCAGCCTGCACGAATTTACTGTGCCAGATTTTCCCCCCAAGGTAACTCAGGGAATGACGTAGATGCCATGTGGATAAACCTGGCCCACTCTCCATCTGCTCCTTGTGAGGTTCAACTCTCGGAGAGATGAAATCCACGGTGGGAAATCATGAACATAAAGGGTTGCAATAAAGTGAAGAATTCAAGCAATTTTTTCCTTGCACCGTTGACCATAGAAAACCTAAAAATTTGGATAGGTAAATGCCTGAATTTGTACCTCAGATCTGTAATTTTCCCTACTTTATTTCAGTGTTGTTTTGGTGTAATGAATACAATGTCTCTGAGAAACAATCTGTGTCACATAAGCAGCTGTGCACCCAAAATCAGCTCATGATTACATTCAATAATTACTGCAGGTACCTTGCCTTTTTAAATAGCTAAGCTGTTAAGAAGTAGGTTTTCTCTTTTACAAAGGATTCTGTGTTCTTTCCAAACCAATCCCAAACAATACTGAAACATTCACCGCTTCAAATACGAAGTCCTTCAAAAATTACGTAAATTTCATGTTCATAAAAAACTTATTTTCTCCTTTAGAATTTTCAGTTCTAATTTCTAACATTCATTCGAAATTGCAAAAATCAAAATACTCTATGTTAAAAAAACTGAAATGGAAACTTCAAACTGGAACATCCTGCTGCAGTTCTCTTTCAAAGAGAGTCAAGAAAGAGAGCATGTCTGCAGAAATGCAGGTGACAGAAAACATTTTTAGAACAAGGAAGAGCTCCATCACAGGAAACATCTAACTTCTGCAATAAAAAAGCTCTTCAGTTTGAATTCTGCTTCTCTGGAACATAGAAGCATTCAAAGGCTTCCAGACACACTTGCCCCTATCCTGCATGTTCAGTCACTGTGGTCAGTCTTTCTATTTTAGCATGCTAAACTAAGGAAAAGGGGAACATTTCCTGCTGCTAATTCCCTTTCAAAATGCTCAGGATAATCTTTACTCTGAAACTAAGACCAGCTTTCTGCCTTCCATGCCCTGCAGGCTCCTCTCACTGGATGACAAGGACCCTCAGCAAGGAGCACCTTGAGGGAAGTGCTGGCTCGGTTTGAGAGTGACCAGGAGGACACAGGAACCCTTTAAAAGCTCAGCTCCCTCTGCGTCATCCTCCCTCACCTCCTTTTAAAAATTCTTTTTAGAGAGAGTCTTGAATTCCAGGCAGCACTGAAAGTTACTGGTGGTAAAGGCACCTCTATCCCAAAAGCCAGAAGGGTCATTTTGATTCCACTCACTGTCTCTACCCTCTGCAGTGGACCAAAGGGAACCTTTATTTCTTTTTTTAGCTCTATACATGACTTGGAGAGAGAGATGCAATGACAGTAAAGGGGAAAACATGCAGAGCTGCACCACAAACCAATTCATCAGCAAACAGAGCACGCCTGCCTTACAAATTTGCCTGCAGCTCTTGTCTGCTGTGTTATTTTTAAACTGCCTGCAGGTTGCAGATTTTTCAGTGGTCCTTCTCCTACCAATGTACAGACAGGATTTAGCAAGGCACAACTTTCATTACCGCGAATTTAAGTTACCAAAATTCCCAGCACGTTAAAATTCAGCATCCGTCATCTTCCCACAAACTTCCTGCTGCATTCACAGGAGGACATCCCGTGTCTCCTGCATGGCAAGGTCAGTGTAACTCAGCCCTGCATCCCTGATGTTCCCAGCTGCCATTCCTCAGCCTGTGGAATGCATCCTGCAGTTGCTGTAATCAGCAGCCCAGGCATCCAGCTACAGACTCTGGCTCATCTGGAAAACCCGAGAAGATAAACCAAACTCACTGAGCCCAGTGCTCCATTTAACAATGCTGTTATCACCCTGGCATGATCACCTCAGCACCAGACCCAGCTGCTGTACGAGTGAGGGCTGTGGGCAGCCCAGGGCACTCTCCCATCACACATCCAGCACACAATTCACAGAACTCCAAGCAAACCTGCCCCACTTCTGTGGGAGGCTGGCTGGGATGGAGGCAGGGTCTGAAACGTGTAAATGAGAGTTTCTATAAGCAGAAAACCTTCACAATCATTGCACAATTCCCACAGAGAGGGGAATTGCAGGAAGAGTGCTCTATTTATGGCACCACAATGTTTTAAAGAAGAAAGCAAGGGGGTGTTTTTCACCACGACTGCTGCTGATGTAAACAGAAGCTGCAGATGCTCAGACTTTCTGAGGGGTCAGACCCTGGAGCCAAATGTAATGAATACTATGGTTTGTTTGCTGCTTCTTTGTTGCCTGGTTGATTCTGCAGCCCAGAGCTGCACTGCAGAGCAGTGCCCGTCACGTTCGAACCTCTCCCCTCCTCTGACTGGGGATGTCTCAGACATGAACCCACTCACACTGCACACCACTGTTAGGAGCTCGAATTACCCCAGCTAGCACTGCAAGGAGAACTTGCCCAACACCATCAGCAGGGGCACAACCACCTTCATTTCCACCCCTTTGGCACACACAGAGCAGGTAACGAGTTTGTGACACATGAGGTGTTTGTTTTGGGGCTGAAGCTCCAGCACAGAAGTCTCAAATGGGTACAGCAAGGAATTTAAAGTGATTTTGGCATAAACAGCCAGTAAGCTTCAGCCAGAGCAAAACCCTGTGGCCCCACAGGGCTGAGGGACTGCCTGCTTGTGGGGCAGTGAGGGCCAAGCATAGGCTGGCCTTGCTGTGCTAAGGGTTAAACTGGTGCTCTCTACCCTGATAGTGACTGTCCCTCATCCTTCCACATTACACAGAGAGTGAAGCTGCTGCTCACTTCCCCCTGCTGACTTGGAGAGTCATGGTTTGGCTCTTGGCTGTTTATATTTTGCAGACATCCCCTGTGTAATTGCATGGCCTGGCCCCAGGCTGTCAGGCTCTGGGAGAAATAACCACATTATTCCACAGAACAGTTAGCATAATTAAAATATTGACTGCAGATTAAAAAAATGTGCTGAATGTTTCACAGAGTGGTTGGAGGGTTGGCAAGCTTTGGCAGCTTGCTGGCTGCAGGAATTGGCTGATATTTAGGAGTGCCTTCCCTTCCAGTAGTCACTGCTGTACGTGGGAACTGCTTTTTGTGCTGTCAACTTCTGATCTCCCAAGCAGCCAACCCACAACCAGGAGAAAATGAACTGACTGGAAATGAGGTGCTCCAAGGGCTCTCTTGTGATTCTCATTGCTGGTGAGACCACTTCCTTGTTATTTATGACTTCAGGGCATCTGCCTTGCTGTGTCTCTATCTGGTTTTGTGTCCATCTCTCCCAGTGCACAGTATAGAAGCTGCATATGGTGAGAAGGACTGCTTGTACCATATGAGAAACATTAATGAAGTTTAAAAGACCACAAAAACCTCCACTGGAACATATGTTTTAGCTGCTATTCCTTCTCTGACATTGGATTTCTACCTGTATTTCATCTGCAATCAAAGTCTGAGGCACAAAATCCTTGCATTTCCACAACCAAGAGGGCAGAAAGGGAGGGAAGAAGCCCAATTGGCAGGGCTGGTGTAAACCACAGAAGCACTGATTCCGACAGGGCACTCAGGGAAACCTCAGTGTTCTTGTGATATCTCCCCATGCCTCTTCTTAGGGAATATCTGGAACCATAAGCATGGCTGGAGACAGGCAGGTTTGGGTTCAAATGATTTCCTGGTTCTTTGTATATCCCCTATCTGGCAAAAACTTAAAATGACCTCCTGCTACCAGTATTAAACAGAACATGTGGGGGATGTCTAACCCACTTTGTAGACACCTACATCCTGAAGGAAACATAGCAGAGTCAGTAAATCAGCTTCTTATTTAATCTTCACTTCCATGCTTGAGAAACTCCTGGCCTGGGAGGAGCAGCAGTGCAGTCCCACAGGCAAGGACCAGGGACAGCTGAGCTGAGCTTGTCCCACTCCACTGCAGCTCCCAGGGACAGGGCTCTGATTCACAGCCTCATCTACAGCTCTTTTGAGATGAGCTAATTCCATGAACATTTCTATTTCCACTCAAGAGGTGTCACAAGAAATGACCAAATGCTATTTCCTGAGGCTTCTATTACAGCTTTAAAGTGATCATAATAGCAAATTAATAGATCTACTCTGCCATGTTCCATTCTCATTGCTATTGCTGTAATCAAGAGCAGCTCTAATTCTTCAAAGCTTATTTCTGTGGTACTTCTCATTTTTGAATATGCTGCTAGGAAAGGAGCAGAACATCTTGGCACTCCAGCTGTGGTCTGTAGGCTACTGCCTTCCTTCTGTGCAAGGCTCATTGCTATTTTCTGCTCTCAACTTAATACTGACCTCCAAATTGTAAATTATAAATATCACCTTGGGTAGGCATCACACGCCCAAAGGCAAAAAAAAAATATTATTACTTTAAATCTCTTGGAAATTAAACCCCCAGATAAACTCAGTGGAATGAGAAAAAAGGTGCTCTAAATTCAGTATAAAGAAAGAGAATTTCACTGGGCATGCATGATGTGTGAGGGGAATTGTTACAGCTTTTCTCTGCTCTGATAGTTCACATAGCCAAGTTTTTAGTTTGTCTCCACTGAATGATTCATCTCTATTACCAATATTTTCAAAATTAAATGGAAGAGGAGGAATGTGTTCATTCCCCTGCTGTGTTTAATAATCTTCCAAAAATTGTTTCCTGTTTACTTGGAAATCCCCACCTCCATGCTGTGATTTAGGCATTTGCACCCAGTTAACTTAAAAACAAAGCCTAGAAAATGCTGGATATGTATGATCTTGCAGTCATAAAGCAATTTATGATAAATGTTGTTGTTCCAGAGAAAAATTACTTGGAGATGTACATAGGCTCACAGCTTCACATTCCTGATTTAAATCATAACTGGTTGTTGGGAAAAAAATACAAATTATTACTCCATTTTTATTTCTGTAACAGATCTGATGGCAGCTTCTCTTTCAACAATTACTGTACTGGTGCTCTAATGCAAATCTCAGTAAAGACATCAATAACCCCATTTAGGGGACTGTCCTCCATGGCACTGGCTGGCACACAACTGTGAATACTCAGTGGGTATTGTTTTGTGCAACAATTGTCTATAAGCAAAACTTAGGGTGCATTTTCAAGGAAAATTATTAAAAATACCTAAATTGATTTTCCAGCTGAAGCATTATCTCTGAATTCCTGTGGCTTGGCTAGACAAAAGGGAAAGAATTTTCCCCTTAGCTTTCTCAAGGAATAAATTTTCACAGTGGTTTTGAGATTTTACTTACATAGCACATATAAAACAAACTCTTATATAAGATTTGCATTTGCTCACATAACTCAGCGTGTTCTGTGTTAGCTCATGTGAAGAGTTCATTTAAAAGGCAGCAATATCCTGTGACCCAGGAACAGAACTGGAAGCTGAGGATTCTGAAGGGATCTGAGCTCTCTCACGCTTCCTCTCAGCTTTTCATAAAGGTCTGTGTTTTTCTAAATGAGCATTACGTTTATGTGCTTAACTGGAGGCCACGTGAGCCTGATTTACTGATGTGTTAAACTTCCACTGCTCTTGTTAAAGCCCTGGGGAACTCTCAGCTGTGACAGCTCCCTGCAGCTTTTGGGAGGACAGTGACACCACTGCCTTGGTGAGCACCTTTGCCTGCCCTTTGCAAGTCAAGGGTTTTGTCTGACAGACTTTTCCTCTCTTCCCCTCTCAGATGAGATGGAGCAGTCCCCTGCAGTGCGTTCTGACTACTTGGTCTCAGGGATTCGAACTCCACCAGTGAGGAGGAACAGCAAACTGGCAACACTGGGCAGGATCTTCAAACCGTGGAAGTGGAGGAAAAAGAAAAATGAGAAGCTAAAGCAGACATCTGCAGGTAGGATGAGAACAAGAGAGGGATGCTGCACAGCAAAGCTTTCATGGGACACATTAAAGATGACCTGAGCCAAACCCAATTCAGAGATTCCAGCATTCAATAGATTAATAATGTTTAAGGTTAGGAGGGGCCCATATAGCTGACTTCCTATATAACACAATATAGTACATTTAGAAGAAAAGGTCAAAATATGAGAGTGAAGCACAAGCCTTGCTACCAGAGTGCTTTCCATGGGCTTTCCATGCCCTTCTCCACACAGGCTACAGTTATGGCCCCAAGTATTGTCACCCCTTTTATTTGGGGTGAAGTTTATATAGGTCACAGTAACACGATGAGAAGTGACAGCAGGGAGCTGCAGCATGTGAAATGCCTTCCCCCAAGCAGCTGCCTCTGAGGGGAAGGAGTCCAGCACACAGCACAGCATCCTCTCACTGGTCTCCAGGGATGTCTCAGGAGATCAGTACAAACTCACTTGCATTTTCCTAAGATGGGATGGTGCAGTACCCTCCACTTGCTCCTGTATCCTGTGGGAGTGTCCCAGTGAAGGACTCTGTCCAAGGCAACTCCAAGGTTAAATTGGAGAGCAGGAACATTAAACAGCAGGGAGGCTCTGAAATACCCATGACTCTGCACTCAGAGTGATCTGACAGCACCTCACATCATAAACCTCAGCTTTACATGTGGTGATTCTAATAAAGGAAGAGGCACAAACAGCTGACAATCCATGCAAAACAAAATCCTTGCAGTCCTTTCCAAGCACACAGGAGCTGGGATTGGAGGGAATTTCCATGTTGCTTTTCTCAGCCCATTACATGACTGCTGTGTTGGTAACTGGTGCTGTGTTGTGCCACTACTTTGTGCAGTGCTGGAGAAGAAGATGACAGCACGGCAAGGGCGGGATGAGCTCATTAAGAAAGGCCTTCTGGAGATGATGGAACAAGGTAAGCAAAAAATTCTTAACATTTTTTTTTCATCAGAGGCTCTTTCAGGACAGTAGGAAATACATATTTGCAAAAGCAGAATAAACAAACAAATAAATAAAATGGTTCAATCCAAAATGAGAGGAAAACTCAGTGTCTGAATTTAAGGCTTGTCATCCTTCAAGCTCCTCCCTGCTGCAATCAATCCACGTAGTAGTTTAGTGTTTGATGCTCTCCCATCTTGAATGCAGCTCTGTCTTCCCTTGGTTTACACGTGGTGCAGCCTGAACTGGTATGTATGTTTTATGTAATTGCTCTAAACCCAGCTAAATCCTTCTGCCAAGAAATCCAGCTCAAGCTGGATAAATATAAACTTCAACATACAGATGCAGTCAGCTCATATGAGCAACCTATGGATCCAAATCCCATCAAATGATCCTAATCTGATGTTTTCAGCTGTTTTTCCAGTAAGCCAAGTTTGTGATGAAATGTGTTACAAGTCTGCCTGCTTTTCATTCCCATGGAAAAGTGAAGCATTTAGAGGAGTCATTTTAAAGCTTTCCTGAGTACAAAACAGGAGTCGGGGAAGGAAAGATGAAGTGTCAGAAACACTCACAAAGGATGTGGTTCTTGTGCTCCAAAGCCCTGACAGATGCTCAAGGGAGACACAGATCTGGGTGACTGCTCTGTGAGATTAACTGAGCTCCCAACGTTATGGACAACATCCCAATTGCCATTTCCACCTAAACAGAGATAAACCCCACAAATCCATCTTTACTTTGAAAGCATCATAGCAGAAAGTACTGTCATGAAAGAGGACTGGCCTTTTGAGTTTGATTAATCTGACAGATAGAAGTTATGTTCTTTGAAAGTAGTAATTGAGTTTCTTTTGTATAAAACAAATGCCATGCCTATAAATAACCCCTGGGACAATATTCAGTCATGCCATGCTGGAGTGAAACTGAGCAACTGAAGAGTCAGAAAAAGAGCATTTTAAACAGGATTTTTTTTCCTATGGGAGTAAAGCAATTTTAATATTTACTCTGTTGGATAATTTAAGTTTTATATTAAATAATCTATCAAGCCATGAGTTTATTCTAAAATGGAAGTTCTTAGAAAGCTCATTTTTAATTCCTGTCCATTGAAGTCTTTGTGTCTCTCATAATTCTAGATAATTAGTTGCCCTATTAGCATATTAGCATTACTGTATATACACGATCTCCACTAGGAACAGAAAAGTTCCCTATTATCCATGCATTTGAAGACATGCATTTCCACAGCTCTGCAAAAAACCAGTGAAACAGAACTTCTGTAGAGCATATTAAGAGGTAATAATGAAGAATCAATAAGCCTCTTGTGTGCATAAAGAACGGTTGGGAGGAAAAGGTGATGCCAAGCAGCAAGATCATTTTAACAAAATTAAAATAGTTGAAATAAATACAGTCCAGTGAGGTGTGAGGACAGGCTGTGCTTTTAACTAGACAGCTGCAAACAGACTGCTTACCTGTCTGCAGGAAAGTTGCCTGGAGCTCCTATAAACATCACACAGATTTCCAGTGCCTCCCTCTGCCCAGAAAGGGAAGAATGGATCACAGTCAACTGAAGGACATTGCAGCTGCCTGCAAGTTATTTTTCTTTACAGAGTGTTGTGAATCTCCAGGGTTATTTTATTATATTAGTAGAAGCAGCTTATTAACTGGAACAAAAAAAAATTGACCCAAATAATTCTCAGTAAATGATTAGTGCCCTACTTGGACTGAGCTGACGTGGCAGCAGTTTCAAGGCTAAGTCCTCGTTTACACAGTTAAGTTGCAATTATCAAAGCAGCAACACTGTGCTAAAAGACTACAGTAAATCCTCAAATCCCTCTATTCCATCAGGCTCTACTCCACTTCCAGGGAGCTGATTCTTGCTTTCATAAATAGCCCAGCTGGGATGATGCTGCAGTCTGAGAAGCCTCATGCATTTGCAGTAGGTGCCATTCAGACCCATAGCACAGGGCCTGTCAGGAGTGTTTGGCAGTGGCCCTGGCAGTGGCCCCTGTGGCTCTGAGCTCTCCCCAGGGCTGGAGCAGGATCTGCAGTGCTCTGGGAGCAGCCCAGGGTGGAATTGCACCGTCCTTGTGTGGGTGATGAGTCACCCTGCAGGTTATGTCAGCCCTTCTCCTCACACAACCCCCAGTCCTGGCTGCCAATTCATTGCGTGGCCTGTGCCACCTCTGTCCCCTTCCGTCCTCTCTGGCTCTGCTCACACAGGGCAGATGCCAGCCTGCCCCTGGAAAACTCCTGAAATGCAGCTTCACTCTGGGCAACCAGCTTAACTCCCTGAAAGATTCCATGCTGCAGGGTCTGGCACACGGCAGGGTTAATGCCCAGCAGAATCACAGCCCTGCTCCTGGTTACCCTGAGCACTGCTGTTTTCCCTCCCTGTGGATCTAAGGTCTGTGCTTTGTCCTGTCCCCAGACCATCTCCAAAATACGGTGTTGGGACCCACTGGCACCCAAAGCAGCACACCCACTTTGATCTAAGCAAAGCTGCCAAAGAACATTGCTGTTGTGTCTCAGAATTCCTCCAAAGGAATATCTTTGCTGTCATCCCTTCCTCAGTCGCTGCACTTCCAGGGCTGGGGTCTGAAGGAGCCCTGTCTCTGGCTGCAGTTCCACTGTGGCACAGCTGCCAGCAGCCTTTCCCGAGGATGTGAGCAACGTGCAGAGCAGAGTTACCTTGCACACATTTAGGGAGCTCCCCCCTTGATGTTTCTCCCCTTTGTGAGCATGAAGCTGATCAGGTTTATCTGTATCAGGGTTATCTGTACTTACAGCTCTGGTAAGGGCTGCCTGTCAAACACCACGGGCAGTGGTTCGTACACTGGTGATTATGTACAGGCTGCCTTCACAATGAGCTGAGATGTAGGCAATGAACTTTTTCCCCCTCCCCTTCCCTGTATCATAGCAACTGTGCTACTGCAAGGGCTATTTTAAGAACAGTAACTTTTCACTGAACGTGATTATGAGGCAGACTGAGTGAGCTCAGTGTGCAGAAATACTGCATCCCTTCCGCAGCATCTCTGGGCCAAAATCTGATACCCTCACCCAAAAGCACAAGAAATTACCCTGCAGATTGCCCAAACAGCATCAAAAAGAGGTAACTGGGAATCTTGCTCTTTTAAATCAATGTTCAAAGAACTTGTAATGATATCATTGCAAGAAAACACAGCCCCTGTCAGGAGCTTCTAGAAAGGAGTGTCCAGGGCTAAGAAACACAAGCTGGGAGGTGAAGGGTGGACAGCAGGAGCATCCAACAGCATGAAGAGCTGCCCAGGAATGGAAGTGATTGCTTTCTGTAGTTTGCAACAGTGATGTAGATCTTGTAAATTCTGAGGGAGTAAAAGGGTAGTTTGTATTCTGAGGACTCTTGCCTGAATAGGAGAATACTAGAAAAGCTTCAGTCATCAAGAAGCGTACAGCTGCAGGGATCACTGGCACAAAAATCTTCCAAAGTAAGCAAAGGGAGCAGTTTCTAGGTCTGCATGAGGAGGGATTTGAATTTCTGATCAGCTCAATCACACAGGACACAGTTTGAAAGCTGAGTTACTAAAACTGTGCTAAAAACCTGCAGCTTGGTAGGGTGTATGAGCAGCCTTTCCTTCCTCCAGCACTGCTGGATGGCAGCGAGTTGTGCATAGAGCCTGACACAACCCAGACAGGTCAGACCAACCTGGGAATGTGCTGCACCATGCATGGAAGGAATTGCCTTCTCCCAGAAACCTCAGATTGCCCATTGCTCATCTCCCACGTGGCAGCTACTTCCAGAGCACAGTGGCCATTTGCTGAGGCAGCTGGATGCCCACAGAAATAGGTGCCTCCTTGAGAAAACTGAGTGGGTTTTTTGTATCCAGATGGGCTGGTGTCCACAGGATTTGCATTACAGGTGGTTAACAAAGAGATCAGGTGCTGCTCTAAGAGAAGTCTCAGTCCCCTGAGCATGAGCAGCTTTGACACTCCCTCTTCTCAAGAGGATAGTGGGGGGGGGGGCTCAGCTTTCACTGCTCATGGTTTAGTTAAGATTAAATAATTTGTTGTTTCAGATACTGAAGGCAAAGCCTGCACTGGTGACGATGCCACGAGGGCGACGCAGAGCGAGGCTCCAGCAGCCGTGTGCCAGGCACTCACCTCAGAGGAGGAGCAGCAGGAGACCACAACAGCAGCCACAACCAATGTGACCTCCTTTGGTGAGGAGCTGCACTTGGATGAGCTGAAAGAAGATGCAGGTATTGGATATGAAATGTTTCCAAAAGGCTGTGAAGTGTTATAAAAATATTTCTACTGAGGACTCGAGTAGGTCAGTGCATTAAGGGGTTAAAGCACCTTGTTCAGCTCAGCCCCATACTAGGTTGATAATTGGTACTTAATAGCAGTGATTTTTGAGGCTTCTACCAAGCTGAGGAACTACACAAAGCTTGGCATGATGAGATTAGTTGAATTATGAGATGATCCAGTCTTGGCATGGTGTCCCTTTGGTATCAGCAGTGGCTGCTGTGAACATGAAATAAGCTTCTCTTAAAAAGATTTCTTAAACTTCTGTGCCAAGCCTGAATTGATTAGTCCTGGCTCAGGAGAACAATGTCAATACACAGCCCACACTGTCCATATCATCACTCTGTCCCCAGCATGCTACAAACACCATGAAGTTCGATACCAGGAGCAGAGATCAGCTAAACCAAGCTCCTTTCATGCAGCTCTGCTCTGGTGAGCTCATCCATGGCAGCACTTCCTAGGAACTGGAGCAGCCAGGCACAACGCAGCAGTTGGAGGGTTCCATTCACTTCCTGACAACCAAGAAGTGCAAAGCTGCAGAGATAATGCTTTATCCTGGTTTGTGAGGACTGTCTTGCAGTGATTATGGATCTTCCTGGCCTCTGGTCAATCTTTCCACCTTCTCCATCTGCCCTGGCTGCCTTTTGTTCTGTCCCATCCCTTCAGGCCCTGCTTTCTGGGGAGTCCCAGCCCCTGGCTGCTTTCCCCAAACTGACCCCTGCCTGCTTCCACCCTCAGAATGGAAATCATTCCCTCATCAGCTGAGGCAAAACCCATTCATCTCCCTGTTCCTACAGCAACCAGATCAAATCTTGACCAGATTACAGCTTTCTTTTCTTCTTTCTCTATTCTACAGCATTTAAACCTGTATCACTAATGAAATTTCTTTCTAAACTTCTAATTCTTACCACTGGGACATACTATCAGGGAAAGATAGCACTAATAAGGTGTCATGTATTTAACCTTATGGCTCTGTATAAACTCACAGTGTGATTTAAAATTTACCTTACAATGTGTTCAAAATCGTGAACTGAAGCTTTCAAAATCATCCCAGTTTCTTAGGTCTTTTTCGCTAATTCTAGTTCCTTTTATTGTCTCCCTGAAACAATCTTTCCTGTCTTCTGTATTTATTTTCCTCCATTTTTTGAGGTGTCATTTTCCCAGGTTCCACAAAAAATAACAATGGGATTACATTCTTCTGTCTTCCTAGTCTGAGAGACTCCAATTTGTAGGAAGTCTTTCTACCTCTCCTATTGGTGGCCTCTAGGTTTCAAAATAATTACTGCTGATCTAGTCTTTATGTGCTTATTTATCCCTGTCTGTAAATCCTAGCATTCCTGTCTCTAGAGAGTGCACCTGAAGGAATTAATTGGGTGGGAGAGCTCTTCAAAATTGTCAGAGTGTGCTGCTAAGTTTATTATAATGTCAAGTTTTTTATAACATTTGCCCTTGAGCTCAATCTGGGCCTAATGCAGTGGGTATCTTTCCAGAAATTCAAACGAAGAAGTGACCAGCTAGAAACAAAATGAATAGATTTGCTTTATACCCAGTGTATTCTATGTCATCCTGAAGATGTGGGATAAAGGCCAAGGAGGGGAAGAGGAGAAAACACAATTTGCAGACTTCATGTTCATGTTAATACACAGAAAAAGAACAGCCAGGGCACAAAGAGGGCAGCTTTTTCCACCTAACCTCACCAGTGGGCTTGGGGACTGTCCCAAGGGGAGGATTTCTACCTGGTAATGAGATGGCATTTTGACAAGTGGCACTCCATGAATAATTCTCTGCTCCAGTAGGAGCCTAGTGCTGAGCACTTGGAATATTTTCAGCAGGATAATATTCACTCTGCAGTATGAAATCTGTTAATGGGTCTGTGTGCTCAACACTCAGGTCTGCCTGACACCACTCCCAGAGCAGGGTGAAGTTCAGGATCAAAAAAGTCTGGCTGGAGCTGGGAGTGTTTGGGATCCAGTTTCTCTGTAGCAGAGGTCTCACTGTGGCTGCTCCTCTGCAGCTGTGCCAAGCAGCCCTTCCAGTCCCAGGGACAGCCACTGATTCCAGGACAGCTGCTACCAGAGAAAGCATTGCTCATCTCAGGGGAATGCACTCAAATCTGACTGATTTTCCTCTCAGGCTCCCAACATCTACGGGGGCTCTTGATCTTTCTCTAATGCAACCCATTAGTGATTCTATTTTTCCCTTCCTCTATTACACATTTTGTCTCCTGTGCAGCGGGCACAAACACCCAAGTGATGTCACCCTAGAACAAGGCATTTGTACAAGGCAAATGTACTAGAAGTACATTTAAAAAAAATTATTTCCTTCTATAATTCACGTAACTATCCCATACAGCAGCTTTCCTGTCATGACAAATTTCACAAGAACTACTGTTAATGATGCATATTTATTCTTTCCTGTCTCTTTTGAATGATAAATACTCATTCCTCCCCTTCTAGGCACACTCATTAATCTGTTTGTCAACAAATTAAATGCCATTATCTTGCCAATGCTATTGTTTCCAACTGCCTGAGTGCCTTGGTGCCTCCCCACGCACTCTGAGCACGAGGCTGTTGAATGTTCATTAATACAGAGTTTGAATTCCCAAGGAGACACAAAACTGAGCCAAGAAAAGATTTGTGATGCAGCAGCTGTGGGTGCCACTGCAGAGAGATTTCAGGAGATGCCCTCGAATGGTTTGGAGTGAAAGATACTCTGGTTAGACAGTGCAGAGTGCCAAAAGGAGTGGGATTTGACCTCTCTCATGTTCTCCATAACCTCAGCTCTGGATCCTCAGCACAGGAAGACAATGACCTCTTGGAGGTCCAGAGAGCCACCAAAAGGATCAGAGGGATGGAACACCTCTCCTGAGAGGGGAGTCTGAGAAAGTTGGGGTCATCCAGCCTGAAGAAAAGAAGGATCCAGGGAGATCTTGTTGCAGCCTTTCAGTACTTAAAGGAGGCTTATAAAAAAGATGGGGACAAACTTTGATAGAACCTATTGTGGTAGAACATGAGGCAATGTTTTTAAACTGAAAGAAGGAAGATTCAGGCTTAATACAAGGAAGAATTTTTTTACAATGAGGGTGGTAGAACACTGGAACACACTGCCCAGAGAGGTGGTAGATGCTTCATACCTGGAAACATTCAAGGTCAGGTTGGATTGGACTCTGAGTAATTTGATCTTGTTGAAGATGTACCTGCTCATTTCAGGGGATTGGACTAAATACCTTTAAAGGTCCCTTCCAACACAAATTATCCTGTGGTTCTGTACTTAGGAGAGATTTAAACACCGATCTCTCTATTTGGATGAGTGTTTCCCCCCTTCTGGGGCAGGGAAAATAACCCTCATGGCTACTGATGAGCCCAGAGTGGCTAGAAATAGAGTTTGGAGGGAGCTTGGCCATGGCTGGGATCAGAGTCAGCCTCAAGCCTCTCTGTGAGTCCCCACACCTGCCAAGGCAGAGATCAGGACATGGAACAGAGTGAAAGCCCAGCAGTGAGGTGTGAGTCTGGGCACTGCCAGGGCAGCTGTATCTGAGTAGAATTCAAGGATGCTAATTTTGGACTTCATCACTGAAATTCCACCTGTGTCCTGCTTCAGCTTCATGCTTTTCTGGATCTATTCCCCTGTGCCCTCATCACAGCCTGGTCAATTTGATGAACTGTTCAGTGATTCAGCCTGCACTAACTTTCACAGCTAAGTGCTTTTACCATCCTTGCAGAGACAATCCTGAAATGAGCAGTGCTTCACCATCTCAAACTAGGGCTTTGGAGACTGATTTCTTTTCTTAAGTACTTCACCAATTCCCTGTTCCACTCTAACTGCTCAGATCCAATAGCCAATCTTTTTTTGTGGCAGGTTTTTTTTGGTTATCAACTTTAACCTCAGGAAATGCTCAACAGCTCTGGAGTCAGGTATAGTAAAAGAAGACTCAGGAAGCAAGTTGAAATCATGTATTAAATGATATAAAAATCATATTGGGAAAGTAAACACACACATCAACTATTGGAAAGTCAGTTTTTAGGGAGTATTCTGGGTTTCATACTCTTTGCCCTTTGGCTGTCTGTTCCTAGACAAAAGAGTACTTGCCCAGGAACTGTGCCACCACAGCTGTGTGCTCTAAGAAAATTCATTGCAGCTCTCAAAAATTGCTTTGACTTGCTATCTTCATTATTAAAAGAAAGTGGAAAAAGGGTTTAGGGAAGTAAAGGAAGCTCAGCAGTTTTCTCAAGAACATCAAAACTAACATTTCCTCAATATCCTTTTACATTTTATTCTTCACCTGCCCTGGCTGGTTGGTTGTTTCACACAGTTACTTTCACTGTGGAAAAGATGTGTTTCTAGCCATGTGCCATGTGTTCAGTTTTTCTGAATGTTCCTGGCATTGTCCCCTGGCCTATCATTATTAACTTAATTAATTTTACTCATCTTCCCACTAGCCAAGAAACCTTCAGCACCCACGGAAGAACTGGAAGATGCCAGCCTGCCAGCATCTGAAGACAGTCCACAAGCCTTACTTGTACCTGAATCCACAGATTCCCCCCAGAAGCAGACAGAAAGAAACCCAGCACAGCTTCCCAGCCCTCCATTGCTCCCAGCTCCACCACCTAAGGCAATCTCCAAAATCAACAAGAGCATAACAGGTCAGTCATCACTTCTCAGTAAAGAGCATTTCCCCATCCTTGATGTAGTGTTCACCTCCACAGCACTATGAAATCCTGTTCTCATGTCTTTTTGGAAGCCCCAAACTGCTGAGAATCAGGCCAGTTATACCGAGTGAGCAGTAACCATGTCTAGCTGCCTGATAAGAATGCACCGATCTTTGTACTTCACGTATTTATCTGAACCTCTCAGGGGATTATTTGTTGTGAGTCTATAGCACTAAACACACATAAAACAAATCAAACCAACTGCAAACATCTGCTGAACCACATGCTCGTATCGATATGCCATAAAACAAAAGGAAGATTTAAATGTTTTCATTACCTGGACTCCCACTGGAGAGCAGGACAGCAGCCAAAATCTAGTTCAAGTCAAAGGTTCTGCAGAGGTTTTCTGTCTGAAGGGTTTGCTCTCCAGGGCAGATCTAAACTAGAGCTATGAAATCTGCTCTTGTTAACAGAACACACAAGAGTGATACACCTGGCAGTCCTCTGTGCCAGACTTCACTGAACGTTTCCAAAAGCAATTCCCCTGGGCCTGATTTTTTAACGTATTGCCAATGTTGTTACATTTCTCAACATTCTGGCACTGCAGAAAGGGTGCTAAAACGAGAATGATTTTAGTTGGTTCCAATTTCAGGGCCCCTACATATGGTAAAAGCAGTTAAAAGGGCTTTATTGCAAATGAGAATCAAGTCTTGACATCTAAATGTCAGACCTGTTGGATATTTAGACTTTTAAATGATGGCCATTATGTGAGCCCTGATTTGCATCCATGCTCATCATCTGGCACAATGAGCAGGGTTTTCAAAGTCACCAGGGAACAAAACATCACAGGGACTCTGTGACCTGACCACTGGGGCTTATAGAAAATATTGAGGTTTTCAGTCTCTTTAAAGAAAATTACAAGTATTTGTTTCCCATGGAAACAATCATACTTTGTCTGTGCTTAAAAGCTGTAATAACTCAAGTGGGAGCTGGATTCAAACCAGTAATTTAGTGCTCCTCAGGAGCTGCTGTTCAGGTTATTTCACTGTCCTGTGCCATGGGTGAGGCTTGAGCCTCCCCTTCCATCCTGCAACAGGGACAGGCAGCCCCAGGCCCCCTGAGCCTTTGCTCAGCTGAGAAGGCCATGCTTGGCATCAGATGTGTTTGGAAAGCTGACCCATGCCGGGTATTCAGATTAAACCTCCACTAAGCACTTCAGAGCATTCTGAGTTCAGATATTTTGCTGCTTACCCCAAGTGTTTCTGGTAGCATCTGAGATATTTTGAGTTTGGGTATTTAATTCTCATTTACATCTTCCACAGAGAAGAACTTTTAATTTTCTCAATGACTCCAGTAACTCTAGACCCTTTTCCAGTAGTGATTATACATGTTTATTTTTGTGGGGATGTGGGGGCAGTGCAAAGTTAAAATTAAACGAATACTGTCAGTGAGTGAGAGGAAATACAAAAGTGTAGGGAGAGTGAAAGGGCAATTATGAAAGATAAGGAAGATGAAGAGGTTGGAAAGCTCTTTTGTGTTTAGTTTTTTCCCCCCCTTAACAGTGCTAGGGATGCTGTCAGCAGAGGAGTAAGTGAAGCACCAATTAATCAGAGAGAGGAGGAACAGGGCAAGGTGCCAAGACATCACTGCACAAGATTATTCACTGAACATCTCTCATTGCTGTCATCCTGCCTGTCCCCTGGCCATGTGACACCCCTGGATGTGGCTCCGCCCCATGTCACATGACACCCTCAGGGTGATGTGGCTCCGCCCCCGGCCACGACACCCTCAGACTGATGTGGCCCCATCTCTGGTCACGTGACACATCAGAGTTATGCAGCTCCACCCCTGGACACGTGAAACCCCTGGAGTGACAGGGTTCTGCCCCTGGTCATGTGACACCCTCAGAGTTATGCAGCTCCGCCCCTGGTCACGTGACACTCTCAGAGTTATGTGGCTCCACCCCCAGCCACAACACCCTCAGTGATTTGGCCTCGATCACATGACTCCCTCAGAGTTATGCGGCTCCACCCCTGGACATGTGACACCCTGAGTGATGTGGCTCCGCCCCAGACACGTGACACCCTGTCACCACATGGCCCCGCCCCTCAAACATGTGGCACCCTGGAGTCACACGGCCCCGCCCCTCAAACACGTGGCCCCCGTGGCGGGGTCATTAGGACAAATAAGGTGTGATCTCAGAAAATTGTCAATATTGTCCGAAGCTGCAATGAGGACGATATTGGCCCTTGACCTATTCCATGAACAAGCTGGTGTAAAGGCAAAACAAAAGTCTCTTCATTTCCTGCTTTAGGGTTGAGTTGAACCCTGGTTCTTGCTCTGAGGAAACACAGACACCCTCTCTCTCCATGCAGAGGATGAAGGGGCTCAGGACAGGTGGTTTTGTCCATCCCCTCAGTGGGCAGCAATTGATCATAAATGTGCTCTGTCCATCTCCACAGTAGCACAGAGTCAAACTGCCCTTGAGTACCAAACCCCATCTTTGCTCAGCAGAGCTTGCCTGTCTCCTGGCTGGAGTAGCCACCCTGATCAGTGCAGGAGGAGCTCCGGGCTGGGAAGGTGTCTCAGACATTGCACATCAGGTACCCTGACTCTTGGAGAAATGCCCCTGAGCTTTCAGACTTTCCGGATTTTAAACAGGGTGAGTTCTGGGCTAGTTTGAACCCCTGTCTTCATGGAGATGAACAAAGCCATTGCTAAGGTTTCTGGGCTGGAGGGACACAAATGTGCACAAACACCCTCTAAAGGTGAAAAAAGTAATGTTAGAGCTTCCCTAGAACAAGAGAGATTTTATTGTGGATGCAACTCCCCTTGCTGAAGGATGCTCACCTCCTCACCTCACAAACACGAAAAGAGACCAGGCTTAGTGTTGTCACACTGATTTTCAGTGTTTGACTTTGGTTATGATTTCAGGAGCTTAAGAAAATGCATGGTTTTGGTAACCTTTATGCAGGACGCTGGCTCTGAGAGGAGATATTTAATAGCTAGCTAGAAGTTACTATTTTTTGCCCTCTCCAGTTTTATAGCAAGCTACTCTGCTGACTGGAACCAAGTCCTTGTTACAGGACTACTTCAGGATAAACCTGGCCTGAGCAGAAGTTTTTCTCTGCTATGAATTGAAGGATTTATCTCAAAAGAGTAAAAAAAAGAAAAAATTACCTGTGAAAACATGTTTGTACCAAAGCTGCTCAAGCTGTGCCAGTTTAAATTCCTGTGTGAAGCACTAGGTGGCAACAAGGGACAAGAAATACTGTGGGATGAGGCACTCGCATTGCCTTTATCCACCCAGCCCAAGCTGCTGATATAAACAGCTCCATATGCCAGAGGCTTGGGACACAGATATAGGGGAGGGGAAAAGGGGAAGAGGACTGCAGAACAGAAAAACTAATCCGAATCTTTTTCAGGCCAGATGTTCTATTATCCTAAGAGATATTGTGTGAAGCCACCAAATTTACAACCAGGGAAATGTCCACTGTGCTTCAGACTCAAATGCTAGGAAATGTATCAATCACTCTAAATGTATAACTCTAATTTCAGACAAAAGGTTTACATTACATAGAAAATAGCTGAATCTGGGGCTAAAAAGAGATTAGATTGCCCCACCCTTCTTTTTTCTTGTTAGTGCTCAATACCCCATCTTTCATTTGGATGTCATTTGGCAAGTTTTGTTATGCAAACGTTATCTTCATATTACAATGATTTTGGCATTTTCTCCACGGGCATATGAAAGACAGAGGTCTGGGCTGTGCAGCAATCACACAAGAGCAGCTAATGGACACTGGTACATTTTGTCCAGACTCAGAACCACAGGGCATAAATTTTAATACAGTCTGCCAGAGTCCAGCAGAGAAAATATGAGATTGGAAAGCCACCACAGCCCAAGCCTTTGGTGGTTAGGAGCAACAGTGTGGGCAAGCAAAAATGCAGTAGTGGGATGGGAAAAAGGAAAATCTGATCCTTTGAGAAAGAGGAGAAGTGTGAGAGGCATCTGTTTTACTAGATTAAAGATTTGGAGTGGTGCAGCAAGACCCTTTGGATTCAGTTACTCAGCCAGTTACCTCACAGCAAGAGCAAAACATCACCATTTATCCTCTGTTCAATACAACAAATTAATTTCAGTGCAGAATCTGTGCAGAAGAAAAAAAAAAATAAAAAAAGGCATAGCAAAACCTCTTCCACTCTTGTGTTTTGACAGCAGGAAGTGAAGTGGATGATCCAGCCATGAAATCTCCTCCTTCCACCATCCTGAAGAACTATGTCATTGTCGGTTCCTCCCAAATCTCAGGACAAGCTGCCCTCTTCCACCCCTCTGGCCAGAAAAGCTCAGAGCCCCATGGCAGAGGCCAGGTAACAACGCCCACCGGTTCCCCTCACCTGGCTGCTGTTCATCTGCCTTTACCTCCCAGCAGAGTCATTGAAGAACTCCACAGGGCTCTGGCCACCAAACACCGGCAGGACAGGTACCTACAGCCTGCAGGCTACAGGGCTGCATGAGGACACTCATCCCACCACATCATCCTTCCTGGAAAATGTTCCTATCCTGTTGTTAGCATTTTAATTGCTGCTACAGCTTGGGTTTGCCTTCCTCATGATGCCACTGCTTGGAACAAACATCCCTGGTTAAAGTGCTTAATTTGGCAGCTACTTCATTGTATGTTCTTCCTTTATAAGGAGGCTACTCTAGCACAGGAGTAGGTTTTCAAACAGGTGGAATCACATGATAGTCCTTGATCTACTGCAAAAGAAAATCTCCCCACAGGATACCAACTGAGAGTAGCAAAGGCACATCCTGCTCCAAGTACTCTACACATGAGAAATGCTGCAATTTCTGTGTTTTTTGGCTGACACAGGAGCACATACAAGATCCATTTTTAATACAAATGTTTTTGTGGGAGTACATTGTGTGCCTTATCTGGGTTTCATTGTAAGCCTTCCTGTATATCAGAGGAGGACAGAGATAACCTTTGCCATCCCAGAGTCTTTGAGTGAAGTTTATTATTAGAATAATTTCTCAGTTCCCTAACAAGTACTGCTCCAGGGAACAGATTCACATAATGTCATTTCCAGGCCCTGTTAAACCTTTGCCATGATCATACAATATCACATAAGTATTTCATGCCATGCATGTTTTACATCAGAAGGACGTGTTGTTGTGGGGTTTTTAATCACTACACTGTATGTTGTGACCATATATCAAAGAAAAACATTATTCACCACTGCTCCATGTTGCATTTTTAATGGCAGAGGCAAGAAAATAGATCCATTAGCCATTCTCAACTTGAAAATGCCATCCTGTGTTGGGCCATGCTGAACTCCATGCCCTGCCCTTTACGAGCTGCAGGATGTTTTTCTCATTCTCATGTAAGTTTCTACTGCAGCAATAAAACTGTCTTTGTAAAGTCTGGCCTGTGCATTCTCCACCCACAGCTTCCACGGAAGAGAAAGTAAAGGCTCTCCAAAAAAAAGAGTGGATGTCCGTCCCTCAAGAACATCAAGTATGGAACGCAACAAAGAGAAGGAGAACTCGTTGAGTTATGGCAGTGACTCAGAAAACAAGAGGAACTCAGTTAAAGAGTCAGATGAGAACAAAGAAAACATGATCATGAACTCAGAGCTCAAGGAAGAGTCTATTTTTTATCAGGATGAGGAAGTTTTGAACGACTCTGTTATTTCTGGTAAGGATAGTCACTATATTACAAAGACACACTCTCACAACCGAAGGGAGTGCTCTAAAGGCAGCAGAAAATATTGGAAGGATATATTCCTTTACTTGTTACATCAACCTTTTGAAGGAATCCTGGTGGAAAGCTGAAATTAAATTGGAGTCACAGTGATTGTCCTCCAGGCAGCGTACACTGAGATGTATCACTGTGCTTTACCCTCTCAGTTACTGGTGCACCCTTGGACTGCTCTGTTTGAAGAGCAGCACTCCAGACATCCCACTGTGAGCAGCCAGAGCTTTCTGTACACCCAGTGCCAATGCTGGTGCTGCCCTGGAATTCCAGGACTGTTATTCCATGCAGCAGTGGTACACAGAAAAGTGATAGAAACCAATCAATCTAGGAAGGACAAACATGTAGAGAAAATATCTTAAAGTTTCTCTCCATTTGGTCCATTTTACCCCTTCTTGAGACATATGGGGAATGCATTTTATAATCCTGTGCAATTATTTAAGTGAGCTTTGGCAAAATAATCAGCTCTCGTTAGAAAAATTTGTCATTCAAGGTTTTTAATGTTTTCCATGTTAGCAAGACAGATTCAATCTGAAATGAATCCTTCACTCTCTTCATGAATGCATTAAAAGAAGGCAGGCAGAGAACAATTTATCAAAAAATAATTGTTATAGCAGATGAAAGATGAATTTTAAAAGGTGTCTTTGAAAGCATGAGCCAGCAGACAGGACGTGAGTTTTGCTGCTGTGTCTTAAGACACCAAGTAATAGGACAGACTCCTGAGGTAAGGCAAAAGAAAAGAGTCCCTTGTCTAATTGCTATGTGTTTAAGGATAGCTTAAAACATGAAAAATACCTTTTAAGTTCTATTTTTTTTCTGGCTATGTGTGTAAAAGTGGCCACCTTTGATAAAAATTCTACAAGCTAGAGGCAGCCAGGCAAAAAATACATTATCCCCTAAGAGCAAAACCAAATTGGAATATTTAACTATTGAAGGTGAATCTATATTTAGCAAATATTTATTCTTTATTATGATGATAGGAGGGCACTGGTTACTGTACAAGTGTCAGTGATATCTAGAAGCAGCTCTGGGCTTTCTACAGTAAGTGCCTGAGTTTGCTTCTAGTTTGAAGAAATCTGGGCTAGTTTCCAAGTCAAGGAGTAAAACTATCCCTTAATCCCCAGCTGCTTTGCAATCCCTGTACTGCCTTGGAAAGTCACCTGCTCTGCCACTGCCACCACGACAGGGAACAGTGCCACAGCCCTGTGGCTACAGGGGGGTACAGAAAGGTCACATAACTTTGGAAAAAGTGAGAGATTATGCTTTGGTTTTCCATTTGTACTCAATAAATCATTATTTGAAACCTCTGAAAGACAAGCTTAAGAAACAACCTTACTAGAATGTAGCCCACACCTGATAACTGGTGCAATCAAGGTCTGTCCAGCATCAGGCAGTGTTAGGATTTGCTTTTTGATTGATAGGACAGTGAATATGATAAAAAGAACAGTAAACATACAGGAAATTAACGTCACGATTCGACTGAATTAAACCAGGAAATTTCTGCAGGAACGTGCAGCCTGAACATGAAAAGGGTGTGGATTTCCCAAGCATTTCTTGTTGACCTAGCTGAGGTGTGATCAATCATGAAACAATCCAGCCAAAATCCTGCCTGAGATAGATGGTCAGGGGGCAGACTGGCAATGAATGTGCCTGACTGGCCAAGAAAAATAACCCTTAGAAAAAGAATACTTAAATAAGGGGGTTTGCAAGTTCAGTTTCTACTGAGGTAGTGATCAGGAAGGAATTTGCCTCAGGGTGCTGAGTGGGACTTTACTTTCCTCTTTGTTCTCTTGTTTTATTCATGTACACTTATTCTCTTTTAATATTTAGATTTTGTATGTATACTTGCATTTTAACCTGTTCTGGTAAATTATATTTCGTTATGAACAGTCCACCTTTGATTGACAGAGGGAGCTGACACTGTTAATGAGGATTTTGACCCAACTTCCTTTAAAATCAATGTCAAAAATCCTATAGATTATATCACTTTCCATGCCCCCAAGGTGCTCTGTCCTGGGACACTGCAGCAGCTCCCATGGACACACAGAGCTCCTTGTCTGGAGATCTGACATGGCCAAATTCCTCTTATGACCTCTATAAGATACTCAGGTGAAACTGGGAATGTGTGCAGGGATTTTTCTAGCCCTGAGTGTCCTTCAGGTTGTTTCCAGCCGGAATTCTGTTGGGTCCTCTGCACCCACTCCCAGCGTGGTGGAGGCTTGAGAAACCCTGTCAGAGTCCCAAGTCTGTGGCTTTGTGAGCCAAATGCTTCTGATGGAGTCAGATATTCAGTTAGCAGAAGGCTCCCTGTGGCAGCAGCCAAGTCATTTAACTTCCCTGCCCATCTGTTAAATGTATATCTGCTTCTTTGGGCAGGGCTGTGTGCTTTAATTTAATTAATGCTTGCAACAGACTGTGAGAGCATTTCAAGGAAGGTGCTAAATAAGGGCACAGCATTTGGGTTCCAAAAAGGGGTTTTGAGTTGATTATGGTTTCTGAAAAGTTTAACTTTAGATCAATGCAATTACCAAGAGATTTTTCACTGCTCACACAGGGATACCAAAATTACTCTGCCCCACTCTTTCCAACAGGTAAATGTGGGAAGGAGATTATACAGACTCCTCCCCTCTGCATAAAGAAATTTGAGATCAGTAGTGATAATAATAATGGAGGAACACAGATCCCTAGCAAATAAAACCCCAGTATTTGGGAAAGAGAACCTATTCAGGATTTAGAATCTTGCCAGCCTCCAGAGCATCCTTTAAAAAATAGACTTTAATCCTATCTCAAATGCCAAACAATAATACCAATTAAATGTCATTTTCTTTAAAAATGAGGTGACCTTCTGTAGAAAATGTGAAGCATTAAATTTAAAAAAACCCAAACCCTTTAAAGCAAAAAAGAACCAAAACAAATTAACCTCCTATTACACACTGTGCTCCCAAGATGAAACAAAGATTTAAGTCAGTTCCTGCATGCCCTGAGGAATATATTCCCTCTGCATTTGCAGTGGTTTTGTGTCTGAGCCCTGCTCAGCTGTAGTGCTTTCTGACATTAAAGTGTACAACTGCTCCTTGCACAGCACCACACAGATCACTGTCACTCTGTGCCATTCCTGCTCTCCAGAAGTTCCTGTTTCATCCCCAGGAGCTGCCTTTCTAATAACTTTCCTTTCAATGCATGTCCCAGGTACTTTGCCAAGAAAATGCAAGAAAGAACTGCTGGCAGTAAAACTACGGAACAGACCAAGTAAGCAGGAGCTGGAAGACAGGAATATTTTCCCAAGGAGAACAGATGAGGAAAGACAGGAAATCCGGCAGCAAATTGAAATGAAACTCTCAAAGTAAGTGTTGTGAATTAGAACAGGGAGGAGCCTCCTTTTACAAGGGAGCATCCTCTGAGCCATGTCAGATGAGGCACTGCCACCCACCCCCAGGTCCACTGGCTGCAGGGAGCCATCCACAAACCAGTACAGTGCATTTTCAGCTGTTAATCAGCCACAGGAGAAAAAGTCCTAACTCCCTAACTTCAGTCAGGATTGCCTTGACTTCAAGGGAAAACAAGACAGAAGTCGATTTGGGAGACAAAATCCTGCCAAATCTACCTGCAGCTCTGCTGCAATCAAGACTTGGGGGTCCTCCAGAAAACTCAGTGCTTTAACAAAAATAGTACAATTATTTATCAAGCAGATTTGGCTTTGTCAGCTCTAGCTGAATGTGAGGATAAAGGGAATTGTTAGAGCTGCATATCTGCTTACCCAAGGGAAAGCTGCTGCACTGGTGCCTTAAGGCAGCATTGCCCTCACCTGAGGAAGGTGCCTGTGTAAGTCCAGCTGCAGGAACAGCAGGGATGTTCTGGTTTTGATCAGTAACCAGGGCAACAGGGGAGAGCTGTGAGAGAAACAGCATCACTGATGTGCAGCCTAAAGCAAAGAGTGAAGGTAACTGGGAGGCTCAGACTGCACCATTTGGGTTTTGTGTGTGCTTTTTTAAGAGCTGCATTTGGATATCTGCAAACATGAATATTTTAGAGGAGACAAAGTGGATTGTTAAATAATCTGTGCTATGCTGCCCACACGGGGACAGCGAGCACTGCTCACCGCCAAAATGCTTGGAATTAAATTGGGAAACATGAATAGAAGTTCATTTTCAAGGCTTATTAAATATTAAATATCTCAAGCTTCTCCTGAAAGAAACATTTATTGATATTTAGACTAACTCATTCATGTGCATGCTTTTGATTAAACTTTACCTCCGGGGAGAGGGAATGAGAACAAATGTGTGGATCAGAGCACAAGTCCTAATGGACCAGAGTTTATGGAGGAGAACATCTCTGCATTCACCACTCCTGCCCTCAGCTAAGGAACAAGCTGCTGAGGGAACACAGAGGAGGTTTTGGGTGCCCTTCGTGGTGCCCCTGCAGCAGCAGAGATGGAGTTCTGGTCCCTGCAGTCTCAGTGACTGCACAGCAGCACTTTGCACCCAAAGGGGAGCAGTGCTTTGTGCCAAGGGCTGCACAACTCAGTGCAGGCGGCAGACCCTGTCACTGGAAACATGCACATCCAGACAAGCAGAAAAGATCCCCCTACAATGTGCATTGAGTTCCAAGAGTTACAGACAGAGCAGGTCATAGGTGTGTTCTATTAATACCCATCACCTTAGGAAGCAAAGATGGGCCTTGATCATCCTGGCCTTGTGCATACGTTTCAGGGAAATACCTCACATTGCACCCCAATATCATTAATTCCATTATTTTGGCCATTCAATAACTCATGAGATCTCTTCATATATCAAGAGCCTAATTTGATTTCTTTAAAATACATAAAAAATGGTTTCCATGCCACTGCATCCTTAAAACCAAGTTCAACCATCACAAACTATTCACTGAATGAGAAGATTGTCATATCCAGCCCCATCTCATATTGCTGAGATGCCTAGAAGGTCACATCTCTTTTCAGCCCTGCCTGACTTCTCATAGTGTGAAAGGTCTGATGGAACTGCAGCTTCAGGTGCTGTAACTACAGCCTTTACCCCTTTATTTCCATTTACCATTTGTCTTGCTTAATAGTGAGCCTAAAGAAATACTGTAAGGGAAGCATCCCTAGAGTCAAGTATCAGTACAAGGACTTGTAGAGGACACTGCTGGACAGTGAAAGGGGCTGGTCACCACCAGGACACAGGAAATTTGCTGTGTGTAAGTGAATGCAGCTAAGGGAGCCTCCCCTGCCTGCTGTGATCTCATGCAGCAATCTGGGGTGCAGCCCACCAGTGTCACTGGTGATGTCTAGAGGATGGCTAAAAGCCATCTTTGTTCCAAGTGTTGGAAGTCAGGCCTTAATTTGGTTCCTTCTTCCCGGAACGTGGAAGATTGAGTGCATTTTGGGGAACAGACGGCACAGAGATTGCTGCAATAGCCAGGAAAGGCAAAACAGATTGGGAGCAGTCTCCCACACAACTTGCAGCACATATGTGCTGGCAGAGCTCAGCTCAGCTCTTAACTCATCCACCAGAATAGAACATGACCGTGCAAACAAGCTCAGGTGGTGGATGAATGCAGGAAAATATTTACAACACCATGAAAAGCAAGTGGGTGTCTAAAAAACTCAACAGCCAACCAACAAAGTAAAAATGTATTCTGGCAAAGGCCAAAGAGCCAAAGCACTAGAGATATCCCTTTGGAGTTTCTGACTAGGACTCACTCCATGAAACCCAGGCCACCTCAGAACCTACACTCAGAGCAGAGCCTGGCTGTGGTGTGGAAATGAAACCAGACTGGGAAGAGTGAAATTCTTGGATGAACTTTTCAGGTGTTTGCACTCATTCATTTCACTGGTACTTGTGCAGCACAGTCTCTGTGTGACAACTTGGAGGTTTATAGCTAAGGACTGTAGTGCTGGGGTGGAAAGTGCTGCCTGGGAGAGAGGATCCAGTAGAAATGCCTGTTCTCTGCAGGGCTTTGCCACTACCTGTGCAGAAAAGAGCACTACGTTGCTGCTATTGCAATTGTAACACTTAGATAACAGCAAATCATGAATCCAGTGTACCATCAGGCTATAGATCTTTGTTTAGCACAAAGAATGATCCATGGCCAGATTAGCAAGTAGTTATTCAATGGCTGACTGCATAAGAATGGCACATAACCAGGCAGTTGTTAACAGGGTCGATATTTTTCAGCACAGTTGCAGTGGTTTGATGGTCTGTAGCTGTCTAGCAAATTGCCTCAGCCCCACAGCTAACACAGCCTTGCTCTGTACTCTGGAGGGAAAGATGTACTGACAAAGATAATGTGCAAAATACACCAAATAATGATGTTTATCTAGCTTTTAAAATGGGGAGACAAAAGAACAGCATCCTCTCAAAACCGCTGTATTATTTAAGTGGTTCTGGTTGTAACACATTTCAACAGCAGCCGTGAACCTGCTGAGAAGAGCAACTCCCTGCTATCACTCTGCTGGGTGTTTATAATGTCAAAGTTAAAACCCCTATTTTCACTCACTTTCCCACTCATTCCATCTCAAAAGAGAGATTGGGAAATTCTCTATTTTGAGACAAATTCTACTTTTACAGCAGTGCAAATCTACCGACTTCAGATTTATTATTGATTGACGGCAGCATGAGGAGAGATTCCAGGATTCATTTATGTGCATCGCTGCTTTTGAAAAGTGTATTTCCTGTATTTCATTCTCCCAGCCAATTTAATCTACCACTTGTTGCCGTGGAAACATGGACTTTTTCCCTCCTCCTCCCTCCAAAATGGCAGTATTCCAGTTTTCCCTATGCTGTAGTGCTTCCTTTACTAATCCATGCATCCCCAGTGCCCCAGAGCATGGTGCACACTTGGAATACTCTACTGTGCATTAGGCAACAGGGCTCCCAACAGGTCCTGGTTCCATTATTATGTGTTCAGAGCACAGATAATAAGCCCTCGATGGAATTCAGTGAATTGAGAGCTCTTTGTGGCACAAGGCAGAAAAGACATTTGCAAGTACAATTGTTTGCAATATCTGCTTCCTGTCTCACAGACACACTTTGTTCTAGCAGGGGTTTCAGCTGAAACCTGGGGGAGTGAAAGACTTGCTAGACTGAAGGGTGACTCAGGAAAAGGCTGTTTAATTAAATTCGATATCTTTTTAGAAAGTTAATGTTTGAAGTGTCTAAGTGGCTCGTGCTTCTTGAGAATATAACCACGGTTAAAGACACTCCAATATAACTTAATGTCTCAATGAAAATATGAATTCCTGGAAAAGATTATACTTGTAATAGTCACTTCATGTGCTGCTTCACCTCCTCTGGTATTTGTACAAGTACACATGATGTGTGAAGTGGCACTTAAAAGATGGTGGAGACAGGTTTCAAATATAGAAACGTGGGCAGAGGAGTCAGACAGGAAGAACAAAGGGTTTTTGTACACAGAGAGGAACCAAAACATGAGCACCTAAAGCTGACCTTTACCATACTGAAAACATTGGCTTAGGTAGGTGGGTGATGCTGGGCCAAGGTTTCTTGGCAACAAAAAGTAAAGAGAAGGCATCTTTATTCAGTTGTTACCACATCTGGAGTCTGTAGTTGTAGTGCTGCCCTGAGCTTCTTGGAGAAGCATTTTCAAGTTGACTCACCCAGGAACTGCAGATGTAGCTAAAAGCACACCCAGATGAGACCCTGGTTTGTACCTCAGGTAACAGAGTGTGAAGTTCACAGTGCTGCTGGAGACAGAACAATACCAAGCAAAAAGCATTTCAGACTGGCAGCCTAAAAGCAAAACAGCACCACAGCTCAGCACAGAGCACTCACAAAGACAATTTCACCTACTGAGAGCACAAAAGCTGTACCATGTTTCCCAAGGACGGCACATCCAGTGCCACTTCTCCATAGAAATGTCTCAGGGCAGCTTTGCTCACTGAAAAGGCATCAGCCCTTCAGACTGAGACATTCAGCAGGGAACTGGTCACAACGCACAGAACTCTGGGGAACATTTTGTTTAGACTGACCAAAAAAAGTAGTTGTACATGTACAAAACACTGGTAGCCCTAATACAGAAGTTTAGGAGATACTGAACTGAGCCCAGCCTAAGCTCACCTGGAGATTAGCAAGGTTTTTTTTTTGATGAATCTCCAACTGTGCTCCAACTCCCAGTCACTGGACTAAAAACCAGGGAACTGCCCTAATTTCAGAAGGCTGGGAAGGTTTGACACAGATTCATTCCAGAGACAGAAAGGCAGGGGGGCACGTACGAAGGACAGATCAGCTGTCAGCACTAATTAGCTGTGTACAATCTAATGCATTTCATTATTGGGCAGGAACCATCCAGGTAACCATCTCACTGATGCTGAAAATAACCTCAGCAGGCACAGCGTGGGCGTGTGTGCAAGGCTCAGCTCCTCACACGAGACAGGAGCTAAATATAGAGCCAGGATCTAATTCTGTGGGCGTGAGGGAGCCCAGGGAGTCTCCTGTCTCCTCACTCTGCTCCAGCAAGCTGTGATGCTGGCAGTGGGACCAGCTGGGGGCTGCTGTCAGACCTGCTCAGGGCTGCAGGATTTTATTAGGATGCTCAGTGAGGATTTGGAGATTTTTTAAATGGTTTGCCCCTTTTCACTTATGGGGTCTGCTTTTCAGGTGATGGAAAATAAAGATATTGTGAGGGGTGGAGGGGGGAGCAGTAGGAAGAATGTGGAAGTGAAGCTGAGATTTTTTTTTTTGGTGCTGCCTCCAGGATTAAGAAGTCCAGATCCCAAGGCATTAATATTCCCTGTGCTCTTCCCTGATGTCAAGGCAGTGGCACACAGATGGAAACCTGGCTGTGACAGACAGCACTGGCCTGGTCAAGGGGCTGGGTGCTTGCTGCCAGAATTCCTGAAACAGCCTTCAGTGGTAAAAATCAGGAGGAAAGGAAGAAGACTCAAGTGCCATTAAGGTCTCTAAGCAATGAGTAAGTTCAGCCTCCTGTTTACATGGCTTTTCAAGTCCAAGTAAGCTGCAGTGCAGTTCAAATAAAGCATTAGAGAGGGTTCAAGTGCATCTGTACATGCTGTACCTTCACTACGCTGTCCTCTTGTCTAAAGGACTGAGAAAGGTTTGTTCCCTTTCAGGTATTAAATCCAGGAATAGAATGAACCTCACTAACACCAATCCCTGGTAGGCAAGTAAACCTGACCTCCCTGAGTGTGTGATCATACCAGGCCCTCTGGACAGCAGCTCTTGAACCAGAGGTGCTTCCTTGCTTCAACAGCACTTGCACAATTAATTATAGAGCACCCAGTCAGCTCTGAGCAAGAGCCATGATCTGCACCTGAACCAGAATGAGCAATTTACTGTCTCAGGCCAGCCCACAGCTCGTCTGGCAAACATTTTTGAACACATTAATTCATTTATAATGGGTTGAACCACAGTTGCCTTAGTCCTGGGTTATTCTCTGGTTTAATCATGAGCACACGACCCAGAGGTGCTCCAAGGGCAGGCCTGTATTGTTGAGGATTCAGCATTCACCTCCTGCTGAAAACGGGGGGTATTTGTGCAAACATAGGCAGTGTCACTGCAGAGGCAGTAAATTCTGCCAGGCAACAACATGAAGTTCCAAATTCACAGGGCACAGCTGATTAAAGATTGTCTTCTGGGAAGACACTATCTCCTTACACTGCTCTGTTCTACTTCCCTGGCTCCAGTACTGGGAATTCCTAATCAAATGCGTTTTCCACAGCACAGTGAAGGCAAGGGCAGCAAGTCAGAGCACAGCAGGCAAGAGAAGAGCAGAGCAGCAGGTGGAAACACAGATAGGAATATACAGGCCCTTTTCTGGGACACACAGTCAATTCCTCGAATAGATCTGGCGTAAGTGGCACAAGTGAAACTAGAAATAAAAAAAAAATCAGAGTGCAGAAAGCCATAAGTATCACAGGGCAGCATAATCACATAAATAAACTCACAAGAAAACTGCTTAAGCAAGTGTCATTGAGTTAGGAAAAGCCTTTTTGGGAAGAAAACAGTGCACTTGTTTTGCCCTGCCAACCCGCCCACTATCAGCAGCACATGCTCAGCTCATCCCTTCCCAGAAATCGGGCACCTCCACACGCCTGAAGATCTGGGCTCTACCCCTGTGGTGTGACAAGCAGTCATAAACCAAAGAGGAAATGCATAAAATGCCAGTAATAGTCTGTAATGCTTCACCTTACACTGGATTATGATTCAGGTCCTTAAGCTTGTGTGGGTCTGCAGTACAAGTAATTACAGAAAGAAATTGCTTTAATTCAATTTGCAGAGCTTAATCGATAGAGACCAAAGTAAGCTGCTCTGGTTGTCACAGTGATTTGTGCTGCTGTGGGATGAAAACCTGACCAGAACAAGGTGCTGTAACTGTTGTGAGCTCCTGACAACCCAAGGATTGGGCAGGGAGGGATTCAGGCATTCACAGTGCCAGCCCTCACTTGGTATATGCATAGTCACTGTGTCACTGAGAGGATTTAGGATTATGCTTTTTTGGGTTAGATCTATTAATGAAATTCAGGAGAAATGTTTTCTGCACTTAAAGCCAAGCACTCACTTCAGTTACTTGGAACAGAAACCAGCTGGGATGGACACTGTGTATCTGAAAGGCGGTGAATATTGTATAAGCACAGTCTCAGCCAGAAAGGGGTTTGGCTGCATGTTTTTTAACACATCCATTTCAGAGGTGCCACTTGAAAGCATCTGAGAAAAAAAAGAGGGGTAAAGTTTAGATGTTGTGTTGGTTCTCCTCCCACATGCCTTTTAAACTTAACCAAATTTGTAGGTAGACTGAATGAGTGTCACCATGACTGTTGCAGTGAATTGCCTGCAGAATACCTAAATGGTCACTTCTCCCACAAAATCTGATATATGGCTTGTTTTGGAGAAGATAAACCCTCCTCACTGCACACACGCTGTCCCTGGGGGCACAGCACTGAGTTATCCCTGCTTTAACAGGGAGGGTTCCCAGATGTACTTTCTCATGAAGAACTTGATCATATTTTCGGGCTCTCTTCCAAGAAAACTGTGCCTCAGTACGTGTGATCCAAGGAAACTGCAATTCATACCCTGCAGTTTCTGGTGTACCAAATTCTGAGAGTTACTACAGTTCCCTCCTCCTGCAGCTCTGAGCACAACTTCTGTAGCCTGGTTCATTCAGGATCTCAATTCCTCCAGGAATCAGACGCCTGGGCTTGCAGCTTTCATATAGAAAAAACTGGGTCAGTCTAGCACAGTTTCTATGTGTTTGAAATAACTTCAGAGAAAGTGAGAGGGGGAGAAGAATGAAAGAAAGAAATATTTAGAAAATAGAAAGTGGGGGAAGGAGAGAAAACAGGTCAGAACAGAAGGTCACTGATTTTCCTCAACCACTGCTCAGTAGATGATGTGCAATGGTATCAATTATTAAAACATGGCTCTAGCCAAGTCTTTCTGATTCCATTGCCTGTGCCCACCTAGCAAGCTGCAGTTGTATAATCAGGTCTTGGGAGCTTGAGTCAGCCAGAGTACTGCAAGTTTCCTTCAGTATCTGCTTTCCAGGATAATTAACTCATCCAAGTGGCCAGCACACTTCCTTGACCTCCCCAGACTGGAGAGTTGTTTTCTCCTGAAAAGCAGACTTCTATCTTTTCCTTTAGCTCTCATATGTAACACACCAGAAAACAAGCAAACAAACAAAAACAGGGACTCCCAGGTTTAACCATCCATGCTCATAGTTTTATCCAGTGAAATTAAGAAGAAATGGTCCCCACCTTTGGAGGCTGAGGACCTTGTCCTGTTTAAAGTCCACTTATGCAGAGGCTATATCAAGGCAACTGGGAAACAAGAACCACCAGACTGGCAGAATCTGAGTCTTAAGTCACATTAGAAACAGGTACTGCAATCTAGTTAGTCCATTGTTATGCAAAGATTTGTCAGTTATTTTGTTTGCTTAAGGCTATACAGAATACTTCTCAGGCAAGAAACGAATAGCAGAATAAACCCCAAGTCCCTCACTGCAGAAAAAAACCCTCTCAAAACCAAGACTACATTGCTCACAAATGAACCACCAGTGTCATATGCTTGAGATGATCATATTCATTAAGCAAATTAAATTCTGAATGAATTAATACTTCATTAGTTTCTCAGAAATTATGTTAAAAAAATTAAAGCCAGACCCTCTCAGCAGTCTCTGCAGAAAGCAGCTGGTCTGTTGCACAGAGAGCAGCCTAATTTGAGGATGTCTGCAAAAGCCATATTCTGGCCAGGCTACACTGCAGCCTTGTTATAATCATCACTGGGAGTGGCTGCAGCACTTCCAAATACCACCCAGCTGGGGAAAAGAGTCCTCCTTCTCAAGAAAAGGTTAAACAAACCAGGACTGATGTGGTAAAGAAAGTTATATTTATGGGCGTTGTGCAGTTAAGCTTACAGAAATCCCTTTATCAGCCTGTTTACACCGTAAAGAAAAAAGGTAACAGAGAATGATGTGTGTGGAAATGCCAAGCTTAGGTGCACAGGGGTGATGGGGACAGGAGGCTGAGGGTTAGCAGCGAATTTTGGTGGAGGAGAGGCCCAGCCCTGCAGTGCTGTGACTTGCTGTGCATCAGCTGCAATGCCAGGAACAGCTGCAAAAGGCAGAAAATGGGGGTGTGAGGGAGGGTGTGCACAGAGCCAGGGCTCTTTGAGCTCTGAGAGTCACTGCCAGCTTCCACAGCTCTGCCTGGCCTTCCCCAGCCTGCAGTCCCTCCTGGGGCAGGGAACAGCTCGAAGGACAATCGCGGAGGTGGCACAATGGGATCCTCTCCTGAGTACACTCACAAAGGTTTTGTGTGGCAGCCTTGAGCTTTGTCAGTGAGAGACAGAGCATGTTGTACCACAACAAACCACGGCTGCAATGCCCAAACATGATGTTATTTAATGGAATTCTTACATTTTATTCAATTGAGGAACCCGGATTTCAGAAGATCAGAATATTCTGTTCTGTGTGAAATTTGCAAGCAAATTCTGTTTGGATTTTTGCGACCATAACTAAACACAGGATCCTGAACAAAGTTAAGGAGGGTCCCAGAAAGCTCTGGGGAAGAGCAGACAGAATATGAGGATGACATCTTAAAACTCAAATCCTGCCTGTATTTTCCTGTAAGTTAGCCTGGCTGCAATGCTTAGTGTCACATTTAGTGTCATCGAGTGACAAGTCATACTCCTCACCCTGTCCAATTTAAAAAACAAAAACAGTGTTACTGAATATACCACTTGCAGAGGGAAGTAAATTCCCAGAGGGGCTGCAAATCTGGTTTTTCAGACAAGACAGTTTGCCACATTCTCCTGTTATGTACAACAGAGATAACCACGTAGACCAGCTTTGCAGAGCACTCTGAGAGCTGCTGGTGAAAGAATTGATAATTATTGAGACTAGAGGACTTGCACCCCTACAGACTTTTTGGGCCACATCTTTGAGCTGTCAATGGAATTTCTCATTTCACTCTGCACTGAGAGCAGGAACACTCTTTGTATTGAAAAATCAACAGATAACCACAAGAGAAATTTTGAAAGAGGCAAAATATTAAAAGCAAATAAATGGGAGTGCAGTAAAAAGCAGGATTCAGAGCCTGCTGCGGGCAAGGGCTGGTGTGGCTCTGGCCAACCAAGGTTAGTGACAGTGTGAGGCAAGGCTGTTGGTCTAACTCTGTCCTGGAAAATGCTGGGCCAACAATACTGTGCACAAGAGGAACAGAAAATAGTACAGCAGATGGTGAAATGCTGTCTGGAGGCAGGGAGATCCCATCCTTTTGGCAAGGCTCTGTGGGTGAGTGACAGGCGAGAACTAGAAAGTACTTGCCTTGCCAGGGGGAGCATTCCCAGAGAGATTCCTGCAGTCTGGGAGCAGGTGTGCAGCCACACACACGCTCCCAGCAGGGCCTGCCTGTCCCAGCAGCATTTGCAGCTTTTTCCTTCAGGGATTACACAAAGTCCTCAGAGTGCTGCATTTGCCTTGATTTACTTCAGTAATTAAGAAAGCTGCTCTTTGGCATTAAGCCTGACAATACAAGGAGTTAGCAAAAAGCACCACAGCATGTCCCCTCCTGCTTGGAGCTGCTGGGTTTGGAGCTTCACAGCTCACACAGCTTGATGCCCCGGGCTCTGGGGTAAATCCTCACTGCTCCTTGCAGAGGGCAAAGACACCTTGCAGAGGTTTATTTGTCACCTCCCAGACTCTGAAGATTGCCAAAGGGTCCTTGGTACACACCTCCAGGTGACAGGGAAGAATATTCTCCAGAAGTCACTCCTCATGGGGAAATCCCCAGCAGCTCATGGCAAGAAGGGCCATTCTCAAATCGTTCTGCATCGAGTGAGGGGGAGGAGGAAAACTGACACACAGCTGACAGCCCACACACACCAATACTTTGTCTGTCTCTGCAAATCCAGCTGTGGATTCTTCCAGTGACCCCAATCCCACAGTGGCACATTGCAGTGGCATCTGTTCGAGGGGCAACTGTTTATGGATTAAGTGCACAGTGCTGCAGGATCTTAGTGCAGCCCTGAGCATCCCAGCTGAGGCCAGGACATTCTGGGACACTTCTATCCATGGACAATATCTCTATTTGTTGCTCTCTGAAATGGAGCTAGTGCTACAGACCAAACTGATATGTCTTTCTGTCATGCTGTGCCTGTCCTCACTGACTGCCATGGCTGAAATTGCACTCCTGGCTTCCCAGGAAATTGAGTCACGAGCCTACAGTCATTTCATTTTGTACAGGGCACAAAAGTGGCTGACAAGCCAGCCTCAGCCTCCCTGGAGAACAGCACAAACACTGTATTAGGGGCTGTTCATACAGTGAAGTTAAAAACTAGCCTTTTTCTTTTCCTCCCTTTTCTTATTTTATTATCACAACCCAGTAAGCAGCCAGGAGTATGCAACTGTCACTATGACAAGAAAGTCTCGGGTCAGTGGCAGTCCCCACACTGGGCTGAGATTTGCCTCTGTCTGCTGGTCATTTCAGACTCCCTCCTTCTGCTCATGCAGTTGCTATCAGAGTTGATTTTAGTATCATTTCAGCAGTGGCAGATGTCTTTATTTAAAATGATATCATGGTAATAAAGACATAGTGAGATAGAACCAAAACCCTGGGATTTATATGATTGCTTTTGTTTGCCTGTCCTGAAGCATCAAACCTACAATGTTCTCGATTTGCCCAAGTCTGAGATATGTAGCATTTTTGCTTTTTCATTCTGCAGGAACACAGGGCTCCAGAGTTTTATTCCTTTTTCAGAGGGAAGGAAAAAAAAAAACTCTATTGCTTTACAATGAAATGTTATTAACCGTTTTCAGTGACCTGCACAGTGCAGCCAGGTCATACCCAGCACTTGGTTTCTGCTGGAAGAATCTTCAACACCCATTTTATACCCAGCCTGAAGCTCTCCTCAACTTTCAGCAGAGGAGGGGCACTGGGAGTTGTACCACTTACTCTGTTATTTGAAGAGTATGTTCTTTCAGCACTTGGCCTTGCTGAGCTATTTTTAGCTTGAAAGTATTCCCCAAACCAACTCTTTGCCCAGCTGCAAGGCAGAGCAGAAGTGAGAACAAGCTGCTGTTCATGAGAACAGTGCTGCTCACACTGCCATTGGTGCTGAACAAGACACTCATCAAACTACAGACAGGGAACACATCTTTGGCTGAACAACTCGTTGTACTTTTGTCACCCAAATGACTAAATATTGTAATTCTATTACAAGCAAGACAGATCCACTATCCAGCAGCTCTGTTAAACCGGAGTGGGGAAGCAGGTGGGAGAGGAGGAAGCTGCTGCTCTGAAATAAGCAGTTGTTACATTTAAATCCCATGTCAGCATGCTGGTTTTCTTGCATATTAACTAATAACTCAGACGAAAATTAAAGCCATTATGCTATGTTGATCCTACAATGTGCAACAGCATCCTCCAAGAGTCCTTATCTGAGTGTGGAGAGAGATATGAAAGCAAAAGCCTCCTGAAGGTGGTGCAAGGATGCTCTGCATCTGCACTGAGCTTTGCAGCAGGTCTTTGAACTGGGTCCTGATCTGCTCCCAGCTGTGCCTGGCCTTTCTTCCTCACACCTTGGGAAAATTAGGCACCCAAAGGTCAAATGCAGCAGGGCTTTCTCAGGTGGTGAGAACAGTGATTACCCTCAAGCCTTCTCCACCTGAATCCTCTGACACAATTAGATCCTGGCTATGTTGTTGTTTCAGCCCACACAGTGCTAACAGCCCTGTGCAATAACAAACCTGTCACAGGGCAGGTCCTTCAGGGACAGTGGATTATGATACAAGGGTCATGCTGGGCAAGTGTGTGGTTTCTATTTCAGCTGAAATCTGAACTCTTTGCAGGGCTCCTATCACAGAAATGATAATGGTGGACAACTGTAATTGCCTGACAGATGAGTGACAACATAATTAACTGAACTCGTGCTGATAAGCAGCTTTGAAAATCCAGACAGAACTAAAGGCCAAACAAATAAATAACACATGTAATTAAGGCAACATTTATAGCCTCTGTGTTTATCTGCAGTTTTCTTATTTGGATGCAAAAAATAGTTCATGATGGCACAGAGACACAAATATCAGGCGATTTTAAAGAATGCAGCTTACAGCATTTACCAAACCAGCTCACCCTTTTCACTGCTCTGAGTTCCCTACTGTCACACAAGGTCAGCAACTGCTCTTAGGATGCTCCAGGGGCTGGAGAACCTCTGCTTTGGGGTTTTTCAGCCTGGGGACAAGAAGCTTCTAAGGAGACCGTGTTGGGGCTTTCCAGGGATTATAGGGGGTTTAAAAAAAAAAAAGAGGGAGTGCAACCTTTTACATGGGCAGATAGTGATAGGTCAAGGGAGAATGGTTTTAAACTGAAGGAAGGTCAGGTTAGATTAGAGAAGAGAAAGAATATTTTTACCATGAGGGTGAAAAAACACTAGAACAGGTTACTCAGAGAGGTGGTGGATGTCCCATTCCTGGAAACATTCAGTGTCAGGTTGGATGAAGCTCTGAACAACCTGATCTACTTGAAGATGTCCCTGCTCATTGCAGGGGCGTTGGACAAGAAGCCTTTAAAGGTTCTTTCCACCTCAAACTCTCCTGATTCTATGATTTTCCTGTTATGGGAAATGCTGGCACATCAGTTCCCACTTTTTACATGATCCAGAATTACCCTGGGGTAAAAACAAGTTTGTGTCTCGGTGTCTGCCTTCTAATTTTGTACAGACAGTAACAGAGAAGTCCCTCCCACCACAGATTTACTACTACCCATAATTGTACATTGCAAGCAGGCACAGTGCAGTGCGTAGGTGACTCAAAGCCCTGGCACACATCCTCTTCACAGCTACTTATAGGAAGGATGAAAATAAATTTCTTGTTGAATTGAACATGATGTTCTGGCAACAGAGATGCCAATTTAAGAGGCAGAGCCTCTGCCTCTCGATGGGCAGCAGACACAAGCAGCTTTATGAGAAAGAAAACCAGGGTACTCCCATTTCTCCTCCCTTTGCCTGGGCTGTGAGAGGGATCTTTCCCATCACCTCCCTTCCCGACTCATCTGCAAAACCACCTGACATGAGGAGCAATCAATGCGATTGCTGCTGGCTACAGCTCATTTACTGGTGGCTGGATTGATTGCTCGCTTGTCAGTCCAGGGTCCACAGGCACATGCACGTGTTCAGGTCTACCCAGTTCAGTCCCCCTTTGGAGAAGATCATCAGAATCACATGGACCTTATTAAAACCAGCAACAGGATTCCAAAGTGTAACTTTTGGCTTCAGCTACAAATCTGAAAGAAATTCAGTTTTGTGGCAACCGTACACACAGATACTGTGCAACAGATTCTATGAAAAAATACATTTGGGAAACAGGAACACATTTTGGGGACAGATAAGAAACCACACAAACCTGAGCTGTTTTTCACTGGATTCTGCTTGAATGCTTGCTTGAGTCTGCCAGGCAGGTGAGATACAGACTAATAAGAGGAAGGACTGGCTGCGGTGTGGGAAGTCAGCATAGCCCCATATGCACATGGGGGGGCTGTACCTGTTCCAGATTGGTCTCTCATCAGCGATTCTGTGCCCACACCTGCCCAGCCTGCTGTGGCTTTGCTGGGATGAACCTCCCACAAGGGACAAAGCAGACACTGCTGAGGGTATTTGTGAGGGCAGAGGACTTGGCAGCAGCTCCTGCTCCCAGGACACATTGATGCATTGCCTGTCTGACAGCAGCCCCTGGGTGCTGGTGACATGCAGATCCTCAGCCTGCTGAGCACTCAGTCACCTGTACCTGTCCAATATGATCAATCCTTGTATAACAGTGGTCCTGAGATATTAATTCCCTGCAATGTGGAGGAGACAATCTGGCAGTGTGAAGCAGATATTGATCTCCTGATCAGCAGTCAGAGGCACATGTGCAAGTTGCTGGGCTCACAAATGTGTGACCTTGCTCCAGAGGGGATGAGCCCTTTGTGGCTTTCCCCACACTCCAAATCCACATCTGCACCTGTGCTTGTGTGCAGCACCATCACAGTAGGACTCTGATGGCAGAGGGAAGCCTGTTTTGCTGCAATTGTACACCACACATGCTCACCAAGGGAAAAAGCCAGGCACCACAGCTCCCCTGCCTCTCTGAGAGCCGAGGGAGCACTCATGGACGTCAGAGGATTCCCATGTGCACCTTGCATGGGGAAAACAAATACCTCGAGGCCATGTGCAAACCCTGAGCACCTGAGGTGCCCTGAGACCCAGAGCAGCTGGCTGTACCTGCAGGGTGTTCTGAGGAGAGCCACAGGTGACTGAGCTAACTTGCAATAATCTGCTCCTCTCACCCACAGGAGTAACACTGGGAGAACATGGGAGCAAGCAAAGTCTTTGGCTTCTGAGAGATTATAATAAATACATATTATCATCTCTCTGACCCCAAATTATTGGAGAAAACATTCTAAAGGTAGTCTGAAAATACACCCAGAGCACTGCCCAAGCTTCAAACAACTGAAGAACACCCGCTGCTCTGAAGGCTTATGCTCACTTTGCACAGAACAACAGTAACACAAAATCTTTGCAATTTTTCTGAACATGAGAAATAGCTGCACATGAAGTGCTGTGTGTCCATCCCCTTTTACCCCTACACGCTTATGGTGACTACTTCAGTATTATGAGAAAATGTCGGTGTCTGTCCAAACTTGGAGCATCTCTGACACATGTGCAGCAGTCTCTGAACTACATCTAGACACCACTTACAGCAGAGTGGCTCTGGTGCCTCCAGTTGTGCTCAGTTTCCCAGAGGCAGCTGCAGTCACGTCTGAGGTGCTGCCAGTTCAGCTCCACTTACTGCTGCTCTTGGCTTAAACTAACAGGGAAGCAAAATCCTGGACTGAGCACTCTTAACATGAGACCATGGCAGTTCCAGTGACACTGGGGAGAATCTGGAGAGAGGTGGGACCAGCTTGCAAGTTACTCAAACATTTTCAATAAAGGTTTGAGACCTGCCCCAAAAGAACTGGCCCCACAGGTGCTCAGAGGGAGCACTCCTGCCTCACCAGGCAGCACAAGAATACCCAAACCTATGATTTCATAACACCCAAGTACATAAGAGCATTAATTAATTTCCTGGAAGCAAGAAATAAATATTGAAATCAGCTGAAAGGAAATCATTACTGTCACACAACAGAAGTGGTGGACTACGTGAGTGCTCCCCGTGGAGCTCACAGTCACTTAGCTGAGGTGAGTCCACGTGGGGCTGTGAGTCCCTGGGTGAAAAAAGAACAGAAATGGAAAGCACAAGACTCACCCAGCCATGACCACGCTGTGTTATAGCAGTGCTGGAGCCTCCTGTCCGCCTCAGTCCCTCCAAGGGCACCTCCAGCCCTGGCAGCACAGTAGCCCCCAGGCGAGCCCTAAGCCACCCTCACTCAGGGGCAGGGACTCCACTGGATCCACAGGAAACGAGCCAGGACTGATCCAAAATCACCTGCACCTGCCTCACACAAAACCCTCTCTCTGCAAAGCCTGTGGAGACCATCCAGACTCACTGAGGGCTCAGGTTTTAGCTTTCATAAAGGCTCCTTCACAGCAGGTGCTTATTTCATCCTCCGGAATCGCACACCGGAGAGATTCTCTCCTGCTCTGCAGTCTGCTGGTAATTGTTATTCAGCTGGAGTTTGTTTCCTTTAAATATGAGATTTGTGTGTCCCCTGTGTGGCTCCTGAGTCCCTCCGTGCCCTGTGCTGTGCTGTGTGAGGGGAGCCGGGGCCGTTTCCCAGGCCGGGTGTCCCTGAGGCGTGGTGGCGATGCCGAGCCATGGCAGTGGCTCTCGGCAGGGATGGATGGACCCTCCCGAGGAAACTCACTGAGCTCGGCACACACGGTGTGTTCCTGCTGCTGCCAGAGGCACGATTTCACACGTATCAGCTTCAGGGAAAACATAAAATAAATATCCAGAATAAGAGCACCTGTTGCTCTGAGCTGCAGCACCTAGAGGACGCCTCAAACAGAGGCCCAGGCTCACCTGGAATGGTTTCTTACATCAAAGCTCCTTCAGGAGGGATGTAGATTTTGGCAGGGGTGACCCGTGCCCTGCCAGGAGGCCTCAGAAGATGTCTGTCCCTGTGTGGCTGTGGCTGCCGGCGGGCTCTGAAGGGGTGCCTGGGGCTGCGCCATGCCCAGGGCAGGATGGGCTGTGCCCCTCGCTCTGAGGGGCGATCACACGAGGCACGGCATTCACTTTACAAGTGGTGAAATCCTGCAGAAAGGGGCTCTGGAGCCCCGAGTCACCCTGGGCAGCTCAGCAGAGTCGTGTGGCCCCAGCCCCTGTGACCCCATCGCTGTCAGGGTGTCTGGAGCCCTTCACCTTCACCTGCTCGCCAGGCCCAGCCACCCCACAGCAGCTCCAAAAGTTGTTTCTGGGCACAGAGAGGCTTCTCCTGAACAGCAGAAATAACAAATGGACCCAAAAAGCCCCCAGACCTTGATAGCAACAATGTCAGAGGTTTGTGCCACTTCTCACTTGACTGTGACTCTCCTTGTACTTGATGTTTTCACTCTGTTCACCTTCCTGAAACCCTGTTAGAAATTTATTTTTAACCGAAGTCCGTGTCTTGTCTTGTGACTGTGACGCAAAGTTTGGAAGTGTGGTTTGTATCTCTGAAAAACCCAAGAAAAACCCCTGCAATGCTCTCGTGTGCACTTAGTCCTGTGTCTGTCTGCACCTTTGCCTTCTGCTGGGGGTAAAGCTGACGGTGTGCACAGAAAAATGGTTATTCACATGTGTTTATCAAAGCCAAAAGGGAAACAGGGTTTAAATAATCAACCATCATACATATTATATATAAGTACAGAGCATTCACACAGAATCACAAAGTACTCCTATACATTTGCATTCTCATACTGCTCTAATTGTTCTGTTAGGTTTTTAGTCTCCCAGTTTAAAAGGGGCCTCTGAAATGTACAGATTTGGGAGAATCTGTCAATCTCACAGGGCAGGGCTGTAATTAAGAATGGCTGAGAGAGAAGCATATGAGCAGCAGGTCGGGTGGACCTTTCATTTGCAGATGACCTCTCCAAGTAAGTAATTCTTCCCTGATTTGTATTATAAAATGCACTTTATCTGTTTCAAACAAAACCTTGCCAGACTTGTGTAATTTCTGAGACATGCAGGGAAATGAGGGAGGAGTCCAAGGGTAACAGGAATTAAAAATACATATTTAAAGTCTTCAGTTTCAGCATTCCTGTTTCAGTTGGGATTATTGCAACTTCCGCTGCTGGAGTATCTGGTTATTACTCCACAGAGAACCCAGAGGTCAGGAGAAAAGCCTTAGGTGACACAAAGTGTTCGGTAGGAAGAGTGAGAGTTAGGCTGTAGGTGTTTCTGCACAAGAGCTCATCTATCTAAGTTTTCTGTTGGTGTGAATTTGGTGCAGTAATTTTGGTGCTTCCTCTTACCAAAGATGAGAGTTTTTCCAGAGGGTTTAATTAAAAAAGAGTAAGGAGTTGTTGGTCTGATAAAATATGACCACAAAGTTGATTTGGAAGGTATATTAGGTAAGGCTTATAAAACAAAGAAAAATTAGAATCAGGTAATTTTACGAGGTTTTTTTGGAGTGTGTTAACAATTACTTCATTTTTCCATCTGCTGTATGTTTGATAAAATGTAGATCCTGTTACGGCATGACTTTATAATTATTCACTTATTCCCTATACCCAGCAGAGGAATAACTGCTGCAGTTTGCAGTGTGGTCCCTGCTCTGAGTGTTTCTTTGTCTCTGTAACTTCATCTCCGGCTTGGCAACATCTGCTGAGAGCAGGGGCTGAGAATCCTCAGCGTTGCCAGAACGCAGGCCAGGAAGCATCGGAAACTCTTTCCTATCTGCTGCCTGGATTATGACATGAAAGCCAGCAAATGCAGCTTGTGTGTGTGTGCCTGCCTCCAATTACCTGAGATCTCTGCAATATCACAGTGCCTCGTGGGGGAGTCTCATTTAGTATGCGCAATAAAATCGCTGTGGCACCGATCATATGATTGGAAGCCTCAATCCTGAGGCAGCACTACAGAAAAGGGGAGGTGGAACCAAGACACTCCGTTCAGACAGTGCGAGGCTGTGAGCAGCACACGAATTGCATTCAGCAGGCAGGAGCAGAGCTGAGGGCTCGGGAAACCACAGGAAAGCTTGATTTCATTTCTGGCCAGTCTGCCTTTGGTCAGGATGCACCACTGGTGTGAGTAGAGAAAAGGAAATGCGCTGCTACGTGTGATTAAAAAGTGAAGGCAGTGATAGAGGCAGAAGATCTCTGTGAAACTCCTTTGATAACCACCTTGAGAGTGAATTTTACCTCTGGAGAGTGCTGGTTCCAGCAGACTGTCTGGAAGGTGTGATGAAAAGGATGCACATTCTGAGGAAGCTTTTTACTGACAGCAGAGCAAACTAGAGGAGAACTTTTACCTGCGTTACTGGCATTTGGGAAAAATAATATAAGATGTCCCTCTTTGCCAGGTTGTTTTTTTTTTGTTGTTTTTTTTTTTCCTTCTCCACGAGTCCTGGAGAGAGATTTTGTAGTCTCCTTCTGAGGGAAACACCCACCAGAAGTCAGAATTCTACAGACTTTCCAAAGAACAGGCATGGTACAAAATGTGATTTTGGTGTTTTTCCGCAGGCGACTCAGCCAAAGACCTGCTGTTGAGGAGCTAGAAAGAAGGAATATACTGAAACGTGAGTACTTCTTTTTCCTGAAGTATTTTATGTGTATTTGTTGAAATCAGTGATTGCATTTCCAGAACATATTCTTTTTAAACAGACAAATTAATTCACTGGGATCATTTTCTATACCTGAAAGTTTTAATTTTTCACAGAGACTTGCAATTTTAGGACAAAAAAACTGTTCAGGTTCAGGCTTTCAAATAATTTTCATTCTGATTCCACTGTTACTGGTGTCCAAGAGGGGAACACAATCTGAGTGTCACAGTGCCATGAGAACTGGAGTGACATTTTTCACGACATGGATTTTCCAGACAAACACTGAATAGCACTGGCAATACAGTGGAAGGGGGAAGCATCCTTGCAGAGATGTGATTCTCCCCAGGCCCATTTGTTCATGTCACTGGACATCTTCCCAAAGCCAAGTCAAAGATCAGCCTGATATATCAGAATTATTAGAGGGACAGTCCCAGGCCTGCTACAGGCGCTGCCACAGGGAAGTGTTCTCAGCATCTCTCAAATTCACAGGGCAAAACTTGCAACTCTTTTCCTAAATGTTTCCAAGGGATCAAACAAGTGATGAACACAATCCCTTCCCTTAAAACTGCTGAATTAGGGGAAGGTGAGCTTTGAAATTGTCTCCACTATGGATCTCGAAAGGGGGAATCCATCTGCTATTTAGTCTCTTTAGTGTTGAAAGAAAAAACCCAGAATGATGTGAACTATAGGTTCTCATTAAACAAACCTAAAACATAAAGCCACAGAAATCTGTCACACAAGCAGTGCTGCCTACACTGTTTACTTTATATTTAATCATGTGATTGTAATTCACTAGGAGAAATGTCATCAACATTGCGTTACCTAAAATTTCATGTCTCCAAACTTTCTTAGTGATTCCTAGGGAAAAACCTTATGTTCTTGACATTGAAGTTATTTGGGATTTCACTTCAGTTTTCACACAAAGGGATTCCACAGGCAACATACATTATATATATATATAAGTATTTTCTGTACAGTTCCAATGCACAGATCACACACAGTAAAATGAGCTCTATTTTGCATGTGCACAGCTCAAGGAGGAAAAGGAAACCCTCTTTGCAACATGAGTGGATGAACTTGACCAAACTTCACCTGTCATATATCAGAGAGGCAGGAAAATGCAGTAAACCAGATCCTGAATTACGTGGGGACAGATTTTCAAGAGTCAGTAACCAAGATCTCTGATAACCCAATCTCTTGGGTTTTTTTCCTGGCTAAGGAAAAGCTGATCTCCACTGAAAAATCTGTTCCTTTATGTTTACTTTTTTGAAGTGTGCTGGTTACATCCTTAATCTGGGTTAAACTGACCAGTTTTAATAATAAAAAAGTTTGAATACATTCATATAATGAGCTTAGAGAGAGATAAAGCAGAAAGAAGATAAAGCAGAATTAAAGATACTTCCTGGATACCAGCTAAACATACTGGTCTAGATTTGTATCTCATTTAAAGAGCTCCCAGCATGGAGCAAATTTATTGACTTCTGTTGAGTTGCTCAGGCTTTACACAGGTTCAGCTGGGATCAGAACCACTTCCATTTTATTTACCTCTGCCATTATATAAAAAACTGAGTATCCTGTATAGCTGTAGCAGTATAAAAGCCCTTCAGTGAAATCTCCTCTAGGTGTAGTAAGGGTTTGCAGTTTTAAGTTGTGCATTTCCCAACATCTTTGATGTTCCTAATTGGTACTGCTGACAGAAGTTCTTTTATGGACTCAGAATTCACATTTTTACAACTCTGGTAAAAAAAGAGAAGCATATTGCAAAGTACAACTACTGTCACTTTAAAGCAAATCTCAGCAAGATTTCAAAAAGTGATTTCTTACCTCCTTTAGGGAGTTGTTTCTGAGATAAAAATAATACTTAAAAAGCAAACTTAAAGCCAGCACTTTCTTATGATTTTGTTGATCTTCCAAGTCCTTCAACCATAGAAACACTGCTGGCTTCCCACCAAGCATGAAAAGCAAATGAACTAAAATCACAGCCCAGGTGTCAGATGTGTCCTTGCTGTACTCAACAGAAAGCTGAGCTCACAGCCAAAAAGGCATCTCCTGAACCCCACTGCACAATCCCTGCTTCATTCTGAAGCCAAGGAGATGCTTTAGTGTCACGCAGAGCTGAGAGCTCCCTGAGGAACTGGCAGAGCTCAGAATGAGTTCCAGCTCTGCACAGGCCCCTCAGAACTGGGAGCATCTCTGCTGAGATTTACAAAACCAGCCCTCAGCAATGAATGGATTTGTGTGGGCAGAATGATGGTGATGGGAAAAGCCTCTCTGGGCTGTCTGAGTAATAATGCCTGAGTTCTTTTTTTTTCTTGGAGCTGGAAATAAGCACTGAACCCAAGTGAATAGAAATAAGTTACTACACATCTAGTATATTTGGAAAAGTATTTTTTTATCAGAAATGTGTATTTTTGGCTTTTCTTTGGGAATTAGAATCATAGAATCACAGAAGGGTTTGGGTTGGAAGGGACCTTAAAAATCATCTTGTTCCAGCCTCTGCCATAGGCAGAGACACTTTCCACTGGACCAGGTTGCTCCAAGCCCCATGCAATCTGCCTTGAAGGCTTCCAGGGATGGAGCAGCCACAGCTTCTCTGGGCAGTTCTCTCACTGCATATCACATCATCTCTCTAAAAGGCACTACATCACAGAAAATTAGATACTTTTAATTAAAAAAAATACAAAATAGGAGTATCTACTCAAAAATGGGTGAACTAAAACTGAATGAGGAACTTCTTCAGCTATCTCTGTATCTAAGAATACCCTCTACTTTTGAAAGCCTGTTCTCCTTTTCCACATTGCAAACTGAAATAGCTGCTCATCCCTGACACAGCACTAATTTTAGCTGACCTGTTCTCTTTACATTTTGTGCCTTGCCACTGAACTGTAATGCAGCACATTGTAGCATTTTAAATTAATTTGATTTACATTTCTATCCTAGCCAGGTGGAGCTATGCACTACTATGTTATTTTAAATAGACTTGATTGCATCTCAGTGTCATCTAATGAGTGCAAAAATCAGGGAGAAAAATGCTTCATTGTTAAAAATATCTTGGAAATCCATCTGCAGTGCTAGTGGGTTTTGGAGGCATAGTAGAAATCACGTGTGTGCTTTAACACTGGAAATATCTAATGCAAGTGGTATAATAAACCTCACAGTAGTACCCAGAGAATCCCTGAATGGTTAAACCTTTTTCTCTGGCTCTGCAGCTTTGTTCAGGTCACGGGCTCACGCCTTAATTTAGTAACAGATAGTACTGGGAATAGAAATGCCATTAACTCGTTTCCTAAGGCAGGGGATCTATTTCACACTGTTACAGCACTCTGGGCTATTTTTAGAGCCAGTGTGTAGGAGTTCTCATGGCTCGAATGTTAATAGGCACAACACACAAAGACAAGGGGTGAGCTCAGAGCAGAACTGTGCACAGGCAGGAGAAAGGGGTCTCATGTCAGGGAAAGCCAAGGTGCTGGTCAGTGCCAAGAGCAATGCAGCCAGGGAGAACAGGGCTGAGCACAGAACGGGCTCTGCCTGGAGCTGCTGCAATGAGGCTCCTCAGCATCTGACAGCACGAATGGCTCCAGCAATATGGAGAGTAAAAAAGGATGATTGATCAGCTATGGAGTGTTTTGATTTTCCTTCTGAAGTTTATCCGAGTGGAGTGTTGGTGTGGCTGCTGTTGTTTCATTAAATCCCTGTGGAGTTCAGAGCTGACATTGGCACCAGCATGGTGTCCTCACAGAGAGGTGACTCCGTGCTCCAACACGCACCAGAGATGCACTGAATTACCAAAACACACAACTACCAGCTGCTCGTTTGGCTGTGCTCATTATTGCCTGCAACTTGGAAAACACCAAACTTCCTCATGAGGAAAGTCATCTTTTTTTTTATATTCTCCACAGAACGAAATGATCAAACGGAACAGGAAGAGAGAAGGGAAATCAAGCAGAGACTGACAAGAAAGGTAAAATCTTGCAATACCTGCTATTAGCTTTTAGAAATTTAGCAAAATTACTATAATATCAACCAGCCATAGAGGTCGTTATCACACAGAACCTCCCTTAATATGCATCCTCCTCAGCAGTGTCTGATAGCAGTGTCTGGTAATATGAATTATAGACATACCTACCTTACCTCAGCTAGATGAGATTTAGTAGAATATTTACATATAAGCTTACTCAGAAAATGGGTATTTGTTTGCACACTGTATATTTTCAGCTCCATTACTAGAGAAGGACTTTTTCATTCTTTGTAGCAGAGCTGTCTCCCTGGTGAACATCAGGTCTGCTCCCATAGTACATTTCTTTTTGCATTTAAAATATTCTCAGAATGAGAACAAGATCTTGTTGTTCTGTTCTTAGAAATCCCTAATGGAATTACAGACCAAATATGCTGATGACTTGATAAAGCTAGACTGAAATTCTTACAGTGGGTCTAGTGCTGAGAATCTCACAGACAATCTGCCTGTGCCTGTAGTAGAACATCCTACAACATCCAGAATCATCCAGAGATCATAAAAAATCCATCATGATTCCTTTACATTTTGAAAATATACTTTATCAGTATCTGGGTTAAAATGTTTTCTTCTTTTGTCCATTATAAAGGCATTGTGCTGTAGCCCACAGCTCCATTTAAACCATTAGTACTCTCGTAGCAGTCCTCCAAATGATGAAATATTTCCCTGGAGTTTCCAAGGGTTGGGTGGTTTTCCGTATGTGTAAATGCACAGTGAGCCAAGATGAAAAGAAGCAAATATTGCATTTTTTACTGATTCATTTGTTATTAACCCTGGTTTTATTTCACAAAACTTCTGAATAAAGCTTAACCAGAGACCTACAGTTGATGAACTGAGAGACAGAAAGATCCTGATTCGATTCAGTGATTATGTGGAAGTGGCAAAAGCACAGGACTACGACAGGAGAGCAGACAAACCATGGACACGACTGTCAGCAGCAGACAAGGTACTGACACAGCCCCAAAGTTCTGCTTTCTCCTTGCTTTGGCTATAATGATACATCACATTCTCAACAGACTTCAACCTCTGCAACATTTCATCTCTGTAAACTTTACCATGATTTTTTATACTGAAAAATGTAATAAAAAGCCAATTTAGTACTCGAAAGGCTTCTACCCACCCAAAAAGGTGGATACAACTTTTAGGTTCCAACTCAAAACCACTTCCAGCCAATATAGTGTTAACCTTTATTTTCAGACTGGAAGTTTGGTCTCAAATATGCAAAAATTTCCTCTCCTGTTTCCTGTGAATGCTCAAGGAGTCACTGGACCCACATTCTCCCAAGCATGAGCTCTCATTTTGTCCCATCACATACCTGCCACGTAGCTGATTTACAGCCCAATTTAAGTGTCACATTTGGATGCCTGAGAAGTAAGAATAGTTAACCTGATTCCAGCCAGGACAGTTGGGAAGTTTCAGGGCTGCAGGAAGCAGAAGGAGCAGGATGCTGAGACAATTACTAGCAAAATGGCAAACAGAGGACTGTTAGCATGGCCTTGTGCTGAGATGTGGATATCAGACACTTTGGTTTCCATCCAGTAAGGGACAAATGGGTTTAGAGGACTCATAGAAAGGAACAGTAGCTGTTCTCCCAAGCTCTCTAAAATGGTAAATAAGCTATTCCATAGTAACTAATGGAATAAGGATTTTATATTTTCCTTGTATGTACTTTTATTAAAATAGACTTTTCCTGGTTTTACTCTTTCAATGTTCATGTTTCAATTAACAAGGCAGGTTTAAGAAAGTGACAGTTCTGCACATACTGGTGGCACACATCAGGAAGTCAGGGTCAGAGCTGCACCTTTGCATTTGTTACTGAAAAATGGATCAATTTCTTGGAAGCTTCTCTTATTCTTTAATAAATTTTAACTGGAATCCTATTAAATGTGAGACAACCAGCCCTGAGGTGTTATTCTGTCAGAATTGCTTCTAGACAGCAGTGACCCTGTCAGCAATCAATAACAAATGAGAAGTATTGTGCCACCAATCCATACAACCCAAATATTCAGCATTTCTACCAGCAGAGTGCTCTGCTAGACCCAATACCTGGTTCTTCTACCCCAGAAAAACTGTTCTGCAGGGACTTTGCTCACAAACACAAAAATATTTGTTCATGTTTTTCTCTTTTCAATTCCTAGGCAGCAATTCGGAAAGAGCTGAATGAATACAAAAGTAATGAAATGGAGGTTCATGCATCAAGCAAACATTTGACAAGGTCAGTTTTCCAGCTGTTCACTTCTGCTGCCTGCTAAAAACTCTGCTTTAGTCCCAGACCTGTGGATTTTACCCTTACATGCTGGATGTGGGAGAATATGCAAAGGGAGGCTAATGTTAAAAGAAAATTCGAGCTTTTCTCTTCCTGAAGAGAACCCAATTTTCTGATTTTTTGGGGGGCTTTTATTAGCACATACCAAGAAACCTGCAGGCATTCTCCAGAGCATCCCTCAGGTGGTGTTCCTTGCACCAAATATTCAAAGATAGGACAAAAAAAATAAAGTATATAACACAGAAAACAATATGATTTTTAAAAATAGAACAACTTAATACACTGTATATAGATCTCTAAATTAAATGTACCTGAGTCTGCAGCCTTATCACAAACACTGAAAATTCCCTGCTCAGAAATACAAAACTGCACCAACCATAACAGGCCAGTGCCCAGGGGTAATGCCTTTGTGCTAATTGGATTTGTTCTAAAGGATTCAGCCTGGGGATTTCAGTATTCCTGGTCAGTGCAGTTGCAGTTGGAAGGAGCAAGCCCCAGGTAACTTAATGACACTTAACTCCCTGTCAGGAGGAGGTCAGGGGAGAGAACAGGTCTGGATTGTTGTCACTTCCCATGTGATTGGGCCACTGGGAACCTGGGCAGAGCAGTGGCTGCTCCATGTGCCAGCACTGGTGACAGGGGCTGTGTTTAAACACACATAAAAACATTCATTTCCCTTCTTTAAGTGGAGAAACAATATGGAGGCTGATTCCCCAGCCACTGACACTTGCAAAAAGGCATCATTAAGGGCAAAGCAGCTTCACTGCATCGATGGAACAAAACGTGGGAACAGGGATGGCTGCAGTTTCAGTCTGGAAGTGAGCTATACATTTCCTAATTGGAGCTACCTGGGGAGTTTGAGTAGATGATAATGAGAGATTTTGAAATTTGTTGAGGATATTAGGAATAAACAGGCTTCCAATTTACAATTAGTGCTAGGGCATTACAAATGATTGGGGCTTTAATTACAGATCTCAGCCAAAAGAACAAGCCTACAGCGCAAGAAGACACACTCACAAGACTATCAAACATTTCACCAGCACTATCTCCTTATACTTTACAAAGCATTTCAACATTGTTTAGCTCTGAAAAAAGAACAAGATCACTGCACAATGAAGAATATTGCTACCAATGACAAACTGTGGCTCCATTTACTAAAGAAAAAGCCCACATCAACTACATACCTGTATTTGCAGTTGCATTCCCAAAGGAATGTAAACGAGGTACACTGGGCCCTGAGGACTGTACCTGCACTTCAGTCATGGCACAGGGGTGGGAATGTGCTGGGGAAAATTAAGAGCTGCTAATATTCTTCAGCACTGTCACTGTAGCTTTAAACAGAATGAATACTTATGTGAGCTTTTACAAATTTTGTTAATCTAACATAAAATAATTGAATAAAAGTAATTGAATTCTATTGCAAAGTGGTTTGAAAAATGTCTCTCTTTTCTCCTAGATTTCACAGGCCATAGAAATTTTCTTCTGAGAAGAATCTGTCTTTACTTTTTGATATTGCTGCTGAACACTCATCAGGGAACACTGAAGTCTTTCCCTGAGGTTCAGTGCAGGCTCCCTGGACGCTGATGTGACAGAAGGACTCTGCAGTGAAGCCTCTGCAGCACTTGGGGACAGGACGCCAGCCTCGAGCTCTGGAGGCAGAAGAGTCTGGCCTGTGGAGTGGGACAAGCTGCTGAAAAAGACTGAAGTGAAGCTACTTGGAAGAGCCTCCTCCTCTCCTTTCCCAGCTGTGTGGAACTGGTTTGCAGCCTGCCTTGGAAAAGGAGATGCTGTGCATGTACAGGCTTTACCATTCCAAGGCCTCTGACATAAACGGACATGACACTCTGTCATCCAGTATTATGTTGACAAGACATTTTGAACTTACCACAATTAGTTTGTAAAACACCTAAGTTCATGTTCTAAAAACTAATTTAATGTATTATAATTTCATTCTTTTTTATATACTGTCTAACAGAATCACAGCTGCAAGCATTTTTGATTCCTGTTACTTTTGTTCTTTAATTAAATGACTACTTATTGCAGGAAATGAACATGTTTCCTAAAGCTCTTTTTTTTCCCAGGGATAGATGGGAAGAGAGTATAATTATTATGCATCAAGCCATTTGACTTCTTCGTCAACACAGAGTCTGCAAAAGGATCATCTCAACTAAGGTTTTCCATCTTATGGCATAGCATAAGCACCAGTTGGGGCTCTGACCCTCTAAAAATGACAATTTGGTTCACTGTTATTCAAAATTACTAAATTGGACAGCCAGAGGCAGAAATGTAACAATGTACATTGATGTTTAGCAAACAAATGGTTTTAATGCTTTCTTGACAGTAAGAAGAAAAAAGTTACTAAATGCTAATAACAAAGCAAATAGAACTGGTTGAGAAAAATCTAAAGCCAGACATTTTAATAATGCCTGGCATGGAGAAGCACCTGAGGGTTTACTCAATACTACTAAAAAAATACTTTTGAGAAAAATAACACACTGATAGCTGGAAACCACATGTGATGAGACAGAACAAAACTGAGAATCCACTCACAAACATTTCTCTGCAAGACTCTGAAGTGCTGCCATTCCAGGGAGGCATTCAATGTTAAAAACTTGAAAAAAGCATTCTTGGTCCTGTAGCTTCATTGGATGATCTCCATGAAGTGTGAAAATAATAAAATGCAGTCTGTCAAAGTGCTTGTATAGACTACTACAGAATTGCTGTGAGGTGGGGAACAGCCCCCACACAGTGTCAGTCCTGTCCCAGGTGGGGATGGAATCACAGGAACTGAAGCTGCTCCTGGAGAAACTGTCAGGCAGGAATGAAAGGTAAGGACACACAATGCAACACAAAGTCTGGGTCAGTGCAATGGGAGAAGGAACTAAGGACTCCTGGGAGAGGTGGTGTCAACATTTTAATGTTTGTCTTACTTGACTATCAGCTGAAGACTTGAATGACCCCATTGCCTGATCCAAAGATGTGTTTTTTCCTCTTTATTGTAATTTTTTAACTTGCTGGCTCTTCACAGAAATATGTAACATCATAACTAGCCTTTTAACATACATATATCTATCATTTTATTATTAATAATATAGCAGTAATTCTTAACAATACAATGATAGTCCAGGTGCAATATACAAGAAGGCCAAACAGAAAGGAGAGCAAAGTTTCTTCAGCAGAAGAAGCGTTCTCAGTTTGAGCAGAGCAGATGAGCCACTGTTAACTACAAACTAAACTTGGCTAATAATCCATGTACAGCATGTCCTGTTTAGCAGGGATGCACACTTCCCCTGGCAATAAATATGATATAAAACACATTAAAATTATGTTGAAAAACATAATAAAAAGAAAAATACTGTAAGGGTGGCTTAGAGCAGCTTTTAAATGTCAAACAGTGGCCCTGAGCTGTGTCACTGCTGCACCTGAACCCTGGGGTAGCTCTGAGTGGCTCCGTCCTCCCCGTGCTCGGATCCTTCCTCAGCCAGCCCAGCCTCTGCTCTGCTCCTGGGGAGGCACAACCTGGGACAGTTCCAGAGCCACTGAGCCCTGGCACTGAGCACTGCCTGGATTTTGGGGGATCTGGACACTCCCTGGGCCATGGACTGTGCTCTGCTCCTGCTGGAATTCGGGATCACACCTCAGAGGGTACAGGGAGGCTGTTCTCCCAATGGGAAAGGGAAACAGCCTGCAGTGCACAATTCCTGTCACTAACTAAAGACAAGGCAGTAGTATTATTCTTCCCACATGGCCTCATTGTGAGAAAGAATTTGGGCCTTGCTGTGCACTTGTAAAACCTTATACAGTTTAGAGAAAAGTCCTGTTTCATTCAGATAAAATTCAATCAGAGCAGTGGAAAAAAAGTTTAATATCTCACGGAGTCCATCTAGTGGAGATCACAGTGAGCACAACCCCCAGAAAAACCACACAAAAAACAGAAGCTCAGAAAACATTCGTACACTGATGCAAATGGGAAGAGTGGACCAAATTATTTACTGGAAATTTCAGTGTAATTACTTCCAGAGACAACACAGCCTTGTGGCTTTAAAATTCTTACTCAAAATATTTGCCCGGCAGCTTTATCTGATTTCTTACTGATTTAAAGCAAAATAACAATGACATGGATTAAAAAACCCAACAGACAGCATCTGTTTTTTTTACTTAAGTTTAATAGAACTATTTGAAACACAGTTCCAACACAAGTGTTCTCTCTCAGAAAATCCTGCTGAAGTCCAACACCACAGACAAACAGGACTGAGATCAACCCAGCTGGTTTGGTCCCTAAGTAATTCCTGACTTGTATTCTGGATCAGACCCAAAACGTAGATTCAAAGTGAAATTCAAAGTGATTTCTCTGAAAGTCAGTTAAGTAACCTATAAAAATTGTTAAAGAGCTATTTAAAAGTAGCATGTGCTAAAAATAAAAGGGCATATTACATTTTAGCAGACTCAGTAAAATAACTCCAAATCTCACAGGTGAGTGGGTAAGTCTTATCTACAAAGGTTTTAATATTACTAAGGAAAATATGCTTTCATTACAGTAGTTTCCTTGAGTGTGACCAAAAAAAAAGAAAAAGTTACCAAATTTTCCATTACAAAAGTGTCTATATTCACCTCGAATTTCAGGAAGGAATCTGAAAAATCACTTCAGAATTCTGCCTTTGATTGAAACAAGGTCTGCAATCCCCTGCGAACATTACAGAGCTCCTCTTCTTGCTGTACAAAAAAATTACATTTATCACTTTTATCACTTATCACATGCTTTTGAAAAAAAAAACAGATTTTATTTAATGTATTGCAATCCTGGTGCACTGTACATGCTGCTTAACATATCAAAGATGATACTTTTCAACATTAAGACTCAGAACTAAATGAGTCTGTTCACACCTCCCTGTGGCTTCCATCCCCCAGGTAAGGTTTTAAATAAGTCAGCGACATTTGCGTTCTGACTAATTTTTATTTTTGATAGGGGACTAGAAATCAAAATTTTAGTAATTTAGTGTTCAAACCTCATAAAATAAACAAAAATGAGGACAAGATAAATTTATTTACCATTTCTTTTAGAAATTTCTCTTGGAGTCCTTTTATGTCTTCTTTCATCAGATGCATCTACAAAAAAAAACCACTGAATGCATCTCCTCTGCTCACAACTGCCACCACATTTTCAAGCAAACAATGATATCCCTAAATGTGTCATAACCAAGAGATACAGATGCACATGCAGCCACCTGCCTATGGAAAAGGATGTTTTAAATTTTTTCTTTCTTGGATGAGCAACACCAATAAACAAAGTCACAGAATCCAGAATAAGTCCTGATAAATGCACACACCTTGCAATGGGTGAAATCTAGGCATAAACAATGAATATTGTGAAATTAAGGGACATTTTATGGCAAAAGCTAAAAAAAAATATGTATCATTAATATAATGCTGAGGATAAAATCTTCAGGAAAAAAAGTCACTACTGCTATCTGTGGGTACAATTGAGGAATTATTAAAACAAGCAAAACAGAAGTTCACCATACCTCTGAAGTAAAAACATTTTCTTCACAGCCAACAGAATAGCAGATATTCTTTTCAAAGGAAGTTTTAAGAATCTGAATTCTAAAGAAATAAAGGCAGTTCAAACAGCTTTGCTACATAAGAACTTCCTACACAGAGCACAAATACATCCCATTGTTAGGAGTCTATTTGCATTTAAAGCATGGATAAATATCCCCATCATTGTTACTGCTGGAACAGTCTCTCAGGTACGTGAAGAAATTTAGCTGGAGAATAATTACATGAACATTTTAATCTCATTTAATCTCATTTTCTCATCAATCATCTCTCTTTTATGGAAGAAGTTGCAGAGAGAAGAGTTGTGCTGATCTCCCTCAAGTGAACAGAACACAAATCTCATCCCAGGATTAGTGAACCCTACTGACCTCTGCTGCTCATTTTTCATGTATGTACTAAAAGTGTGGGAATGCTTTTTCCAAAAGGTCTGGAAAGAAAAATATTAAGAGATGCTAATCAATGGGAACTGATTTTCCAAACTAAAAGTAATTAATTTCTAATATGAACAAAATGACAAGCACAGATTCAATACAGAAGGGGCAGGAGTTACACAGCCCCCACAGGAGCTGGAAAAACCCAGCCCATTAAAGTACTTGTAGGAGTTTATTGAAGCAGTAAAAACGTACAGGAATTCATAAAGTGGATACATGTAGGAAAACACAGAGTAACCTTGGCATTCTAAGAGCATCCAAATGCATTATTTGAAACTTAATTCAACCAGAAGTAAAAACGTAAGGGCTTTGAAACCCAAAGTTAATGATATTAAGTTAAAGATAATATGAATGATCTACAGATTCTACCAGAATTCCCTTGTACCCATGATCAAACAACTAAAATACAAACCAAGAATTCTTTTTCCATGATTTTCAGGGACTGAGAGTCCTTTTCAAATTTCTCAAGTTCCTCAGTGAGAGTAAAATGAAATTGATCCAACTGCCTGATCCTACCAAAACAAACCAGGTTATTTGCAGAAGGTATTCACTGCATTTTAAGGATGTTTTAACATAAATCTGCCACAACTGACCTGCATTCATGGAGTTGGTAACTCATTGTTGCCAAATGCTGGTGGGCAGCTCTCAGTGTTTGCTTATTATAATTATCCATTTTCCGGGAGCGGTTCTAAGAAGATGTTTTAACATGAAATTCAGATTATTTGCACTTTAGAAAAAAAAAACCCCTGTAATATGTTCAGTGTTGTAACTGCTTGGTATCACAACAAACCCCCTTTTAAAAATGTAATTGTGTGGTGCAAGCCAAGCTGTCCCTCATGTGCTCATGTACCCCCTAAGTGATGCACATGAAGGGTCTTGCCTCAATTTTCTTGGTAAGTTCTTTCTGGAGCTGCTGACAAATGCTGATGGTTGAGCAATCAGGCTTCCAGAATTCCCCATCCAAACCAGACAGGTCATTTACAGATTGAGTGGAGACACTTTCAGACACTGAAGAGAACAAAAACATAACGTCAAATTCAGTATAATGAAGTTCTCAATCTGAAGTTAGCACAGGACCTAGGATAGATTTTGTTCTATATAAATTAATGTCACCAATCAGATGGCTGAAACCAGTTTCTATTTGCATATCAATTTTCTGACTTTTTATATGGATCCAGTCTCTAAATATTTGGTATTTTTTTATTCTTTGATTTAACATGTAAAATGCCTTCTTATGGATATTCTATTTCCTTGTTAAAACTTAAATTTGTCACATCATTTTAAAACTTTGCACTGTCAGTCCGTGACCAACCTCTGCAAGTAGCAGCATCTGTTTTAAATAATTTTTTGGGCTGTAAACTTATTCTTCTCCTTCCTGTCTTTTCCTCTTCTTTGCTTGTTTCTGCCTCATCAGAGCTGCTTTCTGTGGTGCTGTGATAAGTTCGTTTGTGGAATGTTTGTACACTCGGTCCTTCAATAAACATGGAAACAATGCTGGATTTTAGCATTATTTAGAACAATCAGATGGGAGGATAAGGAAGATTTTGTTGACACATTGGATGGAAACTCTAGGAGGATGTACCTTGGCTTTAAAACATGAGAATTATATAGAAATTAATACCCATTACATTTATAGAGGGCATGTTTAACTGACTGATGAGCAAGTCTGGGATTTCTTCTGATAAAACTATTACCCTCATTTTTTTTCCCAGTATCAGTAGGAATGCCTCTTACCTTTTATTTAGAGCACAACTAACTCTTTTCTAAAGCTGCATTTTGGAGCCTGATTTTCAGTTTTTTTGGGATAATTAAAACAGCAGAAAAAATGAGAAAAAGAATAAAAAATGGAATAAGACTGAAAATATATAAAATATAAGAAGATTAAAAAACTTTGGCCATATTATTATGCCAAATAAAACATTTTTCTTAACCCTTATGGAGACACATAGGAAGGCTTTTTCTTTAAATTAAATGTCTGTACCTGACTCATTCAAGGGGGAATAAGGTTCTCTAATCCAAGACTGTACTCTACTCCTGCTGGACAGTGGGGATGGTGCTACACAACCCTAAAAGAAAAGTCACTGATTTATTTATTAGCTTCAACATTAAATTGCTTTTAGAAGTCTCCATCAGAAACTCACATTTATGTTCTGAGAAAATAATTTATTTTTTATTGGAAGTCACTAAGAAAATATTTACTCCTTGTAATTTAAAAGGAAATATGAATTGCAACTGATCTTGTTGGGATATAATTCTTTCATTGTATGCATATGATAAACAATTATCTAATTCATCTCCAATATTTAAAGATTAACTATTAGCTCCCAAAATCTGTGTTAAATACTGAGACGCATTTCCCTTAAACCTCAGCACCTGGAAAGGAGAGAACAGAGATACCAAGCTGCAGCTCTCTTCTGGAGAGCAAGTAATGTCCTAACTCACCTCTTTATTTTTAGTGAGAGGTTTTTTGGGATCCTGGAGTTTGCCTTTAGCACAAACCATGTCTGAAAAGCAAGACTGGAGACTTGAATCCTCATTGTTATTTCCTGTTTCCAGCACAGCTCCCTTTGCACTTTTTCCACTGTCAGCTTTATATGTTGTTAAGCTGAGCTACACATTAAGTAAAAAAAAAAATCATTATTGAAAGGAGATATCCCTTAAACCTCACCATCTGTAAACTGATAAAGCAAAGAGCTGCAGGTCTCTTCTGAAGAGCAAAGAATTTAGGAACATACCTCTTCCTTATTTTTGGGGATAGGTTTAGTGATATCCTGAAGCTTTCCTTTAAGAGAAAACGTGTCTGAAAAGTGACATTGGAAACTTGAATCTTCATTATTGTTACAGGTTTCTGCTGCAGCTCCCTTGGAATTTTTGCCACTGACAGTTTTATATGAGGTTAAGCCAAGCTGCATATGAACAAAAAACCCCAAACATTATTGAGAGGAGAAGCAAAAAACAGCTGGCAGCCAAATGGAACAATTTCAATTAAAACAAGTCTAGAGAAAGGTTAATGCTCTTACCAAGGATGCTTCAGTTAAAACTGGTGAGAAGCTTTTCCTTCCAAATGCCAACTTTGTAACTGCTGTCTCAGGGGACTGAGTTACACCCAGACTCTGCAAACTCTCGTTTTGTGGACAGAAATTACTGGGAGAAGTTGCTTTCTCAGAGTTTAGCATTTCCCTGTCTTCTGTTGACTCCTGCAGACCAAGTGACCTCTCACTGGAGCTGTGCTCTGGACTGACATCTCCTGACACTCTCTCAGCACCTGGGAAACAGTTCCTGCACTGTCAGCACCAGCACTGGGAGGTACACAAGGGCAGCCAAAGCCCCACACTGCTCCCTGCTCCAGCCCTGGCAATTTCCAAGTCTCAGATGGGTGGAATTTGGCACAGGCCTTGCCACACTTCCCCTTTCTCCCCCTGCCACTGTTTCAGCAGTACCAGATTTGTTCTAATGCTGACAAAATGTGTTTCTGTATTACCCCGATGTAACTGCACCAGCCTACAGAAGTGTCAGTGACATACTAATACAATCCCTTACATTATATGGAACAACTGGCATTATGGGATATCTTATTTTGAAACAAGAAATAAATGTAAAATTGTACTGGTGTGATAACCCTCAATTAACCTCCACCTCTTGATTCAATACTGCTGGAAATTAGAAGTGAAAATACCTACATCTCATTGTCTCAAGGGAGACAGGACTCTCAGGTGAAGGCATTTCTACTTCCTTCTGCTCTGCAGAATTCCTGGATTGGACCAGTGTTTTCTGCACACAGCTATCCACTCTCAGTGGCTCCACAGGTCCAATCTGCAGTACCTTTGGCTGCTGGGAGTCCTTGTTTGCCCCATTCATATGTTTCTATTAAAATACAAAAGTTACAAAAACATCTTTGTAAACACAGTGTCCACAAAAGCCGATAAAGAGAGATATAGATTTATTATCTATACACCATTGATCAAGCAGAAGGACCATCCTCAGAAGTACTTAAATCCATAAGCAGATCAGGTTTTCCAATATCAATAAACACTGATTTTTTTTAACTCAACACATAAATTTCTGTTCTTATGAATTACTTAATAACTGGAGGCAATTACTGATGTTTCAGGATTTAATGAATGAAGTTTATAAACCTTTTCATATATATTGACATGCTATGCTAAAACAATGAAAATGTTTTAGCAACCAGTGTTCCTTCACTAAAAATCCATTTGGATATTCAGCAAATGTATTGACACAGTGTTAGCAGCACCACATCAACTCAACAAGATTTGGCTCACTAAACCCTCCCATTTAAGGACATTTTCAAAATATTGTCACATTTTCAAAGTACAGCACACAGTAGTTCTTTGCAGCAGAATAAATCTCATAAATAGAAACCAAAATCTATTATGACTAGGAAGATTATTTAGGACTGATTTTCTTAGCAGCTCAATACTCATCATAAAAAAAGGGACAATATTAAAAATAATAAAATTAACTTCAATTTGCTTATGTCAGGCACTTAAAATTCAGGAGTACCAAGTACAAAGCAGAGCAGGATTTACTTTGAAAAACATGGCAGGAATGGATTTTTAACAATCAAGTGGAACTGCATACCTGTATTTTGGATTTCTCTTTAGAGGTGCATGTTGGAATCTTCTCTTCACTCTCAGACTCAGAACTGGAAGGCTCTTTGTAATTTTTTGTTGCTGCTGCTCTTCGAGGGAGCTTTTTCCTGGTGGATTTTACTATCATTTCATCCGTTTTTGATTCCTGGGGTTTTTTGTTTATCTTTGGAAAAATAAAACCATCTTCAGTTAACAAGAATGGTTAATAAATACATAAGATAAAATGGCAGATTACTTGGTTTAATTACCTGAAACTAAAAAGGTTTAACTTTACCAAAGCTCAGAGAATCCAACTATCAGTCCACTAAAATCAGCACCCAGTGTACAAAACCATTTTAACTCACTCATGACTGAAAAACCAACAAATATTACATGAGAAGAATACAGCACTTGAAAAGAATAAACTGTATTTAACAAATTATCTGGGAGAAACGTCACATATTTATGAAAGATTATTTTAAAACCATTTCTGGGGGGAACTAAGATTTTTAATCTACATTAGAATTGTAGTTACAAATTTACACTTACCTTTTTCTTATACGTATTCTTGCCTTTAGCTTTATCCATGTGGTAAGTAGGTTCAGAGGATTTATTTGCTGTTACAATACAAGAAGGTTGAAAAAATCAGGAAAATATTCAAATGTTTGACATTAGTTTTAGCTGTAATATAACAGAATCACTTTCATGCCCACAAATTGATCAGTAACTGCTTTCAACCCATTATTTAGAAAAAGGCATTTTTCAAATTGACAACAACTTGTACCTGTTCCATCCTCCCATAGTTTTCCACATTAAAATACAGAATTTATGTAAATTGATCTTTAAAAATAATTAGAACTAATTTGAAAATTCTTTATGCTTGGAAACAAGACAACAAAAATACATATTTGCAACACAGCACATGCCACGCTGTGTACTTCAGATCAATGGACAAATAGCGCAGAATTCCTCAGATATATGAAAAAAAAACCTCACTTTTGTCTGTGCTCTTTGGTTTCCTTGATTTTTTACTTCTACTGTAATCAATTATCTGGGCTTTAGGTTTCCTCTTGGATTCTTGCAGCCAACTAATCTCTGTCTTGCTGTCATCCCCTTTGTTTTCTGTGTCTGAGTCACTAAACAGATGCTTCTTGTCTCGATTCGTTCTAGTCTACAAAACCCAAAAAAGTCCATAAGATACTGATTATTTTTTATACATAATCTGCTTACATAATTGGTAATTAAAGGCAGGAGGACAAACTGTGCTGATCCATAAAAATCTGAGCCTTACCTTTTTTCCTCCCTTCCCTTCTGTGCTGGATTTACTGATGGCTGTATTCCTTAATTAGAGAAATAAAATCCACATTTAAACAACACATTTTAAAATAGTTGTTCTAAAGCTTTCTACTGTCCCATTACATCTGGATTAAGGATTCAAACAAAGGTACCTTGTTTCGTTTCTACATTATTTTGGAATTACCTGTTCACCTTAAACCCTAAAGGTTGTGTTTGTTTCCCGGTTATCAGGAGGAGTACACAATAACAACACAGCCCTTTCCAGGAGGATCATTAACCAAAAACCATCCCCCTCTATTCAGGAGTTTTCCTCCCTGTAGTATTCCATGAGGAGAACTATCTCCTTCATGGAACACATCCTTTCCTTTTTAGCACGTTCCCAAAGGACCACCAAGGAACAGCTAGGAGAACACAGCAATGTTTATTGCTTAAAAAAGCCAACACAGCCAAGATATTCTTGTCATGCAACATTCCCTGGAATATTGGGACTGCCTGCTAGAGAGTGCAGGCTGTACTAGGATAATCAGCAATCAAAACAGAACATCCTACCCTTTTTTGTTTGTCTCTGTATGAACACTCAGTTCAGTCACACGCAATTCTTGGATCTAAAAATGCAAATAGAGAAAAAAAAATTGAAGGTTTGCATTGGTTTAGAATCTGTACAAAATTAAACAGGCCACCAGCCAGTAACTGCTAGGGAGGTTTTATTTTCTTAGTTATTACAGTCAGCAATTAAGTATAATTAATTTCTATCTTAGAATGTATTTAATAGAGCTGACAGTTAAAACCAACACAGCTGACTGAAGCTTTCAGTATGTCAAAGCAATACCAGAGTTCCCACCCACCTGCTTCACAACCTGCCTCAATTCCTCCTCTGAGCCATAAGAAGCAAAACTAGCTTTTACCATCATTAGATTTTCTTTTTGCTCAAACATCTGGACAAAGATGTCTTTAAAATGGGGATTAGAAGGATGCCAATAACATTTTCAGGATAATTTAAAATAATGATACTCCTAAAACACAGTTTAATTCTTAATTCAGGAAAAACATCATCATAGCCTGAAATGGCCAGAATCTTAAGACATATATATTGTTCAATATTTGAGAATGCTGGAGGTATTTACAAGGCAAACTTTCTCCCCCACTTAGTTCACTGATATAACTTGGATTTTCAGATCTTAATTATACTTTCAGTAGACATTTGAATGATTTCCTTTCTATTCTATTCATAACACAAAAATGTCAGCTATTTCTTACTCCGAGCTTGATTGTAGGCTCATCGAACCCACTGATGTTAAAGTTGTAGACATCATCCCTGTCAAACAGACACAGAGATCATTTTTGTGACTGAATTAATGAACATTTCACAGTCACGTGTGGGTAATCAGAAATTGTGTTTGAAAATGTTCTAACTACTTACAGAACATGACCAGCAGTTATATTAAGAAAAGAAGCAGTTTTTAAGGTCCTGTCCTGAACTTCTTCCTATCCATAAATGAAAAGTTAGCTCTTGACTGTGCATTCATAGACACTCATCTCAAAAAGCAACTTCTTCATCATGAGGATAATCAGGTTGATTAGCAACAGTTCAATATAGCAAAACATATTTGCAGTCAATGAATAATTAGCATTAACATCTACAGATACTTAATATTCAATGGTATTTATGAACTTTCCCTTTATACCTATTGACTTCCACCATGTATGTACATATTAAAAACAATTCCAACAAAAGCTCTAATGTGTTACCTTGGAGATCCAGGATTTATTTAAATATGTCCTAAAAATAAAGATACATTTTGTTAAATACTAATTAGAATATATGCATTAGAATACTGCCTATATAAAAAACCCTTATCAAACTCAGTAAATTTATTCATGCATTTAAATACAACCTCAATTAAATGATGGATTAAAAGAGCCCAGTCCCTCTCATTTATCAGCATTCATGGGTACATCACAGAGATGTAGCAGCCAGAGGCACACAAAGACAGCACCAAAGGAAATAGTTCACATCATACCTGTTAAAGCCCAGGGAATCTCTTGCTTTGCTCTTCACATCACTCTTGTCTCTGTATCTGTCACTGATTTTACTGATCAGTGATTTGGCTGCATCTGCCATTTCTTTAGACTTTGGTTTCTATAAAAAACAGTTTAAAACTCAACATCCAACAGAAGAACAGAGCTGCAAACAGAACTTCATGTTCCTAAGAACCCTCTAAACTTCATTAAATGTCTCCTAATGGATCTAATTACATTCATTTGAAAACCATTTTCCCTTGCATGACAGTAAACACACCAATTTTGAAACACTAAAAATTGGACAATTCTCTTAATTCCAAGTGGCAGAAACAAAAGTAAGAAATTCTCACTGTCTTTGACTGTTTTGGATTTGCAGTCTCTTTTCTGAGGGAAACATCAGGATCCTCTTGTGCAAGGTCAGAATGCAAAGATATGTCAGACACTCTGGCTGAAAGAAATGTTTTAAACCACGGTTCAGTAGTAGTTTCAGTATTTTTCCCTTCTGTATTTAACAGTTTCTGTTCCAAATGACCAACACTCTGCCTCTCCACTGAGGATGGTATCAATTCAATTTTCTTATTGGTTCTGGTTTTTTTTATTGTTTACCTGGAGAGGTACTTCAAAAAGCTGAAGAAATGCTTTTTGTTTCACAGCTCCTTCACTACCAACAGTAATAATGGGAAAAACAAGCATCACTGCAAGTGAATTTCTCTGAATCTATTTTTGACAGTAACAGTTGACCAAGTGTGACCATCACCTGCATGGGATGCACGTGCCAGTGATAGATTTGGCTTTTGCTTGTCCCCAGTTGTTACATTCTTCTCAGGAAGAGGGAATGTTCTTTTTTTCCATGTTTCAGTTTTATCAAAAGAAGTCTCCAAAAGACCAGGCAGCCTAACAAAGACGACACCATCCTACTGTCAGAACTTGACTCTTAATTATTGTAAAAGTGCATCATAAAATATGAAAATGATTAGATCTTAGAGATATCAAAGCATTTTACATTGCAACAAAATAGGAATTCTGGTAATGCTTGAAAATTCTCCCTTCAAAGTGAGTGACAACAATGACTTGGAATTCTTTTCCAGTACTTACAAAGGTTTGTTGCTTCTCCCAACTGGCTGAGAATCAGGAACAATATCTAACACTTCATCTAAATGAGACATTAATTTGGTGTCAATGATTATGGCAAAAGAAAAAAATAAAATAATTATAAAATAAGGACTATCAATGCTTGTAAAATTACTTGCCTAAAGTTTGCTTTTCTGTGGCCTCTTGTACAATTTTTAAGACCTCTTCAGAATGCATTTGCTACAGTGGAATGACACCCAAAAGGAAATATTAGTGCAGGACCATAAGCAGTACAATCTCATAAACTTGTGCTTTCTCTAATAAAACATGACTTTCTTTTTCATTTCATGGAAGTGCTGTTTCACTACCTTCCCATTTTTTTGCCTCATTCCTGTATCTGACTTCCTGATCTGGTCTGTTTCACAAAATTCATTGTCTACTGTGCATCTCTGAAAAGCACATAAAAGCCAAAGAAATGCTCTAAACAAATCATGCTGTACATGAAAGCCTTTTCCAAAGCATGGCTATACCAAAAAATGCTTCAGAGTCCCATAGTCTGGGGCTTGACCTGAATCTGAGCAAGGCAGACATCCACAACCAGAAACAATATAAAAATATTATTTTACAGTCAGTGTTCAACAGAAAGAAAAAATAGTCAAAAATATACTTAAACTGCAGGTCAGAGACACCTGTGTAGTTTTGCTTTATAGTAGTAAATGCCTGATCAAAAATGCACTAAAACACAATGCTTTAAATGCTGCAAGCTGAACATTTCACAAGCACAGCTAAATGTATTCTATGTTTTATGAATATTTCACTACTGCATAATCAATTAGAAATTATGGCATGCACCTTTCTCCTATTATACACAAAGGAAGAACTGAGGCTCCAGAAATAGGAAGTTAATTCTGGAGTGAGAACTGATGAGTGAATGCAAATTTGGCCTAATTTTGTTAGAGTTCAGTCTGACTTTAAACATTTTAAACCTGAATTTCAGAGGGCAAGAAAACACAATGCAATAAAGTAAAACATACTATTTCCTACAAGTCACTTGCTGACTTGTAAAACTCTAGGTCTTTAAAATATGAATTAGGAACAAATTAAAATAGAAATTAATGTTATTCTAAGAAAGAGACTTAGCTACAGAGGACATGCATACTCCAGGAGGTTCCTGATAGGAATTTTTTGTTCTGCTCTCATTTATTGCATCACTGTCAGACCTCCTAGCAGAGCTGGTCATTTCCAAAGGCAATTTAAATCTCCCTTTAAAAGGAGTGGCTGAAACAAAACAGAGATGTGTCAGAATTCCACCAGCTCTCCCATTACAACAGGAAGAGTTTTGCCCACTATCACAGCTATTCCATAAACTCCAACAAAAGCTGGTTAGTTTTGATATCAGCTCCTTATAGACCTTTAATAATTCCATTGATTCCAACTCTATTATGTGGAGATTAAGAGCTCATGGACTGTGGCTGTCTGGAGGGAAAAGCAAAGCTTGTTTCAGGCTGGCTCTGGTAGAAAACAGTTGGTTTCTATGTAAAGACTTCACTGTAATAGATTTTGACTGAGTTCTCAGCTGGCTCCAGCACCAGCAGCTGCCAGCCAGCTGCAGCAGAAGTGCCAGGTGACCCTGAGCTGTTGGGAATGCAGCACAGCCCCTGTCCCACACCGTGCCCACGGACCAGGAGCAAGTGGCCCTTAAACATTTCAAATTTAAACATCTGCTCAGGAGATTTTATCACTTCTCCTTTTAATTTCCAGCTCTGCCAAGGAACACAGTTCATGCCTGAGTTTCAAAGACCATTTAGAGTGTATTTTTACCCTGAAAGCACTTGCAAACTTACATGTGCTGACAAAAGACGGTGGACTCCTTGTGGACACACTTGTTCCAGGAATAAGCACAGATGCCTCAGACACTTTCCTTTTACGGGATGGAGTTATCTTGAGGAACAGAAAGAACTTGACCATAATACACTGATTTAAGGATGACAGCACAAAGAATTCAGAACATTTATTGCCAAGAATCTCTTGATACTTTCTATTATTGGAGTGTCAACTGCTGCTGCTGCACACATCAAGGTAATGTGATTTTTATGCAGTTATATCTCAACAAAATATTTTTTAGCTGAGGTTCATGGGTTTTGTTTTCTAAATTAATTCAATGAAGTATGGGCAAATCCTGTCCCTTGTTCACCAAGGGATTCCCTGGACATTCTGCAAAGCTACAAACTAAACAGAAACAGGTTTATGAACTACTGCAAGACACCCACTGCTGCACCATGAAATGGGAACTGTTTCAGTTTTTAGCCCCTCCCCAGCAGTCTCTGAGGCCATACTTGACTTTTCCATACTGGGACGTTTGAGCATGTCCTCAAAAACTTCTCCTTAAAGAGAATTCTTGGAGCACCATGGTCATTAACGATCATTAACAATTCCATTTTATTTCTGTCACATTACTGTAGTTTCAAAATACTAACAAATTTTTTAGCAAAAGGATTTTTACAGCTTAGTGTCAAGTCATAGGAAAAAAAACCAAACCCTTATTACAGTACTAACTATATTCCAACTGTCAAATAAGAAGCGGTGCAGACTATAAAATATTACAAATATTTAAATTGACATAATTGACATGCACTTTCTCTCTACTCCTTTTTGACAATCCTACTTACCTTGGAGGAATCACCTCTGAGTTTCTCTTGACTTTTATTTTTACTCTGAGTCCTCAAACTTCCAAGAGGTTGCTGAGTTTTGTATTTACTGAGTTTCTCCTCATCTCCAGATTTTTCTTTCAAACCTGGTGACAACTGACTTTCTGGTACCAGAACCTACAGAATATTTTAATTTCTTTTAATTTGTATGTAATATTTGGATTTTATAATGTTTTATTTTTATAGAAACACACAGAGCAACTTCTTTACCCTAAGTAACACATCCCCCACTGGAGATTCTGATAAACTTCAGAGGTTCCAGACCTTCGGTTTGAAAAGTTTCCAACCTAATTGCTATTTTTGTTACAAGGATGGGTTTTTAAGTAACAATGCACATAAATGAACTTGCACTGTGCATATTTGTCTGTTTTATTCTATTATTTGGATATTAATATCTTCCCAAAAAACAATGCATACATACTAGACACCACTTGCCTGGCTTTAGACTTATGTATGCTTACTGATATCTTGAAGTCCTTGTTTTTACTGTGAATGATTATAAATTATGAATAATCAGACTAATTAAAGAAACCCAAGAAATCATCTCAGCACACTGAGGTAGAATACCTGTGATCCACTTTCATCAAAGACAATGTGAACAGTTGTTTTGGCTACTGATGCAGACTGCTTCTTACTGAACTCCTGCAAAGGGATATGTCAAAATAGACATTTTGCTCTTTTTTTTTAAGCAAGAAACAAAATATTTAAGTGAGAGATCATAAGTGTCTAAAATCAGATTACAGAGGAAAACAGCCTCTACAAATTCACAGCAGTTTCATCCCGCATGAGTTCCTGAGTCAGACTTCAGGACAAAGCAGTTTGTTACAAGCAGCAGGAGTAAGGTGTGGCTTGCTAAAAATGGCATACTAAATGAGTAAATGCATGAGTGTTAATTGCACTGCAAAACAAGATAGCTCATGAATCATTCCTGGAAGTATTTATAAGCAATCAGGTCGTATTTGTGGAAAATTAAATATGCAAAAATTTGACATTAAGGTATGGTGTTCTTGTTCCAGCCTAGTAATTTTTGTTGCAATTCATTTTCAGTCTCGGAATGAAAGAAGCATTTCAGGTGATTGAGTCCAATACTGCTGAGCCCATCACTAACCCTTGTCCCCAAGTGCCACATCCTCATGTGTCACACGGAGTCACTGCTCTGGCAGCCTCTGAAATCTTTCAGTGGAAAGATTTTTCCTCAAATCCAACCTAAACCTCCCCTGGTGCAACTTGAGGCCATTTCCTCTTGTCCTTATTAAGCATCTTTCCCAAAGCTTAACACATGATGCAGTTCTGTAGCAGTGGTGTTCATGAGAAACTCTTGGTATGGAGAGGTACCAATAATCACAGCTGGAACATTTATATGGCAATGAGACATTGAGTTTGAATCAATTAAAAACTACTCAAAATGTGCTTAAATCTTACCTTACATTTATGAAATCCATAAATCTTTATGACCACATCTTTGATTTCCAAGATAGAATCAAAATATAAAAGAAATTTCCCTCCTTCAAGTGTGCCCACACTCATTGCGCTTTTTAGATCTATTGTTAATAATTTCTTTGAATCTTTTTCTGGACAAAAACAAAATTTTAAAAGCAGCTTCATTTCAATTTAGCAGCATCTCACATAATCTTTGTCAACATATGACAGATTCCTCAGTTCAGGTACTAAGATTAATATTTTATTTAATTCCCTCTAATCTATAATAATTTTATTAGTAAAACAATTCAAAATTTAATCTTTTAGAAATACTTATTCTGTGTATTATTCCACAAAATTTTCTTTAAGGGTTACTTACTATAGCTGCAGACAAATTACAGGTATTAACTGTTCTAACAAGTTCAAAAGCAATATTGTTACCCGTCATTGTCTTATGCCTTACTTTGTATTGAAATAACTCTAAGACATGATTATTAAATTATTTTTCCTAATATCACACCAGCATGCTCAAAGTGCAGATGTGACTGCAGTGCAATTTTGTACCTGATAAAAACAGCTCACACAATATTTTAAGTGAGAATTCTGCTTTGCTAGAATTAAGTCAGTACTTCAAGATTAATCAATTTGAAATTAGATTGAAAATCCAAGTGTGAACACAACAAAAAAGCCCCATTTTTGAATTCAAATACCTTCCAGGCTGTACATGTTGACATCATCTTCTTGTATAATGACTGTTTCCCACTGATGATCCTTACATGAAAAACACATTTTGAAAGATAGAAAAGTATTATATTACAATTAAAAGAAATCCAGTGATCAAAGTCATTCAGTGAGGATAAATTTCCAACTTTTTAAACCTCTGCTACAGAGTGACAGGAACTTGTGCTTCACCATTGCTCACTACACGTGTTAAACTACTCCTGGACAGCACTGGGAAGTCATTACTGTGAAATTATTTGATCTAAATATCAACAAATCTGGATTTTTTTTGAAGCCCCATCAGCACTGGAATGTACACATAAGTTCAACATGTTGAACATGGGGAAATAAAATCTGCAAGGATTGTGTATTTGCTGCCTCAGGACAACCCAGTGGGAGGCAGAACTCAGCTTACTGCATCCTCTGCTGCCACATAGAAGGAAATACTTCTGCTGCCAATGTTGAAATCAATCCAAAACTCTTCCAGGTTTTCATCCAATGGTATCTGGAGCTACAACAAAAAGAGTAAGATTAAACAGTAAGAGCAGAAAGCACTGATTACTACCAGCTAAGAAGCTTCATGTTGGTCTGAACCCCTGACAAACTTTCAGACCACGCCTATTTGTATACTTCTGAAAAAATGTAATTTTCTTACTTTATCTCTGTTTTTTCTTAACTAGAAGGCAGAAAATCTTACCTCATGCTTATCAAGAGCTGCTGATAAACATGGGAATGTAAAAACCCTGTAAGAAAAGGATATCTTTTCAAGTATTCTACAACGCTGTAAATAAATTTTGCAGATCTGAACATAGCAAATGGATTGTGTTTTCATAAACTTTAGAGACTTAGAGATCCCAGCAATCAAAGTAATGTTTTTATTCCCAAGAGGCAACATGAAATTTAATCACAACATTAAAATCCAAAAAAAGAAAATATATCAGCATAAAAAATCAGTTTTACCTTCTTTTGTCTCCAAGCATGCCATTCACCTGGTTAAGAAATTTTCTGCAATCCTATTAAAACACAGAAATTTCTTAAAGAATTGTAAAATGGAAATTTCCCTCCCTGGAAATATTATTCATGTGACTTACTGTCTCAAACTCCGAATCTTTAATTCCTTTAAATGCAGTGGACACAAACTCCATGGGAAACCACTGGGAGGCCAGAACTGCCCTTTGCTTCTCTGACATCATCCTGCACAGAGCTTCTGTGATGGCCACTTGTGTGTCATAGTCTGCAGCACAACATAATTCACAGCAAGAGCAGATTGAAATAACTACTGGCGTGGAAAATATTCTCAGGAAACTGGGGAAAGCAGTGCTGAACATAATCTAGATCCCATTAGATCCAAATATGTAACCCATAAAGGATAATTAGAGAAAGAAGTATGGGAATAACGATGACTAAAGAAGTTATTTTTCAAAATGAAACAAACCAAACTTTCCAGGACTGTCAGAGCCACATCAGGTGTTTAAAGAAGAGAGAGAAGTTTTCAACTTTCATCTCTCTGAGTTGGGAAATTGTTGGATACCAAAGTGATCCCTGAGGGAATTTACAGCACTATTACCCATGGCCACAGCTCACAGCCTCAAAGATTGACTTCTTTATCATTTTTCCTATTTGAAAACTTCTCTTCTACAGAAAACCAAAAACTTCAATGACTTTTCCATACACTGACCACACAGAAACATTCCAGGTTGCATACTGTTTTCATGCAGTATTTATATTTGTCAGATAACCTTAACCATAATATTCTGCAGCTTCCAAATGCCTTCTCTGGCTTCTTAATGGGTCTGCATCTGATTTTTAAGCAGTTCAATACTAAATTAAGTCCCATGCTCACCTCCAGCATCCAAAATTGTCCTCCCCATTTCACTCCTGCCAAACAAAGGAACATTTCATCAAAATGTAACAGCAACACAAGGCCCAGAAGAAAAGTTTATTACAAACTTTCAGTGCATGAGACAAACCCCTGATTCCGTGGAACTCTAAGACTTCCAAGGGGTAAATACCTGTGGGAGCACTGTGTGGGAACCTGAATCACCTGACAAATACAATTTTGACTCTGTTTGCTTTTCTGAAGTGCTGCAACATGATTTCCAGTGTGAACAGCTCATCCTTCCAGTGACTAATTCACTGTGCTTTAAGCACATCTTAAATAGGATTTTAATTATTTTATGACAAATGGGATGGGTTGAAGCCTGATTCAGACACGGAAAAAGGAAAATTTAGGCTTCTAATGGAGAACAACCCATGAGAATACCTGTCCACAGCTACTAACACAGAGAATTCAACAGCAAGTGCAGAAGTTGAGTTAAACAGGGACCAATCTGCACAACGATTTAGTAAAAACTGCCTCCCAACTCTGCAAATGATGGAATGATATAAAAACGATACTGAAGATCATTTACATGACAAGCAACATCTCCTTTGTAGAAAGTATCTTTTTCCTGGCATCTCGAGGGATCTTGTCAAGCAATAAATTCAGTTTTTTTATTACCTAAGAAGAGTGGAAAAAATAGAGCAAGATTAAATGTAAAGTAAGTTTGTCAAACTTTGAGTTGTTCTTATTTAGGGCCCTCGTAATGTATTTCATACCACTGAAGAAAGCAACAGGCTTAAGTAACTGCAAAACAAGACAAAGATGAGGTCTACATGACTTTAAATGATATTTATCTTACTAAAACAACCTCTATTTCAATAAATTACATTCGTTTCAATGGGAACAGTAGTTGCTCAACAGCTGTTTCTTATTTTCAGGTTTAAATACACAAAATCTTCCCAAGCTAGAGTTCTGTCTGCAGTTGATTGCTGAGCTAAAGTGTACCTGAAATTAACATTAAAAAGCCTTTCCTCTGGGGATGTAGCCTTTACAGAAGACTTTTTTGTAACCTTCCCTTTCTTTAGAGGGAAAATCCCCTGACAACCTGAGGTTACTAAAATAAACAGGAGAAATTTGGAGGGTACTGGAAGGAATGCAGATTTCCTGCAAGTGACTAAAGAATTTACAACCAACAACCTTAATCCTTTCTAGGACTTGTAGAGCACATTTTTGTTCCTATGCTTTTGTACAGCTTCCTCACCAGAACTTTAATATCAGTATTTTGTATTTTACTCTTAAAAAAACCCAACAAGCAAACAAAAAGCCCCACCACCATAGGTCAGCAATCTGAAAGAGCCCCAATATTTAAACAACAACAAATCCTAGAAAAACATTATACAATCCTTCTGATCCTAGAGCACTACAATATTCTCTTTTTTGTAGCATCTGCACAGTTAAGTAACTGTCTCCACAAAGTCTGTTAACACACTACCCAGGAAACTGCTGCTTAGAAAGAAGGATGTTTACCTCCTGCTGAACATAAATATTAATTCTTGCATCAGTGATGAGGGAACATGTTCTCAGAACAAAGTTTTCTAGTATTTGCATTTTACCTAAGAAACAAGAAAGAAAGAAAGCAGAGTTGAAATCAAGAATGTATTAGGGTCCTCCTTCATAAACATTTGGGAAAGGATTCATTTTCATTTAGAAATAAAATATAGCATGTCTGTATTTTTATAAAGGATTAGTGATATGTAAAACAGAATAGTTACTTCAATTTATAGTAACCATGTTTCTATTCCTGTGCATCACTGTGTAATTGCCCTGGGTAGGAAATTATTAATTTTCAAATGTAATTAGTCAATCCTGTAACTCAGCTCTCTCAGATACAACGCAGCTGCTGGAATTTATCTCCTCAGGGCCAAGGAAATGAACCTTTCACTTTGATCATGACACCAAACAGTCTGTGGGGACTTTCTCCCCAGTGCCACACTGAAAGGTAAGGGCAGGGTGACATTCACAAGGAAAAGGTCAATAAGGAAGGATCACTGGGCTGTGCTGAGCTGAGACAGGACCTTAGAAGCAACTTTTTTTTAGGAATAACTCAATTCATTTGCCATGTGTGAGACTTATTGTGCTTTTGTATTACTGACAACAGCAAGTTACAAGGAAATCTGCCCATAGAGAAACCTCAAACTAAAGCTGACATCACAGGAATGAGAAATGTCATCCTTTGTGTGTCCTGAAAGAGACATTTGAAACTCTCATTTCTGCTTTTTATGCTCACCTTCAGGTCTGCTATCACACACAGTCTGCAATAAAAAAAAACCAAAACAAATCATTTTGATAAAGAAAATATTACAGCATTAAAAAATCAGGCAACATGTACCTGAAGGAAGTAATCAAAAAGCATTTAAGATTTTGAAATTATTTTGTCCCTAAAAAAGAATCTATGAGATCATCTCTACTAACAAGTGTGTTTTCCCAAAATTACGTTTCAGTTAAATTTACTGAAATTATTTCACCAATGACAAAAATTTTTAAGAAGTGAACTCACAGATCTTATAAATTGGATTAACAGACCAATAATGGGTGTAATCAAAATGTGATCAAGATGAAAATTTTTTTGTTCATTGAGCATTTACTGGTTTTTTAACTTTATTTCATTATGCCAGCCATGAACAGAAATTAGTATGAATACAGCAAACTGTTTAACCCAAATGATTTATAATCTATTTCAGAAGTCATTTTACTGTTAACTTCAGGACTACATTAAATAGAAATATATTTAAAGTCCTTTTATTGCTAAACTAGTAACAATCACTTTGACAAATTGTATTATCAATGTATTTTTACCAGCAACATGATGAAGAAATCTTCAGCCAGACTTGTAAGCATTTCATTCTTTTCATTTCCTCTGAGGACCAAAATTCCTTTTAACTTTTCAAACCAATTGACCATGTAAAGAGAAAAGAAAGGTAAATCTATTTTAATAGCCTGGAAAAGGACAATGGTTTGTATTATACTTAAGTAAAACTATACAAACTCTACAATGATTAAAACACCAACAGCATTCCCACTCTGCTGAGCAGATGTTATCCCCAGACCAAAATTCTTCACTCAGGCTAAACAAAATTAGGTGATTTTAAGGACTTTTTAACACAAAAACTGGAGATCTACTTTGGCACCTGCCACCATGGACAGAACAGCTGAAAACTGAAAATGGCTGAATGAAAGTGCTGCTTGATGGTGTGAATACAGGCATAAAGTTATCACCCTGGTTTTGTTTATTATTAAATTTTGTTTATTATTTTTGGCCCTTGTAATGTATTTCATACCACTGAAGAAAGGCTTCAGTAACTGCAAAACAAGAAAAGACGAGTTCTACATGACTTTAAATGGTACTTATCTTACTAAAACAACCTCAATTTCAATAAATTACATCACTTTTAATGGGAACGGTAGTTGTTCCAACAGTTGTTTCTTATTTGCAGGTTTATTATTATTATATTGTTTATTTACTATTTGTTTATTATTAAAGTAACTGGGAAGGCAATTGAGTAACTCTGATCTGACATTGCAATTAATTTTCTCCAGAAAAATCTCTGGTGAAAGCAGAAAGGAAGTGGTGTCTGTTGTTCAGTTTTTGCTGAGTTACAAATGATTACTGTATTTAACATGCAGGTAAAAATAACACCAAATAATCAGAATAGCCCTAAAATCTGTTGAAAAAGCAGGACTACTGTGGGAATTAACAAAAAAAAATTAAATGGCACTAGGAAATTCTAATTCCTGAGTCAAAAGCAATATAACAAAGCACATGAAAATGTATCTTGTTTCAATTGCTGTAAGCACATCTAAATTAATTATATATTGCATGACTTGCAAAACCCTCACTGAGATAGAGCAGCATCCCTTTATAAGGGGTTACTTGACAAAGAACATTTAAATATGAACAGTCTTTGTTGCAAAGTTACGGGAAATTCTTAATTCTGACCCAGTCAAGGACCAAATCAAACACTGAGCTGTTCAGCACTGAAGCATTGCTTATGCACTTTATTTGTGTTTATATATTTATTTAGAAGTTCACAGATGCTTTATGGTTTTACTTATCCTTCCAACAAGACCGTGTTTTATCATTGCTGGGAGCCCATCTTCTCCTGCTATGCTGATTTTTCTCCCACATTTCTGAACAGCATTCACTAAAGTAGAAATGCTTTTGAATTCTTGTTTGTCAAGTGCCTGAAATCGAAATTACAACATAATCTTTAGTGTGAAGTCTCACAAGAACCCATCTTTAATTAACCAGATGCCCTTTTTGTTCTCAAAAGCCACCTTGAAGGAGAGATTTTATTCCTAAAATTTATTTTGGGTTCTTAAATCAACTGCTATTGTCAACCAAGCTAAATTAAAAGTCTTTTTCACCCTTTTCCAAAGATGCTGTAGACGATTTTGATGCAGTGATTACATTACCCAACACAGAAGCTTGTCCAATTTGTTGACAAACTGTTTGCTGCATTTGTGAGAGACATTTTCACATTCTTCTGTGGCCAGAAATTTTTCTAAGGATTGGAAATCCTTTCTTCCTGTAGCTTCATCAATTAACTTTTCAAACTGTAAGCAATATACCAAAGCAACTGTATTACTGTATGCTTAACACTGATATAACACATCTAATTAACACAGATCTGATGCAAGCTTTATACAATCACCTGCTGCATTTGAAGCGAATATTCTGAATCACAAAATAATTAAGTGTAAAACCTTAAGTACAGAGCACCCTATCTAATACATTAAGCCTGCAAATAATTATGCACTGAGATTTTAATTATTTGCCTTAACTGGCTTTTGTTTCCTCATATTACAACTAAATTCCTACAGTGTTTGTTGCACCAATGCCCCTACCTTGGTGTATTTAGTATTTGACACTTCTGAGCTACCTTATCCATTTTGCCCCTTTATTCTTCCTAAATTTCTTTCAATTACAAGTGGATTTCAACATTTTGATCTTAAGTATCACCTCAGTTGATTAACCTCTGCCAAATGCATACAATTTCTTTTCACCAGTAGCAATTTCCAGATCCTCTTGCTTTCCACACAGCTACTTTGCACTAAGCCGTGCCAAAAGAAAATCTCTCCCCACCACAGTGCACTGCCACACTGAAGACTTTCCTTACAATTAAATGCTAGTAATTAAAACAATCAAAACTCATATCCTGCTCCATCAGCACGTACCTCCATCTCATTCCTGGCTGGCATTTTTGCAATTTACCAACTCAGCTGCTTAAAAGGGAAAAAATCATCACACTTTAAAGAAGTTTTGCAAACACATTGGTAATCAGTCAAAACACATTACAAACTCCACAAAGTTTGTCACTGTATAAATGCTATATATGCTATTTTATCCTGGGGATACAAGGAAACTTTCTTGCATGGGTAAACAATAGCTTAAAGCAAAGGAGAAGAAGGAATGAGCAGTTTCTTAGCTGGAAACTAAGGCAGAGGGAGGTGAGAGGACCCTCAGGATCTCCCAGCAAGGAAAGAGCACAGAAGGTCAATACCAGGTGAATCAACAGCAAAACTCCATAAAGGCCTCACATAAAATGGTAAATGAAATAATTTAATACAAATATGATAAATGACACAGGGAAAAAGACTTCTTTATTATACATACAGTGATGGGCTCCAAAGTAACTTTTAGCCACTAGCTAAAAGCAAGATCTGGGTAACAGAGGTTTCTGAAAATAGTGTCTTAAAACTCAAGGGCAGGCAAGATAGTTGCTTTGTCGAACATTTAAGAAAAGCAACAAATCTATTCATGCTTTGTATGGATCATTTTACACCAACCAACCCATGTGCAGTCAACAACCCGCAGCTTTGGTCTCCCCATCCCAGACATCATATAGACAAAAGAAACTGTGATTAAAGATAGGGAATGACTTCTGTAGAACATCAATGGGAACACAGCTTAGCTATTCCTGTACTAAATAATACGGAAATAACAAACACAGGGTGATTTTTAATTACTTTTCCAACACAAGAACACAGCGGCCTCCGCTGAGGCCTGTACTGGCACCTCACAGCTCTCCTGTCTCCGGCCCGGTCACACAGCCCTGAGAAGGAGCAGAATCCGCTTTTCCCCACAGGCCCCGCCAGGCCCTGCCGGATCCCGGGATCACCGCGCGCCCTCAGCCGCGCGGCCTCAGCGCGGGCCGGGCCGGGCCCCGCCCCTTACCGCCCGCCAGCCCCGCCAGCCAATCAGCGACCGGCAGTGCCGGCGC